>JAJAGP010000446.1:0-304044 GCA_025084515.1 Ancistrus triradiatus | reverse complement strand
AGGTACATGCTCAGTTTGACACAGTGTCCCCGAAATAATAATGATTAGTTGTTCTTAGTATTAAAGGACAGTCCATTATGCTAGAGCTCAAACTGCTCACACAGGTGTTTATAGCAAAAGAGGAGAATGATCAGGTGATGCATGCATGAGTGACCAGGAGCGATCCTTTGGAACAGCAGGTTAATCATCTCAGCCGTTTGAGCAGTTAGGAGCAGCTTATACGATGCTATATGGCAGAGTTAAGGGTCGTACACTTTCAGCACGACACTCTCTGTTAAGACAGAACTTCTAATCCCACGTTGAAATTCTTACACTAACCTCCAAGCTCTCCACGCGCAGAAAAGTAATTAGGTTAGCTGAAAAACAGCTGCTGTTAAGTCCTTGTGTTTGTGTTGTAACTGCAGTGTGTAATGTACATGTACGTGCTCGGAAGTTATGCGAATCGTTTAGAATGGTCTGTTTCGGCCTAAAAGGTCTGTTTAGTGACCTAAAAGTCCTGAAAGTGCCTGTGGAGGAGAGTCCACGACAATCCGTACTTTGGTCTTCAGGTAGTTTTGGGTCATTATACTATACTGGTACTGAAAAACATTACATTAAATTAGAGAACAATGTAAATCAGAAGCATTTTCACTAGTGGCCTCCACTGTTTGTGTATATAGACAGTTATACGTGGTCAAGACGACCTGCTCAAGTTCAAACCAAGCACCCGAATGTGGAAGAAAGGTGATCGAAGTGACGTTGAACATGCCATGGTTGTCGGTGCTACACGGGCTGGTCTGAGTATTTCAGGAACTTCTGGGATGTACTACTGGGATTTTCACACAGCCATCTCTAGATTTTACAGAGAATTGTCCGAAAAACAGAAAATATCCAGTGAGGGCAGTTCTCCGGGCGAAAAAATGCCTTGTTGATGCCAGCGGCCAGAGAATGACCAGACTGATTCAAGCTGATAGAAAGGCAACAGTAACTCAAAACCACTCGTTACAACCAGGGTTCAGGCTGCTGGTGGTGTAATGGTGTGAGGGAGATTTTCTTAGCACACTTTAGGTCCCTTAATAACAACTAAACATTAATTAAACACCACATTCTACCTGAGGTTTGTTGCTGAACATGTGCATCCCTTTCTGACCACAGTGAACCATGTTCTGATGGCAACATCCAGCAGGATAACGCACCATGTCTCAAGGCTCTTATCATCTCAAATGGGTTTCTTGAACATGAGCGTGTGCTCCAGTGGCCTCACCGTTTCTCAGTCCAATAGAGCACCTTTGTAACTTCATAAATTGAAGACTGGCTGAACATTCCGGCTCGTTACCCATAAAGTCTCTTAAGTAACCACTTTATGCATTAACCCTTATTAATGGATCGGGATATTTAAAGCAGAACGAAAGCATGAATGTCTTGCCACAAAGCAAAATCAGTCAAAACAATGATTTATTGTGATGCAAAGCAGCGTATTATCAAGTCATAAAAGCACATTTTACAGAATCACTGGTACATCCACTCAGTGGGGAAGGACATCTGGTTTTCTCATGATGACAGTGGGCCTCCCAAGTGTTCTCAGTCTCATAAAAACATACATATTGGCGCTGAGGACAGTTCAAGGTAAAATGTCATCAAGTCAGTCATTTGCTTCATGTCATGTCTTCCACATGAGACAAAAGAAACCTTATTAGTTGCTGTTTAAATGAACATTGGAATGACCTCATCCATAGGCAGTTAGATGCACTCTGTACCTGCTCAGGCTCCTTGCTATAGTGGGGGAAAAAAGTATTTAGTCAGCCCCTGGTTGTGCAAGTTCTCCTACATAGAAAGATGAGAGAGGTCTGTAATTTTCATCATAGCTACACTTCAACTATGAGAGACAAAATGAGGAAAAAAAACTAGCAAGATTTCTGGCTCTCACAGACTTGTAACAACTTCTTTAAGAAGCTCTTCTGTTATCTGTATAAAAGACACCTGTCCACAGCCTCAAACAGTCAGACTCCAAACTGACTGTGGGAGCAATCAAAGACATACAAGACCATTGATAATCTCCCTCGATCTGGGGCCACATGCAAGATCTCATCCCGTCGGCTCAAAATGATCATGAGAACTGTGAGCAAATATCCCAGAACTACACCTGATGAATGACCTGCAGAGAGCTGGGAACAAAGGAACAAAGGCTACCATTAGTAACACTACGATGAGAGGGACTCACAGATCCTGCAGTGCCAGGCGTGCCCCCCCTGCCTCAGACACCAACCTACTGTGAAGCATGGGGGTGGAAACATCATGCTTTGTTGGGGCTGTTTTTCTGAGAGGGGACAGGACGACTGACCGTGTTAAGGGAAGAATACATGGCCATTATTGTGGATTTTAAGCCAAACCTCCTTCCATCAGTGAGAGCATTGACGATGGAACGTGTCTCCATAAAAAAGAGCATTTCAAGGTCCTGGAGTGCCTAGCCAGTCCTCCAGACCTCACCCCATAGAAAATTTGTGGAGGGATTTGAAAGTCCGTGTTTGCCCCCAAAACATCCTGCTCTAGAGGAGATCTGCAATGGAGGAATTGGCCAAATACCGCTACAGTGTGTGCCAACCTGGTGAGGACCTTACAGGAAACGTCTGACCTCTGTCTTGCCAACAAGGTTATGTTACAAAGTATTGTTGTGAACTTTTGGTTATTGACCAAATACTTATGTCCACCATAAATTCTTAAAAAATCCTACAATATGATTTCCTGGATTTTTTTCCTCATTTTGTCTTTCAGTTGAAGTGTAGCTAGGATGAAAATTACAGACCTCTCTCATCTTTCTAAGTAGGAGAACTTGCACAGTCAGTGGCTGGCTAAATACTTTTTTGCCCCACGGTATGCAAGAACAATTCCGCTGTACCTGCTATCAATGTCACAACTGTCTTATTTACTGTAACAGAAAAATGTTTCTGGATCTGAAGAGAAAAAAACTAAAGATTATTCCTACCACCGTGTACACTACCGGTCAAAAGTTTTTAGTTCAGAACTATTCCAGTTTTTATTGCTATTTACGCAGTTTAATAACTGTGTACTCTGAATAAAAAAAAAACATTGAACAAAAGCAATTGAACAAGTTTTATTTAAACCCAATAGCTCTTTGACTCATCAAAGTAGCCACTATAATAGTCGAACACCCTCAACTTATTCCTAAAGTAAAAAATTTTGATTAGTTCTAGCCAAGACTGTTTCAGAACCTCCCATAAACATGCAATGCCTGTAGTCTGTGCTCTATGGCCATGTAATGATTTGCAGCCCAGTGTCAGGGTAGTCCAAACATGATGTACAACTCTGGACAAAATCAAATGCAGGGCATCAATTCCTTTCCAGTATCTGAGTATTTAAAACAATAGTACTGTCTTGTTAAAAACAAATCCAAGCATGATCTTTACTTTGACCACTTGTCAATTAAGGCGAATAAATGAATTGCTGTAGTCATTGCTGCAAAGCAATACTTTTATTTGAAATTTCTCAGTAATTAATAGAATAAAACCCAAATGTTTAACTTCACTAAAACAGTGTCGAAAAACAGTAAAACCTGAGAATCTGATCATTTTCCAGTGGTCTCTAAATCCTTGTCTTGCTGTAGGATGAACCCCTGACCAACTGCTGGGGCGGCCCTTATGGTTCAGGGTTCCGCCTTTGTGTCCTAGAGGTTGGAGTGACACCATCTGTTTAACATGGCTCCTATACAGACAAATGGTTTGATGGTAATAACTAGGAACTGCACATTATTTATCAGTTTTTGGTAACCCAAGGTCTTTCACTGGAAAGTTTTGGTTTCAGCTTAAATGGTAAAAACAAAAAGAATGAGGGTGTTCTAAAACTTTTGACCAGTAATGAATACTGTGAGACTACTGCCTGGTTAAATAACTACATAATTAGACCCGTTTAGTTCTACTCTCGTTCAAGCTTTTAAAGTCGTTTGTTAAAAGTATCAGGTCATTAAAAGTGCTCCTTCAAAAAAGCCAACGATTGACATTAGAATCAGCAGTTCAAAATGTAAATTCAGTACGTGCGAGCGACAGCGTGCCTGCTTGAATCGTAGCACGTATGGATTTACATTTAAGTGCGTTAGTTTTGGAATTAAAAGCTGACTGGTGTGAGCTGGCTGGTGCTTTCGTATGGCCGTCATGTGGATCCTAAACACGTCAATAGCTTGCTTGATATGAAAGTTGCTGCGGACATTTTAGAGCCTGCCTTTCGTTAAAACTTTGCATCGATAAATTGGAACTGTGAAACACAGAAGGCTTTAAAATAAAAGCAAAGCTTCTTCCATTCCGATACTGCTTCATAGTAAGAAAAAAATTAAAAGCGCGGGCCTGACGCGTGTTCTCCAAAACAGCCGACGTCGAACGAGATTGGTTGGAAAAACGTTAAGAGCCGCCGCCACCCTTTGAAATTGCTAAAACAATTCCCGGTAATAAGATCACGCTTCTTGGTT
Organism: Ancistrus triradiatus; assembly: GCA_025084515.1. Taxonomy (NCBI): domain Eukaryota; kingdom Metazoa; phylum Chordata; class Actinopteri; order Siluriformes; family Loricariidae; genus Ancistrus; species Ancistrus triradiatus. Next base: position 299,588 of record JAJAGP010000446.1, on the reverse strand, counting down.
GGCCCTTCTGGCCCGCCTGTTCCTGGGGGCGTCCTCTACCTTCCGTTTGCGTCTCTTTTCCTTCCCCTTCTTTTCCAGGGCTGTTCTGAGTCGTGCTAAGATGTGTTTTTTGGGGAACTTCAGAGTGGTGCACCCAAACTGGCTCACCCCTCCTGTATCGCCTGGTAGTTTCTCGCGTCTCTGGACCCAGCTCCGCCAGCCGGGCTTCCAGCAGTACACGCTGTCATAAAACCGCGAGCCGTTCTCGCCACCCAACACGTAGATCCGACGCTTCCACCTGGCGACCCCCGCGGCGGCTATGCGCCGCGGCAGCCCCGGAAAGACCACGGGACTGGGTGCGCGTTCGCTTCCGTTACCTCCCAGTCGCTCCACACCGGCCGTCACGTCCCGGTCCGTCCCAACCGCCCTCCCTTCCCGGAAAAACAGAACCCGCCCTGTAGCGTCGAGCGGCTCTAACTGGGTGTAGTTGCCGTCCAGGAACTTGGCGGCGTCGCGCACGTACCCGCCCACGGCGCACACTCCGCCGCGTACCGCCACTCCTCCGCCCAGGCAAGTGGCGCCAGAGTCGAGGCTCATGCGGTTCCAGGTCCTAGTGTTGGTGTGGTAGATGAGCACACCAGAGTGCACGATGGCTCGGTTCTGCTCCAGCGTGGCGCCCCCGAGCAAGTAGAGTCTGCCCCGGAGGGTGGCGCAGGCGAAGGAGCGCAACGGCATTGGCAAGCGTGGCCCCGGCGCCCACGTTAAAGTGGACAGGTCAAAGGTTTCACAGCTATCAAGCAGAGCCGATCTGTTGCAGCCCCCCAGGGCGTAGAGGAAGTTTCCGGAGCCCAGGAGGCCAAACATGGCGCGTGGCTGCTCCATGGAGGGTCTCGTTATCCAGCGGTCTAGCACGACGTCGTACTCGTGCATCGCCGACGAAACCTGGCCCGTCCGTAAAATCCCACCGGCTACGAAGAGGCGCCCGCCCACGGCCGTGCAGCCCGGGCACAGCAGCGAGCCCAGGGCTGAAAGCTTCTCCCACTTGCCAGTGCGCGGGTCAAAACAATCCACCGTGTAGTCGCTCTCGCGCAAAGCCTCGTCTTCTCTGGGCTTGAGATCTACACAGACGATCTTCTTCTCCAGCATGCCCTCGCGGGGCCTCAGCGGGCCGCCCATGCCCTCGGTGCCGGCCCTCGGCCCTAGCTCTTTGCTGAGTCGCCGGTTCTCTTCGGGGGCCAGCAGACCTGGACGCAAGTGGCGAAGAAGGGCGGGCATGTGGACGTAGCGCTCGGCGGGACAGTCCTCGGCCCAGCGTCGCGCCGCGTCGTAGACCTCCGTCTCCGACTCCACGCCAAGTCGGTCCGATTCCAGGAGGCTGCCCAGGGTGCCCGGGTCCAGCAGGAGAAAGTCGCGCTGACGTGCCACCCGGGGGAAATGCTGAGCCACCAGTCGGAGAGAGGCCCGGAGCAGGAGCTGGTCGTGATGAGACCGTGCCAGGGAATACATTCCTAAGCAGTTCTCCACGGAAAGGTGCTCGAAGAGGAACCTACGGGAAGAAGGGAGAAAGGTTCTCGCTAATCCTGCACAAAAGGACGAAGAGCCTCACGCGAGCCAACATACCTGGAGCAAAGGTTCTGCAAGGGCATGACCTGAAGACGGTTGGCTGCCACAAACAGGTCCTCTGCCGTGTCGAGGCTGAGCGCCGCTTCTCCTGTATACACAAACTGAATGACCATCTCCATGACTAAAGGCGTCACCTCCTCCAGTCGGATCTCTGTGAGCCGAGACTCTACCAGGGGGCTGGTGAACATGGCACGGAAATATGGGCTGACAGCCGCCAAGAGAACTCTGCAAAGAAATATAAGAAGTAAATTCTTTGTCTTTTAACTCCGGACGTCGCTGCTGTAAACAGTTGGTGACCTCAACAGCCACTCAACGCTGCAGATCCACGAGCAGAGACGGGAGTTAAAGCTTAAGAGCAGAAGTCCATCTTTTGCTCAAGCTCACTACCTTACCGGCCGTGTCCTTGCTCACATTTGGACTAGAGACTGTTCTAGGGACTAATGACTGTCAGACTTTCTGCTACTTATTTGTACCAAGCCGTAAATGGCGTTTGTAAGTACATGTGCCTGTCCTATTGTACGTAGTACTCCCACCCCACTACCTGTACATTCTCTCTAGCCTATAACTATACAAACTGGTTCACATTCACCCGCTGAGTCTCTGTCTCGTCTGGCCGCTCATCATGCCCCGACTGAGCTTCCCGAGCCGAGTGACGGCCAGTGATACGCACCTGTGGCACATGAACCTCTTTCCTTCCACCAGAAGTGTGACATCACACAGCTGCTGTGCATCGAGCAGAAGCTTTAACCCTGAGTCAAGAGGTAAGAAGAAAAGAGACGACGTGAGATACGTGGAACTGAAGGAACCTGTATTACCGAGCCGAGACGGTGGCTCACCCTGAGTGATGTACTCTCCCAGAGGCGTGGTCGTGTCATCCGGAAAATCCTCTTCCTCAGAGTCGCTGTCGGAGAGGGGCTCGCCGCCGCCACTGTCCGCATCCTGCCAGGGCTGCGGCCGCCAAGTCACCCTGCTGCCTTTGATTGTACTCATCTACCAGACACACAAATAGAGACGGGGTTGTGATAGGAGCTGACAATACGGCAAACGTCCAAAAGCTTCATTACATGCTTCTTATATGCGTGATGATGCACGCAATATCACTGTACTCGGTACAAAAGTAGTGTCCAATCAGAGATTATAGGAGGAACCAATAGACATAACTGTGTAAGAGTGGTTAGAGTTCTGGGCAGATCCCATAAGCAAGGCCCTCACCCCTCAATTCTAAGTCAATCTTGATTCCAGCAGTGTTGGGCCCCGATCATGACCCTTGGCACGCAAGTGCTCAACATTATGTCTCTCTGGATTCCACCACTTTTGGGACTATAACTCAACAGCTCAATTGAATTCATTCTGGATTCCACCTCTGTTGGGCCCTAAGCAAGGACCTTCATGCAACTACTCAACTGTAACTCAGTCTCAATTCTGCCACTGTCGGACCCTCAGTCATGACCCTTGGCATGCTCTGAATTCCACCACTTTGGGCCATTAATTCAACTGCTTAACAGACTTCGCCCCTCAACTGTAAACCAGTTTTGATCCTGCCACTCCATCATGACCCAAATGCTCAACAGTAAGTCTCTGTAGTCCACCTCTGTTGGGCCCTTAAGCAAGAACCCTAACTAAACTGCTCAAATGTAAGTCATTCTGGATTCGATCCCTGTTGGACCCATGAGCAAGGCCCTCACCCCTCAACTACTCCATTCTAAGTCAGTCTTGATTACAGCAGTGTTGGGCCCTTGAACTTGACCCATATCCCTCAATTACTCAACAGTAATCTACTACTAAGCAAGGACCAAGAACTGCTCAACTGTAAGTCGGTCTCGATCATGACCCTTGCCACCCAACTGCTCAAAAGTATGTTGCTCTGGATTCCACCACTTTTGGGTCCATAACTCAACTGCTCAATTGAATCCATTCTGGATTCCACCCCTGCTGGACCATGAGCAAGGCCCTCATCCCTCTGTGGGCCAGTTTCCACTCCCCTGACCATGACTCTTGACTGCTCATCAGCAAGTGGCTCTGGATTCACCGCTGTCGGACCTTTGAACAAGGACCCTTGGCCCACCCCTGTTCAGTGGTAAGTCAGTCTGGATAAGAGCATGTGTTAAATATTATAAATGTTAAATGTGAACCATTTCTGTGTATCATTCACTATTGTATAACTCCAGCCCAGCACACAAAGCACGGCAGACACTCACCTGGTTAGCGTGATCAGTTGTGGTATTAGAGTGTAACAGAAGGTTGTAACATTCCAGCCCTCTTTGTCCTTCTAACACTCCGCGTTGTGACTGTGTTTCAAGGCCTGACTCCTCTTGCAGTGAGATAATGGCTATGTTAAACAGATTATTACCGTAATGGCTGATGATCAGGTTCTGAGAGATGATCCCACAAGCACACTGGTTGTGTGCAAAAGCAAAGAAATGTCAGTAAGGATCGGGGTCGTCAGTTCGAGTCCTACTTAGATCACGGGCCATAGATGATATTCACGAGCGATCGCGCTCTGCTTTACCTCTGGATGCTTTTAGTCGGACACTGTAATAATAATAATGATCGCCATGTCAATCCACGTCTCTTCCCGCCGTGCGAGTCCCCCGTGCACACACACTCCTCACTTTATCAAACCGGCTCGGACCCGAACCCAGGCTGATCGCAAAGCTGCACCATCCGGAGAAATCAAACGCGTCTAGCAAGCGCAATCAAGATCATTCGTGGCAGGCCACATTACTCCACTACTGGACAGCCTAGCTTAGGACTCCTCAGGTACCGCCATGCCGGAATTGTTTTCATACCCGTATTCCGGCACGTCCCACCTCACGGCGGTACGGCTACCTAACAGTTCGCTCTCACATTAATTGTTTTATGTGTTTAATTACAATTTAATATTATGAATGTTTTATTTTACGATACTTATAAATTAATAAGCTATGACCGCAATGTCATAAAGGAGTTAATCCAGTTAACCCACGTATGGGTTGGTTCCCCGTTATGATCTATCAGATGTACCAGCCAATCACAGAGCAGAAACCCGAACTTCGCTAACCAATCACAGAGCTGGGAGCAAACGTTTACAAAAAACGGGTAGGTTTACAAAGCATTTCGCTGGAACAATAACGTTAAGCTTCCGTTTCCTTAAGATAGCGGATACGATTTTATAAAAGTTTTATTTTTATATACAGTTAAACCCTTAACGCTTAGCATTTTGAATTAAAATACAATTGGGAACGAATAAACACACAATAAAAATTAAGGTTAGCTGTTTGTAGTGTTATTTCGATGATGCATTCTTGAGTCTTTGTCTCATTATTTTGCCTTTGCGTTTATAAGAAATGTCCATATACACTAAAATATTTATTATAAGATTTATTTCATTATGTAATTGATGCAGTGCAAACGTTAAGGCCTCAATGTTAATAAACAACTCAATAAGATTATGAAGTATTACAAAGAAAAAGCAGGCCTTGATTAAACTTAATTTAATTGTATAGCACTTTACAATATACATATTCTCAAAGCAGCATCACAAAAGCAGAACTTCAACCCCACATGAAGGCGACAGTGATGAGGAAACCTAGAAACCAGGCTCAGATGGGAACTTGTCCTCCTCTGGGTGATTCTGAATGACAAGATTACATGTATTAAATGTATTATTGTATTTTTCTGTGGCTATCCTGTGTAACTAACATATACTTTTCAGACACAGTGAGTTTAGCTCTGTCCATTTCTGTTTGTCACTGGAATATGTGGAATGGGAGTCAGCTAAAGGAGTAATGGAATAATTATCACAATACAAAACACAGGAATTGGCGTACCTTAGTTCAGCTCTCAAGGTAGACTTAAATTAGTACAAATCATGAGCTTTAATAAAATTACACGCCATGAAGGGTTTAAAACTGAAATCTGAAACTTAAAGATGTATACTACAGAATATTATATATGCTAATCAAAAAACTACTGTAGGGTGCACCTTCATAGTAGTGTCATTCCATGATAAATATAGACACCATTATTGAAATAAAATGCAAATAAACAAAAATGGCAACAATTTGTGCAGCCTTGAGTACCATGGAATGCATCGCCGTCGTTAAAAACAACATATAACTTGAGCCCAGATCACCAACACCACTGTGAGATATGTTATGGTGTTCAGATCGTTGTTGGTTCATATCGGTTTCCGTACTTTTATCGGTCGAGTATCAAATACATCCTTGCTCCCTTTATATGCGCCCTAGATCATGTTGGAAGTGATATATTTCGCAGCCTATGTAGTGCACTCTGTCTCTGTGGTTGTGTATTCGGGATTGGGCCGTCGCAAAAGCTGGCGTGACCGTGAAAATGGCGTGCTCCATCAGCAGTGTAATGCGGCTTTGCTCCCATTCCTTCGTTACCGCTGCGGTCAGACTGCATGTGTGTAACAGAGCTCGGTTGCTTATTCGCTCGTCTTCGTCGGGCCATGTCCGCAGCAGTCTTTACGAGCACATTAAAGAGGGTTACAGCGACAAACCCGAGCTGGACATGCAGCGAGTCTGTCAACATACCGAGCAAGTCATCTCTGAGCTGGAGAACAGGAAAGGAGACTTGAGGGCAGAAGACGTGCGAGTAATTGTAAGCTCGGTTCTCTGTGGCTTCAGGACCTGAATATTAGATCTGTTAGATATGTAATGAGTCTGGGTTTTGTCCTGGTTCTTTAGGTCTCAGTGTGGAAACAGCTGCAGGTGGTGAGCAAGGAGATAAACGTGCTGGAGGAGCAGAAGAACATAGTCAGCGATCGAGTTCGGACTCTTGTGGTTAGCTTTCACTGAAGACTATTTAATGCGAATCTGTACACAATTCACACTTCATTTTCCCAACACCGGTCATTCAGTTACTCGTTCCTAAGCAAAGCATTTTGCTTCACACTTGCTTCACCTGGTCATGCTCATGGTGGGCCAGGACTTATCCTGGAATTCACTGGACCCAGGCAGCTGTGTTGCAGTGTTTCCCATATGTCCATTTATTTGTGGCGACCCACCACAACATCAGCGTTGATTGCTACATTGATTTCTGATCTTATTTTAGTAAATTTAAGTGCAAGGAGATTGTATTTCTGTGTAGAGAACTGCATCTCTTGCACTCATGGAGAGAGATTACTGTCTTTTATGTGCGAGAGCGCAACATAGAAACAAATCCTATGGGAAACACTAAAGCCTGGAGAGTAGCCCAACCCTCCATTACCATCTTTACGTCGCGAGCCCAGACTTTTGACTGATGTGTACCTCTCTCTTACAGGAGCAGCATGACAAAAAGGCTCTGCCTGCTGTAAGTTTAGACTTTCACATTGCAAGTGACGAAGACGTCGGTGTGAAATGTTTGAATTTCTGACGCTCTGCATCTCCTTTCCTCACAGCTTAAGGAATACGGGTCTGCCAGAGAGCAGGGGCGAGAGATCAGAGCCCGGTTGACCCAGCTGTACCCCCGACAGAGTGACCTGGAGCAACAGTTTTATTGCCGAGCTCTGAGGCTCCCCAACAGAACCCATCCCGATGTGGTAAGGGCGCCTTTCTGTGCAGAACGCTAAATAATATCAGTGTACGTGATATAGCTGGACGTTTTCTTTTTGGACACCAAAAATGACACGCACGAACATGATTAGTGGTGTGGAGCTCCCTTTTGCTGCTACAACAGCCTTCAGTCTTCTGGAAAGGCGATCCACTAGGTTTTGGAACATGACTGTGGACGCACTGTTGGTGTTCCAACTCATGTCAAATGTGTCTGATGGAGTTAAGGTCAGGGCTCAGTGCTGTCTTTTTCAAACGCGTTTGTAGATGATAGACTTGGACACAAAGCACCTGTACAAAAAGTAGAATCTAGATCCCAAATGAGCAACCATTGGTGACAGTGGCAAGAAAAAACTTGAGACTGAAGGTGGCAATGGATATTAGAGAGTGGAAGTGGTGACCCTCTGAGGAGGAGGATTCTTTTTAAGTGTTTACACTTGCTGTATTTGGTAAATATTGTAGATTTATTTTAATGTCTGGTTTTATTTTGTTGTTTCTCGCTCGCCCAATTCAGCCTGTCCTCCCTCAGGCACAGTCGACCATGGCTGCATGCTGGAAGGTAGGCTGGTGAATTGGCGCTTTGAACTTTGTCTCTCTTAAGTTCTCTGCTCTTTTTCTCTTATCAGCCTGTTGGAGATGAGAGTAAAGCCAGGGTGGTTGAACTGGTCGGACAGAAAGCTGGTACGAAACTGCAATATGTCAACAAAACATATGCTATTGCCTATACCTAGAGTGGTTGTGCATTTTAGCGCTGACCTTGATGGCATGTTTGAGTGTGCTTGGAGTACGTCCTTAAATAACAAAGGAAAGCTGTAGTTCTATGAATCAAATTAATCATCAGTAGTCATATTCGCTGTAAGAGTATTGGACCACTGTTTTAACCCTTTCATATACACAGAGTGGCATTCAAAGCCAAAGGACACCTCGAAATTGGGGAAAGCCTGGACATGATCAGACAAAGGTAACGCCCTTTCTTCAGCCTTACAGTTCTACTTTTGCAGAATTCCTTTCGCTGATGTAAGTCGTTCTTTTCTAGGCGCCTTGCCCATATATCCGGCCATAGATCGTACTATCTGAGGGGAGTAGGGGCCAGACTTCAGACTGCCTTACAGAACTTTACGTTGGAATTCCTACAGAAGAGGGTCAGTGGATTTGTGTGTGCCTTTTAATTTAGGAACCCTGAAGAGTTTGGACTTTTGGTGGTCTGACGGTGAATTATGGTGATTGATTTCAGAATTACCTGTAGGATAGGACTGGACAGTGAGTTTCATTTGGCCCGCTGCTTGCACGGTTGCAGAAATGCACCTGGTTAGAACTGTAACGTTAAACTGAAGGAGGAATGCTTTTGTCATTTGCAGGGCTTTATCCAGATGGTTGTACCAGACATGCTGAAAGGAGCTGTGTTTGTAAGTACCACTTCTTTTCGTTTCCCTAATTCCCTCTCTTTGGATTATTGTGCTTACTTAGTTAATTCAACCTGGCCTCGGATCAGTTGCGTTACATGCGTGTGCACTCACGTGTTTGCTGTGTGGTCTTTGCTCAGGAAGGTTGCGGGATGCAGCCTCACGCTCATCGCTCGCAGGTTTACTCTCTCGACCCGGGACGCTTCCCCGACCTTAATCTCGCCGGGACAGGGGAGGTGGGTATAGCAGGTAAGGGGATCTTTATATTGACAGCACAGTTAATGAACTCCCATTATCTGAATTCTCATCGTAACGTATAGGATGTTTGAATTGCTTAACCCGCTATCCGAACCCGACACTGCTTTTAAAGAGGAGACGCCCCGTCCAGTTTTGCAGATGGCATGCAGGCAGGCACCCGCATACAGTATTAAGGTTAAAAGTAATGGTTAAAAGTAGGCGGGGTTTTGAATGTACAGGAACCACATAGGGATTTCACTAAGGAAACATCAGAAGTAAGGCTCTCGTTATAGGAATATTCATTATCCAAACCTTTCCAGGACGAAGTACATTCAGATAATGGGGTTTGAGAGATATTTCGCTGATTTGTTCTTTGGTGCTAAGCAAATGTAGAATAAAAACAAGAATCGTTTCTAAAGTAATCCCAATGCACTTTTTGCCACTGCCAAGGTTACTTCATGGATCATGCTGTAGATCTGAAAGACCTTCCTGTCAGGTATGAAAAGCTGACCTGGGGTCAGTATGTACGACACAGCCTTATTATTATTCAGGGTTTGCCATATTGGGTGAAACCACCACTTTGGACCTGTGCGCTCTTTAATTTGAAGGACCGTGTGCAGCAGCACGTGTTACCGAGCAGAAACCGATACGGGCAGGGAGCCATGGGGCCTCTACAGGGTGCATCACTTCAACAAGGTAACCCTGGAGAAAGCTTTTATATGGCGAGCTGGAGACGGTCCAAATAAAAGCAAACCTCAAGTAACCTAGACCTGCTCGGCCGGCGTTGGTTAGCTGGATGATTTTATTGCTCATACAGGTGGAGATGTTTGGCGTGACGGCGGATGAGACCGGTGAAGAGAGTTCTCGGGTGCTGGATGAGTTTGTGTCGTTGCAGAAGGAGATTTTCTCTGCCCTCCAACTCCACTTCAGGTATGTTAGAGAATATAACGTGCACTGATGACCTCTCCTACTGATTATCTAGTTACACGTTAAGCTCTGGGATGTATTAGACCGTCTGTTCTCATAGTCGATGTGGGAGAAATGCTCATAGTTAAAGGACAATCATTATGGCCTGTCCTGCTGAACTACTGTACAAGTCATTGCCTCATTTAAAGCCGGTCACAGGAGGAATGTGTCATTGTCATCTCCATCACAGGGTATTAGACATGCCCACTCAGGAGCTGGGAGCGCCAGCCTTCAGGAAGTATGACATTGAAGCATGGATGCCAGGGCGTGCCAGTTACGGTGAGGTCGGTCCACATTCTTTGAGTAAGAACTAAAACATTACAGCAGATAATGACCGTTGTGGCAGTGTGATGAGACCATACACACACGTATTTGTACACATGGAGACTAATAATCAGATGGACATGACTAGTCCTCTGCACGTTGAGTACTGCTGCATAATGAAGCCCTGTGCAGATTCAGTACCAGTATTGCTACTGGATCGGCTTTTTTAAGAAATTAGGCTTTTCCCAGTTCACCCATTTCTTTGCATTGTGTTGAAATGGTTCTTTGTTTACCCTGTAATAGATCTCCAGTGCGTCAAACTGCACCGATTACCAGAGTCGGCGGCTTAACATTCTGTACGAGAGGAACGATGGCAGTCTCAAGTACGCTCACACGGTGAGTCGGCTAACCAACTGTCTCTGTCACAGTTAGGTCTGGAGCTAAAAGGCACAGTGACTTAATTCATTATCATACCACGGTTAGTCCCGACCCCGCAATCTGATTGGCTGAGAGACGCTCCAGCCGTGCTATTACTGACGGTAATGGCACTCTGATCGGCGCTCTATAAGTATTACTCTGCGGCATACACGTGTAACCTAGCAACGATGCCCCATGAAAGCTATAATTAGTCTATAAAATGTATTGGTTTTGAAAACGATTTAAATTTGGAAGATGAAGCTATTAATGACCAACCTGAGCCGAAGGTTTATCACCTTTAGGATTTGGAAGCTCTGGAAAAGCGAAACAAAGTCAGTCCTTTTAAATCAAACATCCCGGCTCTTAATGGACTCACAGCTCGACTGAAGATCAGTTTTGGGTCCCATCCGCAAAAATGATGAATCAGCTTCATCCCTCACAGAGACGTCGTTTGCTGGAGATAAACTGAGGCCTCTTTCATTAAACCCCCATCGGCGGCTGATCGGAAGCTTCGTTCCTCTGGCAGGTATTGTTATCTGTAAGTCCAGCCTAACCCAGAGAAGCTGCTGATGCTCTGTAGCTCTGGCCTTACATTTCTGACTGATCAGATTCACATTAAGAGCTTCATCATACAGATTTATAATCTCTAACCAAACGGGATCCTAGACTTTGGTTAGAACACCAGGATCTCACTCCGATTTGCTTTGATTGGTAGAACAGTGGGTCTTAGTAACAGCCTGCCTTATAAACCCCACCATTTTATTTGCTGAATGTAAATAAACTTTCTTTGTAATAAATTAAAACTTACCAATTGATATATTTGTTTATTGTCTGTATAATAAAGTTATTGGTCATTCTGTTCCTGGACTTTAATGGCTGAAGGGCTTAGCCGCGGGGGAACGATAGCATGGAGCTATTTTACCTCGTGGCAGAGTGATAAACAAATAGTTTCTTCCGTCCTCTTGATCTTAACCGAACAATAAATGGTGATAAGGGAACTGTGGTAGAAGCAATAATACCCTCAAGGTCGTATGAGATATTGGCAAGAGGCTGGAGGCCTTGAGTGTGTGTTTTGTTTAATTGTTGCAAGTTCTCATCTGGCAAGAATGCACTGCCTGAACTCAAACCTGAGCCACTGCCAGTGCCCTCAAAGTGACACCTTGCAACGCATTACTGGATTTTGATGATTAAACCCTCCTGTTTTACCTCCATGTCCTCTCTTAGTAAAAGGCGTGAATTAGGTTAATTGGTCTCTCTAAATTGCCCCCAGTGTGAGTGTGTTGTGACGTGAAGAACGTAACAAATAATATGAAGAATAAATGTAAAACACAAACAAATGACCATAAAAAGGAATCCCAATAACAGCAGTACACCTGTCCCATTTCAGGTGAACGCCACCGCGTGTGCCATTCCACGCACCATCATTGCAATTTTGGAGACTCATCAGATGAAGGTGAGGACTGAAGTCAATTTATACATTTTTGTTGGACTTGTCATACAGACCTAGTTGTGTTGATGAGCGTCGATAAATCCAACAACGAAACTGGCTTGTATCGCTCTGATTCATTGGGGTGGGAATCAGCACTGACTAAACTGGGAAGAAAAACTTGGGTTAAAAGGAAATAAAAAAAAAAGAAATAACTTTTATCCAGCTGTTTGACACTTATTATTGTGTTGTGGCTTTTTTCCAGGATGGGACAGTACGTGTTCCAGATGCCTACAGCATACCTTGGCCTGGAGGTGATTGAAAAGCCTAAATACGCTCCACTGAAATACATTGGACCAAATCAACCACAACCAGACCCAAACACCACCATTTCTAAAAGCTCCCACCAGCAGTAATGTTCACATCGAAACCCGGCCACAATGGGTGAGGGGCAACGACGAGCGTTTGAGGGTCAGCACTTAAGTTTCTAAAACAAGAGCAGAAAGTAGTTTTGCAACCAGTTATTTATGCAGATATGGGAAGGAACAATGGGTGTATTTGTGTTTGGTATGGACTACTGGGATATCTAAAGCGTCTGACCCTGCTCAGATCTGAGTTCCCTTTTCCTGGTCAGTCACCTATCCCCGAACAACACAGGGCGCAGGAGCAGGCGTGTCCAGGATAGGACGTGTCCGTGGCAGGGAGGGCAGCTGTCGCTTTGGGCTGCAGTGGATCATGTCCACATGCGGTACCTGACCTGGTCACTCGGGTTCTAGCATTCTAGACTGATGTATGACCAATCACAGATTGTTCCAGAAATAATAACGTTTGCCTAAAAAAACCCCACGTGTCTTGAACGCTGTCAATGTAGAACAGGCAAACGGTACTACCGTGGGGGCACTGAATATTAAACCCATCATAAAATAAACGTGTTTTTTTAAGTGGCTGTCGTCAAATCTCCAAACATCGGTTTAGTTTGACATCTGTATGAGTAGCGTATTTCTAGTCGGTCTAACATTACTCATAAATACAGCTCTGGAAAAAACTAAGTCCACTCCCGGTTCTACTTAATGACCTCCTGATTAGGTGATCACCTGAACCAGATCTTATTTATCGAGGAAACCGTACAAGATGCACGAAAGCTGGAATTGAAATATAGATATTGGCCGTGTCTGAAATCGCACCCTATTTACTATTTAGTGTACTATTTAGGGTGTCGGATACAAATCGATTCCCTATGTATTACTCTAGTTTGTTACCCATAATGCACCATAAATATAGTGGACAACTGATGTACACTACTTACGGACTAACGTACCATAATGCATAGCGGTTTCCTTCGGCTTTACTCGGCAAAAATGACGGATAAATCCGAAACCACCGGAGTGACGATTTTTGTGTACAGATGTAAGCATAAAACCTTATTTAATGACTATTAAACCACAAACCGTTGATAATAATGTGTTTGTGTGAAAATAGTGCGTTTAATATGTATGTATTTATGGTTTAATCGTCGGACAAATGAGTGAAGTTTTACGTTTGACTAGTAGCACTGTGGGCCGAATTAAAACATCGCTAAACTGTATTACTCCCAAGTCACCGGTGGGCTTGTTGATGTTTCGGTTGGTTTATGTGACGAAAGGTCAAGTTCATTTGTTTCCTCTGTAAGTAAGTGTTGTCTGAATTCCCTCCTGTGTGTCGCTCCCTGCTACCCTATACAGTGCCCTACACAAAACACACTACTGTATATAGTGATTAGTGCATGAGTAAACGAGTGGCCCATTTCAGACACAGCCGTTGATTGAACACTTCCAAGTTTGTTAAAAATAGTATACAGTAAATAATGCTCTTGTCATTGCTGCAAATCAGTTTTGATTTGGAGTTTGTGAGTAACTTCCAGAATAAAACAAAAACATACGGTAGCTACGAACAGCAAAACCAGAAAAACTCATTTCTCCAGAGCTGTATATTAACACACATCACATAGCTGACCATTGAACACAGCACCCCACACTTACCAAGCAGTATGTACATTTTATTCATCAAAATTACAAATTACGTGCAAGTACAAATCTCCTCCACCTCCATCCAACCCCAGGCCTATTGAGCCGAATCAGAGAATGCCTTGCTGCTGACTCTTTCCGGCGATCTTCTTGGAGCACTCGAGCAGGGCGTTGTGAATGTCTTTAGCACACGATATCTGGGATTTGATCATGCTGAGATACTGCGAGTAAGACAGGGACTCGTTCTGCACCGTGTCAGGCTTGGTCGCTGTAGGCACCAGATTGGGGGAGTGTTTAGCACTGTCGATGCTCTGAGACAGGCACTCGTGGGCCAGACGCTACAAGAGACGCAACATGAAGGATTTGTTTAGCATATAAACAATGAGATATGTCCTCCATTCCAAAGCTATCAGATGATGTGATTGAGGGGAAGAAGTAAAGCTACTCCTTAAAATAATGGATAAATGGGTTGCAAGTCTGGATACAAAGGTTCATATTAATGCCAATCTTAACTAGAAACTAGTTGGATAATTCGGCCGGATAGGTCCTGATTATGTCAATTGCCAGAGGGCCAAACAAAATATGTTCCCAATATACATTACGCATACATTTTATCACACGTGAAACACTGAAGATGCAAAGATGCGTAACGGTGAGTGAACCTTACCAGGCAGAGCTTGTTTCCAAAAAATGGGCTGATCGCAAAGGGCGTAAGAACTCCTCTAAACAACTCTTGTCAAATCGCTGCACTGTGGAATCCGTTACTCTTTCTGCAATAAAAAGCTCAAGTTAATTGGTTAAAAAATCCGTCATCACGAAGAAACACAGCATGCCTGAATAAAACATCCGTTTGGGGGAAATGGGAAAACTTGCTCAGTTGGTGATTATAAATGAAATTTGATTGAATGTAGCCGTGTATGTAGCTGAAATCTTAAGAATTTTTAGGATGGACATGAGCTTGTTCCGAAAGGTTAAAAAACTATCATCCTTACTAGTCAGCATTTGCCATCACGGTGAGGAGCACAGGGTTTTATAATAGACACATTGATGAGAAACTGCTATTTTCTACCACTTGATGCATGTTCAATTCAAATGGGTGGACTGTTCATCCAGATGCAACACAATAGGAAACGCCACAGTAAAGCACGTTCGATAGAGTCTCAACTTGGAAGCTAATGATGTGCAAAGAATAAAGAGAAGGCAGTGAATGGTCTTCACTTGATGCTAATGATGTGCAAGAATAAATGAAGTCGCACAACAGGCCACAAACACAGTGAGCTACGTTTTCATCTGTAACGTCACAAGCTAACAGACACTGCCACAAATGGGGAAACGAACACCACAAGGACCACTGATGGACTTTAGCACAGGTTCACAGGCGTCGTCCTCAACCACTTACCTCGGTGAGAGTGGGTTTTCCGCCCTCACTGCACTAAAACGAAGTACAGAAATAGACTTGATGTTGAGAACAGCTTAGGACTAAACCGTCATGTAATTTTCTCTAAAAACCTCGAGCTCTTCCGGGCCAATCGCCATAAGCGTGAGTAGAATGCATTTATGGTAACACACTGTGCAAATGATTAGTACTCTACTTGTAAATACGTTCAAATAACGACAACAAAAAAGGACACAGAGCTGAAAATAAAGATCCAGGGATTTACAGCTACTATAATAAAGAGACATATAATAGGTACAGAGCTTGGATCAGGGAAATTTTCTTAATTATA
Source organism: Ancistrus triradiatus (assembly GCA_025084515.1). NCBI lineage: Eukaryota > Metazoa > Chordata > Actinopteri > Siluriformes > Loricariidae > Ancistrus > Ancistrus triradiatus. The sequence continues at coordinate 284,009 of JAJAGP010000446.1, read as the reverse complement.
AACCAAATTGCCAGTTCATTAGGTAAACTTTCCTTGTACCTACACTCATTTATAGACATAAGTTTGTGGACACCCCTCCTACTTGGTGAGCTCTGCTATGTCCGTAACTCATTAATAATATAAAGCATATTTCTGATTCTCCATCGATAAACAGTGGCAGTAGAATGAGTTGTCACTCTCAGTAAGACACGGTTATAGGTTTCCACTTCCAAAACTTTCTGCCCTGTTGTCCTTAAAGTCCATAGAGAATTGGTTTGCCAACTTTGACTGAGAACTTGGCATCATTCCTCAAAGTCAGCCAGGGCACAAGAACCCGACCGTTTTAGAAGACCAAAGGCTGTTTTAGCAGCAAAGGTGGGCACAACATCCATACTAATACCCATATGTATGGATGTCCTCATACTTTTGTCTCTATAGGCCACATGACTGACTGTAGATCATCTGTTTCTGCGGTATTATTTAGTAGTACGTTTGTTAGGCTACTCGTATCTGTGTCAGGTAGAACTTAACCTAAGGAGGGAAACTTACACGAATGTTGACTTGTTGAGGCATTCAAAATGTGTGCAAGTACAAGGAAGGCTACTTGGCTAAACACATGCAATGTGCACGTTAAAAAATAAACTATGTACTCACATCCCGTTATCGATTGCAGTATTGTGTGCAAAATTTTGTGACGCGATGCTCATGACATTCTGAAACGAAACCACACTGGTAGTTAGCACTAACATGAACGGTACTGTGCAACGATAGTATATTTAAAAAAAACATTAAACAAACCTGTAAACTCTCCTTTAATTGAGGTATTAACATTTTAAATCTGTGAACAGGGTCGAAATCCTGCTGCTGGCTCAGTTGCTGCTGTTGATGTTGTTGTTGCTGCTGCAGCACAGCCTGGGGGTTTGTCGGAGCCTGTTGTGGTTGGGACGCCATTACGGTACCGTGCTAATGTACCGACAACCCGCTAAAAACGCAGAATAAATATCAAACTTGTGTTATTATCTTTAACAGCTTCTTTCGTTCTGCTCTGTTCTGCTTGACGCTTTGTCTTCTTCTTTGAGATGAGCCTCAGTGCAAACCGCACAACAATAGCAGTACCTACTGGACTGCTGAGCAATGGAGTTCCCTCAGAGGATTACCAACCTGCAATACTTGATCGAGTGAATTTAAGTACGTTAAATGCGGACACTATAGGTTAATATGACACTTTTTTTACAACACTTAACATGACTACCATTTAACGTGTGGTCATTGAGCAGTCGTATGCAGACGATAAAACGGATTTAAGGAATAGTTTTCAAATGCATTTGTCACACATATCCATTTGAGGTGAATATTCTCTTAGACATAAAATCCCATCATCGCAGTACGTATTTCTTCTCAAGATTTGTCCTCATTATATTTGTTATTGTCGTTAATATTGTTATTGTAAAGGTTGAAAGTATGTCGTTTGGAGTAGGCTACTCCTCTAATACTCATTCATCCATCAAACACAGATTCTTTTATACTGAATCTAAACATGATAAGCATAACACAAAGGGAATGTAGCAAACACCATTTATTAACGTTTATTCACTAGCACAGGTTCAAGAGATATCAATGGATAGTATATCTGTGTGAAGCGCGTTTGCTTCAATAACACACTAGTCCGATAGGTGTCAGTATAGGCACGGCATGTTCTGACCCGGATGTATACAGTACCCACGTTTCTCCCCCGTGAGTCTAGCCTGAACGTTGTAGTTTTATCAAGTATTAGTGTGGTCAGTCAACAGCAGGAATTCAGGTAAAGTCTAAATCTATAGATTGGCGAATAGGTGGATAATAGTTTATAGTGCTGTTGTGATTAGTAGCAGTGTTGAGTGGATATAGGTACGAACATGGCTTAGTTATTAGTTATTGTGTGTTTTGTCTCTAAGTTTTTGCAGTGATGCTAAGATGTTTGCAGAGGAGGAATGGACAGATGCCTTGCCAGTCGTGAAACACGTTCATGCTGTGAAGACTGGTCAGCTTGGTGGGAAGGTAGGGGTTTATTTTGTTTGTACACCTTATCACTTTTAGACATTTAGATGAACTAAGAAGGTGGTCGGGTGGGGTGGCCAATGAAGGTGACCCAGGTTTGAGTCCCAGCCATGATTTAAAGCCAGGAAGAGAAATAGGGAGGAGTGTCACACTCGGTTGGGAAAGTAGATTTCGAATTGGTTTGTACACTTTGTCACTTAAGGCGGTGCCTTCTGGTCGGGTCGGGTGTCGCATGCAGACGCGACTGGCTGTGTTTGAGAGAACCGAGGCCAGTCAGGGGATCATCCAGTGCCCAGTAGCGATCAATCAACTGATAGGTGTGAGCTCTCCCCTTAGCTTGGCCCAGAAAAAATTGGGGTCAGAACACATTTAAATTCATTTTTCTGCTTTCCTTCCCCCAGCACAAGACAATCAGCAAGCAGTGCCTTAAGCGAACCCTCCAGACGTTGGGTTCGGTTCCGGATTGGCAGCTTATAAAGCCCTCAGAAGGCAGCGATGGGGAAGAGGATCGAGCTCCCGCGCACCATCCCAAGAAGAAGAGGAAAAAGTGCAAGAAACGAAAGAAAAGCTCTGACCCAAAAGCAGCTGAAGAAGAGCAAGAGACACCTGCCAAGAAACGACAGGTGAAGCCGAAACGTGAAAAACGCATCGCGGCAGCGCCTGAGAAAAGGGAGAAACCCGAGAAGGTCAGAGGGCCAGAAGGGGACAAGCTGACGCGACAACAATGGAAGAACAAAATGAAGAACAAGAGACGGAGCAAGAACAAGTTCCACAACGATTCGGCTGGACTGACCAAGGATAAACCCAAGCAGGAAACGTCAGCGATGAGCGATGATCTGTCGCCTCAGAGAAAGACGAGGAAACCGACTTCAAAAAATGTTACAGATAGAAAAAGCAATGGCTCAAACCCGTCAGTACCGGTCTTTAAAGAACCGGAACCAAGTCTGCGTAATCATTCTGGAAAGCAGAAGCAAGCTCGATTAGATAAAGCGAAGAGACTCCGCCAGATTTTAAACTCGCACGCCTCTGAATGCAGTAAGGAGCCGCCGGAGGGTGGCGAGGATTTAAAGACGGAACGTAACGAGGAGAGAGATCCCGCCGACCGCTCCAGCGCCTTAAGATCACGGATGGTGCAGAGGCTGGAGTCGGCCAGGTTCCGCTACATTAACGAACTTCTCTACACCTCCACGAGCGGCGAGGCCAAGCGCATGTTTAGGCAGGATCCCGAAGTCGTCGGGATCTACCACAAAGGCTACAGTGCCCAAGTCCAGCACTGGCCGGCAAACCCAGTGGATCTGATCATCTCCTTCATCCAGAAAAAGTGAGACGAGCGACTGCTTCTTGCTTATTGGTGACGAATTGTGTTTGACTGATCTTTTGCTGTGTTTTATGTCAGACCGCCGTCTTTGGTCGTAGCAGACTTTGGCTGTGGAGACTGCAAGATCGCACGCAGTGTGAAGAACAAGGTTCACTGCTTCGACTTGGCTCCCGTCTGTGACCTCGTCACCGTCTGCGACATGGCCAGTGTGAGTAACGTCAGACTTTGATGTCTGGTACTCCCTGATTTAGGGCTTCTGTGTACAGCTGAGACTGGGTTCACTCAGGGGCGCTCTATTAGACACACCAGGCATATTGTGCCGCCTCCTAGATGAATCTGGTGCTGTACAGTTTGTGTTCGTCCTCTAATCCCTCATCGGTGCTCACAGGAACGCTGCCTACAGTGTTTTACTGAGATGTTTAGTTATTTTCTTTAATTTTTTTTAAATGGAGAATCTACAAAAAACACTACAAAGACCCAGTAGGCACTGCTCACATGGTTAATCTGAACCTTCACAGGTGCCACTGGCTGATTCCACAGTAGATATTGCCGTCTTCTGTCTCTCCCTCATGGGCACCAATCTCACTGAATTTTTGGCCGAGGCAAACAGAGTTCTGGTGATGGGGTAAGCGGCCGATTGAAAACTACAGATTTCCATTTGTGTAGTTCTGAATATTGGTAGTTAGTAGTCATTTAATAACAGACGCCTCATTCAGAGTGTATTTACATAAGACATGCAAAGAGCTTGGCTTAAGGTGCTTAATACAATTCCATGCTTATTGTTGACCTTTTGTGTGCCTTATGTATTTAAAAACAGTCTGACATTGTCTTTGATTTGTTTTTTTTTGCAGGGGTGTTCTCAAAATAGCAGAAGTAGCCAGTCGGTTTGAGAATATACGCCAGTTCACTGGAGCATTATCACGCCTGGGCTTTAAGCTGGTCAGTAAGGTAAGCTAATCATGCATCAGTGACTTCTTTATAGGCCTCCAAGGTCAGGATCGATCCGCTTGCTCCACCATGCCACGGCAACTTTAATTTCGTTCCAGCTATCTAACCATTGTTAATTACCAGCCGATAAGGTTTTGGTTCATCGGTGTATGACTGTACGTTCTAAACGTCTAGATATGGTTGTTGATGCTCATTGGTGTTGCTTTAAAATTATGTTTTTAATACATATTTTTCTCCTGTCTGCAGGACACCGAAAACAGCCACTTTTACTCCTTTGAGTTTGTCAAGACCGACAACGTTCCGGATAACGTGAAGAAAATAGGGCTTCAGCTCAGACCCTGTCTCTACAAGAAACGATAAATGTGTGAGAAACAGAACGCAGGCTGAGCTGGAACACCAGAGGTTATTCAGACCGATACGTGGGTATTTCCTGTTGCAAATATCTGAAGCAGCTAACCATTGGAAGCGATGTGTTCTGTTTAGTTATCAGAAGGCGTTATGTACCACAGATCTACACTTTTATTAAAGCTTTTACTGAAAGAAACTTCGGGAACAAACCCTTGGCGCTCAGCCGTACTTTGATATGATGTACAGTACTGTGCAAAAGTCTTAGGCCACCATTAGATTTGTTGTTTTAGTAACAGTATAATGATCGTATATAACGTCAACAATTCAAAACTTTCAAAGTTGGATTTGTCACTCCATAATCCTGTTTTCCACTAAACTTCATTCTTAGCTTCTTAGCCTTTTCACCCTGTTCCCCTTCCGAAAAAGTGGTTTCTTGGCTGCTACCCTTCCATAAAGACCACTCCTGATCACGCTTTTTTGGACTGTAGAAGGGACAACTAGGTTTTTTAAAATTCTGCATACAAATTTTGTATTTTCTGGCTGTATTCTAATAAACAGACTGAGAAATGAATATATATGGTCATTATACCATACCATGGCCCAAGACTTAAGTACATAAAATCAGTACCTGACTCCCTATCTGTTTTCCTCGAGTCTGCTGACTATTCGAACCCTCCTCAGCGTGCAAAGTGCTGGATCTAGCCTAGTCGTGAGTGGAACATGAGTGAGAATATTATCTGCTGAAAGGCTCCACTGTCCCTCCCCACTCTGCCTGTGCACATATAAAGGACAGCTGTAGAGAGACGCAGGGCTGGAGCTGGAAGGTGGACTGTCTGCAGACTGGCTGAGACCCTCACTGCCTAGAAGAGCTCTGACCCTAAGAAGAGGGAACGGACAAGGCTCGGGGGACAGAGTGTCTTGCAGCGCTTCGAGCTTTGTATCCCATAATGCTCCATGTAGCTCCAATCCAGAAAGGTAGATCCCACTTGATGGGTTAGAGACTGGGGAATCCGCAGCAGAGACGACCTGTGGATGGAGATTTAATGACTTTTATGAGAATGGATGCTGTTTGACCTGGTTAATATAAACTTTATTCAAATGCAGGGGTACCTCGGTTCTTGTCGTTCATTCGTTCCAGAAGGCTTTTTGAGAACCGAAACATTTGTATGACGCATTATCAGCATTAATGGAGCTGTATTGTGCAGGAGCTCCTGATTTATGATGTTCAACAAACCCATCGTAAGCTAAATGGATCAAGAACTGATGAGTTTATTATGGTCTGTACTGTATCATAGCGGAGCCGCTTACACATTAACACTTACTGAATCATTAACGCAAAGCTTAGTTTATAAAATGTTGAAAAATCTTATGTAATTTAGTGAGTACTGGATCGAAAGTAAAAGCAAAACACTTGGTGAACTGCTCAGCCTGAAAGCCTGATTTCCTTTCAGTTGGCTGTCATTACTAACCATTTTAGGACCCATTTGCACTAAGCATACAGTACTGTAGATGTAACAAATAGAGAAAACCCGATACACACAGCGCAGATCTGCTCTGAGCGATAGCTATTGGGAATGTGATCAGTGAATCACTGTGTACTGAATCGTGAATCGAGGTTCCGCTGAAACGACTCCTACAAGTTGAAGCAAGTGTGCCGAGTACCGAGACACATTTTTTTGGATGCTGTAAGACCGGTATCACTGAACCTACTGCAGTGTCGTCTTATTTGTTTATATTGATCATAAAATACCTGAAACTGCAGAGACGTTTGGCTGGTATCTCTCTGCTGGGCATGGACGGTCTCTCTGATCAAGGCTGCCAGAAAGCCACGGGGGTTAGCAAACGCAGCTAAGCAGTAGACAGCAGGCGAGCCGTGGGTTTCTTCCGCCTGATATCTTCGGAGCAGGTCTGCTCGTGTCTCCAGTTCTGAAACGAGTCTCCTGTATGAAGATGTGCAAGAGACTCGCGACTGAAGGGCGACCTCAAGCAGCGAGGACACCGTGCCTGTAAGGTTCTCCAACTCCGTCTGAAGGAAAGTGCGCAAGGGCCCAAGCGATCCCCTTCCCTCATCAACCCCTTTGCTCTCATTCCTCCGTTCCAGCCTGTCCCATAATGCTCGCAGCCTCTGTAGAACCTTTTGGAGGTCTGGGAACTCCTGAAGATCTCTGACGTCTGCAGCGCCACCGTGGGACTCGACGAGCAGGTTCCTGAGCGTCTGACTTCTTAATTTCGTTATTTCGCCCGTCATGTCTGCGCTTAAACCGAGCAGGACAGGATCAGGGCAGTTCGGTTTGGCTCGACGAAGAGTTTTAAGAAGATCCTCGTCTGGAACAGGAAAAAATATTACAAATCTTTGTTTCCAAGCCGAATTTATGTACAGCAGCTGGGGGTGAAGTGGTGCGTACCAGTACATCCTGTCCTGCTGATGGTGTCTGAGAGAGTATGAGGACCGCTACCCCATGTAGGAAGTGGTGGTTGTAGACAAACTCGGCACACTGTCTCCAAAACCTCCATGTCAGCAGAATCTGACACGTGCCCACCATATATGAGGTAAGCTGTAGATAAATCAACACGGTGAAAACTCACTGGACTGTTTTAGAGAGTTGGAAAGGATAGTGTGGGCTTTTTTAGCGGGCCTTATCAGGATGTAAGAAAGTGGAAAGGATTCACGAAGCATTTTGAGGTATTGGCCACCAGATGCCGCTAATGTGCACCGTGCCATGACGCCTCTAATAATGGACCTTTTTCGCTATATATCTGTATATAGATGGATAGAAAGAATGCACCAAATGATACTGAATTCTAAAGGGAAAGATTTGGAGTTGAAGTAATGGGTAATACCAGCTATGTATTCCAGTGCACCAGTAGGGTCGTTACACTGTTCGCCAATTTGGACCTGTGCGTCAATCAGAGCAAGCAGATCCATCAGAGTCCTGAGGAAAATATACGGAATTACTTGTTAATCAGTAAGTGATTTTTTTTTTTAGATTTTACAGCATTTAAGAAATTGTGAAGTTCCTCACCACTTATAAACCCTGCCATGTCCCAGATGCTTGAGTTTTTGTCTCTGCACTAACACAGAATGAAGGACGGCAGATCGTAGAAGACGTTCCCTCGTGCCATCAGTGTGTTGGGACAAGTCCGTTGGAGGGACTGCCCGTGTGACTTCTCTCAAAGAGGAACAGAGCTCATCTTTCAGGTCCCAGTCAGAGTCACACACCCAGTGGAACGCACGCATCCTGACAAAAGCTGCATTGGAAATAAAGGTGCATCAGCGACACGATAGCATTCACAGTTTCTGATTTGTCGGTAATAGAAGCATCAAATAGACACATTTTGAGCTTCTCAAACAGCTCTGAATGAAGGTGCACAGGTGGGTGACTAAACCGTTCTCTATATGCAGGCCCAGTGGGGCCGCTTACACCTTTGCCCTAAGTTCTCCAAAGATGGGCGCCAGTGCCCCTGTGGTCCTTAGCAGGAAAACTGGGGTTAAAATGCAGCAAACTAATTAAACATTGCAAGACTGTCACCAATGAAAAATTACCTGGAATGGAACGTGGAGCGTCGTGGTTTGTTATAAACCATAGTCTGAAATTGGGAGGCACTAGATTCCCGGCACCTTCATCCGTCTTAGCATCTATCACATGTCCTCAGGTTTAGAAAAGAAATACAATAAAGCATAATTGAGTGTTTATTGCAGCAATTTCTCTTCTAAAACCTGTTAAAATAATCACTATTTCAGACACTGACCATACTGGCAGGGACTGCGAGGCACCAGTGCCATCATTATGGCACAAAGTACAAGCCAGCACTGCACCACCAACTCCAACTAGGGAGGGTGACATAGTGAAAGTCGGCTTCTTGTTGTTATCACTAGGGAAACTACATTTCCCAGAGTGCTCTGTGAGCCAATTATGCCAAACTGCTTGCACCTGGCTGGCAGGCTGTATAGGACTGAACACAGGGGCATTGTTCAGGACCACACCTTTGTAGAGGGGTAGTCCTAGGGTATTGTTTTTATATATATATATATATATATATATATATATACATACATACACACACACACACACACACACACACACACACATATACAAACAACATGTGTGTGTGTGTAAGATATATCTAGGGTTAGGATTTGTGTGAACCAGAAACTCAGACAGTGAAAGGAAGCAGAAGAGATTGAGCTGTTTAGTTTAAGAGGGAAGACCAAGCCAAGTTAAAAGAAAGTCAGACAGAAAACAATTGAAGGATTGTGAGAGAAAAAGCAGGAGCGATTGAAGAGAGTTTAAAGGATCTAAGAAGGTAGTAGATTGAAAGCCAATTGAATCTAGGGATGGTATAAGTGGGGCTTTTGAGAGATTGAAGCAAACGAAACAAATGAAATCGATCTGAAAACATCTGAAATGTTCGACTGATCGCACCACAGTGACATCTAGCGTCCAATCAGTGGTCTAACAGTAACATCAGCTTGCACTTCCTTATGCGCGTATACCGAACCGCGGGAAATAATTTGAAACCTTTCGAAGGTGTGACCTAGTGAAACCTTTTATGGGACAGTCACGTGACTTTTTCATTTTGATACGGATTTTTAAGCCACATTTCAAAACACTGAGCTTGAATTGATTCCGTTTCGAATTTGAGGTTGACATCACTAATGATTCCTGAGAAAATGAGGCTATAGAAGGTTTGAGTTGTGACTATGCTGATACCTGGAGATTGTAGGGAATATTTAAGTTAAATCTGTAGAGAGTGACAGAAATGAAGATGGGTGGAGTTGTTGTATTGAGTTTTAATCCCTTTTCCATTCTGAGCCAGGTACTCCATTTTGTTTGGAGACACCATTTTGTGTTTTCGTCATCACATAGGTGTGCTTGCTGTGTGTGTCACTGCTGTTACCCTGTGGCAGCTGCTAATGTGCACTCCTTGTCAACCTGAGATCCTAGTATTGAATCCCACCCTGCCTGTGCTGTACAAGTTCACAAGCACACACTCGTGTATATTATAAATACTATATATAATGCCATAAATAAAGTCCTTTCTCTCCTGGACCTCCCAATATGTTCCTTTGGGGCTGAAGCTACTGATTTGGCTCTTGGGACGTATTTGTATAAGCAGCTCTAATGAAACGAATATATCTGAAGATGGAATGGTCAGTGGCATCGTCACCTTTTGTTGTGTGAGATATCAGCTGTCTCAGCTGATTAACCACTTTGACGTCCCATCGATGAAGCAGGTGACAGTTATCAAAAACAAGCCAACTGCCAGTTTGAACGGCTGTGTGGAGTGATGAGAGAACGGCGTCCCGTCGGCCCTTAGACCCAAATGAAATGACAGTCACTTTCCCCTAGGATGATGAGAAGGTTATGAATGCTTAAATAATAGTAGACCATCCATGTTCATGCACGACACACTGCTTTAGGCTATCGAATGTGAAGGATTTCCAAAAGGTGGCTTGACTAGGATGACATGTCCAAGCCTGTGCAAAAGTCTTAGGACACTGTTAGATCCTATATGCTATTGTTTCAGCAATGGCATAATGACCGTATATAGTTATTTTTCAGTCTCTTTATTAGAATACAAGAAAATACAAGAAATGTGTATTCAGTGTTTAAAAACAGCTTGTATTGGCTAATGTGGCAAGTATTTAGTGTGTCCTCCCCTTACACCCTTCTACAGTCCGAAGAAGCTTGAATAGGAATGGTCATTTTGGAAGGGAGCAGCCAAGAACCCACATTTCTGGAAGGGGAACAGAGTGAAAAGGCTAAGATATGTTAAAGCTCTCAAAGATTGAAAAAGAGTTTAAAATTTTTTGTTCCAGGCATCAACAGTATGTTATGTATGGTCATCATAGCATTGCTACAACAACAAATCTATTCGTGGCCTAAGACTTTTGCATGGTACTGTACCTACTATAAATCAGTTCTCACCCCTTTCTTGCCTGCATCTCGAAGTGCAACGTGCTTAATCCTGTGAAGAGGATACCCACTGGCGAGGCCTGTCGAGGTCACGATTACAGGTCCCTCATTTCTGGATAAAAAGCCGGACAGTGCTTCTGGAGCACTGATGTCAGGGTCACCGGGCACAGATGAACGCGCAGGTCGCCCTTGCTGACAAACGAAGAGATCGTCCGCCACCGCAGCAAGCCACTGCGGACAGAGCGTCTTCCAAAGAACAGCTCGCTGGAAAACTGTCAGGTGCGAATGCGACCGGCAAGGAACGGGTCCGACCACAGTAGCTGAGGGAAAGTGAAAGTACTCTTGCCATAGTCTGGATGAATTCCTCAAAGAGGAGGCCAAACCGTGGAAGGATGGGATTTTCTCAAGGAGACCAACGGCTGATTTTGTGGAGGCTGGGATCCAGTTTGGGAGCTCAGGAGCAGAGGGTTCTGGATGTTCAGTGGTGCTGAGTCCTTTTAGGAAGGCGAGACGCTCCGTCTCAGAGCAGCCCTCGTTATGTACGGAGAATACGACACATGTAAGCAACCTCAGCAGTTCTGCATGCTTCTGGAACAAGCATGGTCTGTAGGAAGCTAGTACCTGGGACACCATCCTTTGTGAAATCTCTAACATCTCTAAAACGTTTGATGTAGGATCTGGTCGATGCTTCAGGGCTATAACAGGCAAGAATTCGCACAGGGGAAAGAAGTAGGAAGGGGAAAGGCGACCGACGTCTTGGAGAGCTTTAAAGAGGTCGGTGGCCAGCGCTGCTCTGCGGCCAAAGCTATTCAGTAGACGTGTCTGACTGTTTATTTCACTGGACAGTTCTTCGATTTCAGCTTGAAGCCTCTGCGAGGCCTCCAGACACTCTGATACACGTGGGACGAGCTCAGGATCCTCCAGTAGAGGGTTGCAACACTGCTGGATGTACTCCATCAAAGAAGACTGGAAGTTCAGAAATTGAACAACCTTCAGTTTGAACTGTAGCTTAAGATGAACAGCCCTTAAAAAACAATGATCATACCTCCTCAAAATGAAGCCTGTCCTGAAGCACTTGTTTCTCTCTCTCTATCTGGCATCGATGGACCCAAAGCTCTAAACACTCAGACCGCATGAGGTCAGTCAGAATAATCCTCTGGACTTCAGATGTACTTGGAGACAGGTCGATCACGTTAACCTTCGCCAGTATCGAAGGGTCAATCTCTGTAGAGACCAGAAGAGAAAATTACATCATTTATTCTTCATATTTTCACCTCAGGCATGGTGGCACAAGCGGTCAGAGCTGTCGCCTCACAGCTCTAGAGTTTCTTGGTTTGATTAGCCTTTGTCTGTGAGGGTTTTCTCTGGGTACTCTTGTTTCTTCCCACATTCAATCCAAAGACATGCTTTAGGTCAGTTGGTGTCTCTAAAGTGCCCCTGTGTGCCTGAATGTGCCCTGTCTAAGCCCACATTCCAACATTCCAGAGACATGCTTTATAGGTGTGTCCAGCCCATTAGGTGTGTGTGCAGGCTGGAGCGCACAGCCATATCTTAGATACTTGTAGGGGGGCTCCAAGGAAAACATGTTGGGAACCGCTGCTTTAAACAATATTTGTCTTGCAAATGATATGTTTGTTTTTATTGGCTCACAGGCTCAGCATTACTGGATGTTTTTCAGATTTGTTGGTGTCTTTCCAGTCAGTGTTTCCCCTGAACAAAAATGTCAAGTGTGGGAATGACAGTCCAAATTTTTTTGTTAAAAAAACAAAACAAAACAAAAAGGGGGGAGCTAGTCTCACTGGGTGCTCAACAAGCAGAATCGCCCCTGACATTGCCCCTGTGCTGCCGGTTAAGCCCCATGACCCTGAACTGAATTAAGTGGGTAGACAATGAATGAACGAATGTTCTAACCCTGCTTTTGTCCTGACGCAGGGCCCTGTGGTAGTGGGTATGCGTCTTATCACTGTTCCAGAAGCACAAAAGAAAGACCAACAGGTCGTATCTCTCACCATCCATCAGAGCTCGTGCTGGAAGAGCCGTGCTTAGGAACAGCCGACATTCTGGTGCAGGGGTATGGGCCACGCTGAGAAAGTGACCTCCAGCTGGCCTAACTAACAGGTTGAGAAGCTCCTCGCTCGGCACGACACGCTCAAATTGTGTCACCAATGTTTTTAAACCTGTTAAAGAGCAAATACATTACAAGCTGTACGTATATACAGTGGAACCTCGGAACTTCGAAAGCTTCTTTATTTGGACAATATTTTTTCGGCCCCAAATTCCAACAAAAATTCAGTAAAACCTGAATGCCTATGACCTCAGGGTGTGTCTGACAGGAACTGCATTCTGACTTTGAACAAAACCAAATTCAGCCTTTCGGAATCCAATTAAGTTCGGATTCTGAGGTTCCACTGTAAGTGGTATTAAGAGCATATAACGCAAAGATCACCAACCTTTCTTTGCCCCCTGCCTGATTTTATGAAGCAATTCTGGGTCGTCTGCAGAAACGACGAGCTCATATTCTTCTTCTTTATAGGATCTGGCATCGTTAAGTGCGAAGTGGCCTACAAAGAGTCCGAAGTGGAATCGCAAGTAAATATTTTCTCTATTGTAAAGAGCAGTAGTGACAAAAAGAGTTACCTGCTTGAGTACTGAGCTCTTGATTTTCCTGTGTATCAGCCAGCAAAGGCCAGCGATGAGCCCAAGGAGCTCCGTGTGCCCATAACAACAGCTTAGCGATGAGATTCGACGACTCCAGCCCGACGACTCCAGCCAGGATCCTGTAAACATCTGCTCCCACAGGAATGGGCACGACGTGGTGATCCTGATTGGAAATGATCTTTGAGCCACCAGATATTCGTGGGTCTCCTACGTTAGCGCTAATCCTGCCTGATAGACACATCCTGTGCCACTTCTCTAGAAGGTCCTGTCGAGCGTCAGGCTCAAATGGACCCAGGTAAGCTATGGCAGCGGCTAACAGCAGGGCATCGCCTGAAATGTTCTGGTAATTCATTTCTATTTCCTACAGAAATAAAACAGAAGCAAATCAGATGCATGATTTGTTATACATGTAATACACACACTGCCTGGCCAAAAAAAGGTCACCCGCTGTAATATAGCTCCTCACTGCATCAGTTAGGGTTCAATAACCGGTTGCCAGGTGAAACATAATCACCAATGCAGTAATTATCCGATGGGAGGCTCTTTTTTAAGCTGTTTAGCTATATGCTTAGTTAAATCCAGGTGGTGACCTTTTTTTTAGCCAGGCAGTGTGTGTATATATATATCCTGCACTTCCTTCACCTCTTGAGCCGCGCTCCACTTTTCAGCGTCGCCGCTCAGCCACTTGAGCGCATCAGCAGCCTGTTTCTCTTGAGCTTCAGCTATACGAAGCTGGGCTCCAACCTCCTTTGAGGCACACCTCATGAGCTGGTGCTGCTTTTCAGCGTCCTCCAGTCTGTCCCGTGCTGCCTCTTCCTGCAGCCGCGCGTCTCGCAGTCGCACCCGGGTTTCGGCCACACGGCTCCTTATCTGGTTCTTGTGAGCGTCCAGTGGGGCCACGTTCCTCTGAGCGCAGGCGTACCGGTACACCGCGTGCACCCAGCGGCACAGGGATTCACATGCCTGACTTACGTCTCGTACCGAGTGTGGCTGGAAGGCCGGCGCCTGGACAATGTGGCCCAGCTTTTCAAACAACTCGTCGCTTAGCTTCGAGCGGTCATAGAATTCCAGTTCCTGAGAGGAAAAAGAGACATGAGTAATTTGTCCCGTGATGGTGCTGCGTTTTGATTCAACATGTTCATGACTGACCTGTAAGAAATCGGGCTGCCCTAAAAGGTGCTTGCCGCTTTCCCAGTTGCACGGGCGGCTGAATAATGTACATAGAGCATTTATGACCCGGAGCACTCCGTCAGGGGGGTGTCTGTATCGCCGTACCTCGTCCAGGTCGGACTGACTTAAACACTGCAGCGCCGCAAGGGCGGCCTGATACAGCGGAGGCAGCTTTAGGAAAAACAAGTCAGCAGCTGTCAGTAAACAGGTGAGGAAAATGCCAAACGCATGCCAATCCTATGAGTCAGTCTGACCTCTTTGATGGTGTTTTGATCTCTTTGATCAACTTGATCTAACTGCTCCTCTAGACGGGCGAGACGGCCCTGTTCTAGCAGACAACGCTGGTGAGTACTTCCACAGAGTGCACGCTCAGCATCTGCTGCCCTTCGCGACTGGCTGAGAATCTGCAAGGTAAATGTTCCAGGTCTTAAGAAGTGTCACAGGAAATAAAACTCTGTCTTATATACGTCTCATTCACGTCCGAATGACAGAAAACTAGTCCGAGTGAACTGTGCGGTCAACGAGCTGTTTGACAGAACATAATGCGGACATTGAACAGGAATAAAATATAGTGTCTTATAAGTTCCATAAAACAGAAGCTTACTGTTAGTGTCAGGTTTGTAGTTTTTCTGGGTTCCGCCAGTTTTACAGAGGCATATCCAATCCATTCATTACTCACCAATGCTATGAAATTCTATTACAATTTGAAGGGTAGGTATCATCAGCGAGTTTCACCTTTTGTATCTCCTCCAAATTGGCACTGAGCCTGAAAACAGTCTGTCTGTACTCCTCGGCTGTGCCAGTCAAATCTTTCAGACGAGCCAGAACTGCTGCCAGCCTTTGTGGCAAAATACATAGACAAATAGATAGACATTTTGTACATCTGATACAGAAAATACTGTTCTCCTTGGTTTCTTCGTCTAACCATTATCAGTGCTCACCTGCTGGCTTGTCCTCTACCTTGCTCACAAAGGTGGTGACTTGTATGATAAATGTATGACATGAGCTCCATATAGGTCTGTGGGCCGAAAGGCTGAACCTTTAACAAGGTGGAAGCATGTTTTGTTGCAGACTGGTGTATTTCAGCCATCGCTCGAGCAATGCTCACTAAAGTCTCGTCAGCTAAAGAGAAACAAACAAAAAAACCAACAGACTTCCAGTCAGAACTTCCCAGGCGGCTCAAAATTGGCTTCATTCTAAAACACACCTACCTTTATCGGATGTCTTTGTACTCTGAGGACTGTACTTTAGATGACGAGAGCCAATTTCAACTAAATCCTCAAAAGTCCATGGCTGGTATACGTCTGCACAGCAGCAGCGTGTTACAGCCTTAGCGATACGTGACTCGCTTACAGTTTCTCTCTCACAAACGTCTTGGTTGAGAGGCAGCAACAAAAACATGTGGATGTTTCGTTGACTCCTGAAATACCTGCATAAAAGTGTTTTATTAGAAACGGAAATGCTTTAAGAGGAAAGAAACACTAGCTGTGAAGGTCAATCCTCTTATTAATATGGATGGGTAATGCAGTATAACATGGTAAATATACACCCACTGGCCACTTTATTAGCTACACCTTGCAAGTACAGGTTACCAAATTGCTCTGTTGGACTGAGATCTGTGGAGGCCGTTGGAGGACAGGGAACCTGTTACGTTCAGGACACCAGGTGGAGGTGATTTGAGCTTTGTGACATGGCGCATTATCCTGCTAGAAGTAGCCATGTGGTCATAAAGGGGTGCGCATGGTCAGCAACAACACTCAGGTAGGCTGTGGTGTTCAAACGTGGACTTAAAGTGTGCCAGAAAATGTCCCTCACACTGTTACACCACCAGCAGCCTTAACCGTTGATACAAGGCAGGACAGATCCATGCTTTCAAGAAATCAAGTCTTATCAGACCAGGCAACGTTTTCAATCTTCTATTGTCCCGTGTGAATGATAGCCTGCCTTAGTTCCCTGTTCTTGGCTGACAGGAGTGGCACCCGGTGTGGTCTCCTCCTGCTGTAGCCCATCTGCTTCAAGGTTTGATGTGTTTCGCGATCAGAGATACTTTGCGTTACTGTTGCCTTTCTATCAGCTTGATCCAGTCTGGCCATTCTCCTCTGATCTCTGGCATCAACAAGGCATTTTGATCATGTCTGCATACCTAATGAGCGGAGTTGCTGCTGCGTGATTGGCTGATTAGATATTTGCGTTAATGAGCACTTGAACAGGTGCACCTAATAAAGTAGCTATTGAGTATATGTTGTAATTTGATTGATTGTTTAATAAGGAAAGACTGGGGAAAAAGTGTGATTAATAATGTATAAAAATGTATGCCTTACATTTCTTTGGCCTTGTTTCTCCTTAAAGTATTTTGAGCATTCTTCACGTCTGCATAGTTATCCAGTATCACGTCCTTCAGTTCCATTTCTGAGTGAAGTCCTGGAAATGTTCCACTGGCCACGATCACCAGCAGTTCATCCCTTATGGCCGGGCTTATATCCTCATGGATCAGAAACACTACCTGTGTATCAATCTGACTCTGAGCCTCTTTCAGCATCTCCTTTACTTTGCCCTCATTACCATGATGAATCTCAATAAGTGTGCATCCTGCCAAATAAGCCGCGAGGCACACGGTGGTCTTCCTGCACGTGTTCTTTGCGGCCCCAAACAGAAGCCCGTGTCCACCAGGAATCAGCAGGGCACGCAGGACGTGTGCAAGCTGATGCACTCTCTGGCGATATATCACAAAGGGGGCAGGTTTGCAGTGATTTAATTCTTCTTCCTCTTTGATTTTTACAATACGAGTCAGCTGCTGTACCAAAGCATCCAGGTCTGTCTCCTGGTAGGCTACACTGCGTATAAACTTCCGCTGTGCTTTACACATACGGAGTTCACCAAGATCTGGACTGAAGACTGTATGATGGATAGATGAACTCATTGTGTGCATGAGCTCTTGAGGTGTGAGTGGGGCGGCTTGAGGATTTTTAGTTTTGAGTGCAGGGTCTGATGATCTCTTCTCTCTCTCACTGTCAGTCAGTTGTGGAATATGGGGTGGTTCTGATTCAGACTCATGCTCACCTGCCATAGAGTCCTTCTCCCTGTTTGAAGAGTCAATGCCATGATCTGAAAAGCTTGAGTCAGAACTGCGTTGCTTGTTGGGGCACTCTGGTTTCTCAATCGATTTTGATTGGCGTGTCATTTCAACCCCAAGATCTTTAGCAAATCCTTTTTTGAATGGGATGTGGTCATCTTTCGTTTGATTAGTCAGGGGTAAACCCTGATCCTGTATTAAGTCATCCAAAGTTCTTGTGTATCCATTAGTTTGAGATTCACTCACCAACCAGCTCCCAAAATTCCTCTCAGACACTTGGGTCAAAACAGAAACCAGCGTTTGTCTTTCCTCATCTTTGCTTAGGCGATCACCGAAGGTTCGCAAACACTCGTGGATCCACAAGCGGCCGATACTGAGCAGGTTTCCAACAGGACCCAGGGAAGCTCTAGCGCGGGCCTGCGATGAAGAACTGAGCTGAGATGTGGTGTTTGCTTTCCAAAGACACATTCCTTGGAACACTTTCTGGAGGTCATGCAGAGAAAAACTGACTTGAGGAGCGAGCCGGGCTGAAGGTAAGCGTTCACGGACGGCGAGATACGCGTCCGAGGTCGCAGCAACTATACAGCGTGCCAAATCTGCAATCCTTGGCATGGAGGGGAATTTTCTCAGCCACTGCTCTAACTGTGTAGAATGGAAAGAGAGCAGGATATCCACAGTCATGCTAGGGAGAACCAGGATTGCAAACAGCCTAGTGAGCCGTGGGGACATCTGACTCTTGTTTGACCCAAGACTGCAGGTGCCTAGAAAGCCAGTTTCTCCACAACGGAACGGCTTAAAGTAATAACCCTTTGAGTTCAGCACTCCATTTTTTGAGATGCACTGACGCAAGGTTTCCAAAGGTTGTGATATTTTCCACGGAGCTTCTATAGAGTGAAAGGGGACAACCTTTAAATTAGCCTAATTAATAATGATAGTGAAGATGCTTTTTAAATGGACTTACCAAAAAGTGCTTCATGTATGTCATCGACAAAAAGATGTAAACGCTGATTCTGCGTTACGTGCCCCAAAGTTTCCTTCCGGTTGCCCATGCTTTCAAGTATGTTACGTAAATCAGAAGAGTGTAGCTGCACATGCGGCCTTCCTTCCAAGATAGACTCGCACAATGTCGTTTTGCCTGAGCCTGTTTCTCCCACTAGCAGTGCAGGGTGATTGGCTTCTGAGAGCCGGTCCAGGAGGTACGCACATTTGTCATACTGTATGCAGAGGTAAAGAGTTCGACTTAACACTGCAGAAAGCATCAGGTTACTTTATTTATTCCCGTACATAGATCTGGTAATCATTCAGCTCTAGTGGAGTTTATTCCATATCAAATCAGTTCAGATGTTGTACTGAATTTAGGCATGGTTCTTATTCACATTACCATGACCTTATTAAAAATCTGGCACCCTTGACAAGGAGGAACATGTAAGAAGCATAAACCCAAATTTGGTAGAACAGGCAATCCAGACCTGGACTTCAGGTCCCAATAACCAATCATCTGGACTTTTGGTTACGGGGGACCACAGAACCTGGACTTAACGTTGCCAGGAAATTGAAATCTGAAACATCTGTAACTGACGGACCTTGCCACAGCAGAGGCAGGATATGAGCTTGGAAGGCTCAGCATTGGGAACAACTGGGCCAGACTGGTTCATAACCCAACTCTGGCGAGGCAAGTTTGTTTCAACTAATGAATGTAAGACGTTCTATATGCTGTGTTGGTTCTAGCATTTCCTAGAGGTCAGTTTATGCAAACACCACTTAAGCCAGTCTTTTGTTGATTGGCACATGAAGTCTGTTGGTGGGCCTTGAATGGCATTTCCTGGATATTGAGGTTCTTGGCATCTTCCATTAGGGAAATAATGCTTGATTCTCACCAGTGGTGGCCAAGAAATGTGGGGGCACCTCTGGTCAGTTGTTTCCTGGCACCGATAAGTCCAGCTAATAGCTTAAGCCTTCCCGAGTGCCAGTGCTTCTCGGGGTGGGGCTGGGTCTGTGTCATGCCATTCACATATCACCTTTGTGAAAGGTCAAATCAAATTGTGGTCATGTGACAAAGAATGACCCACCAAAAGCATAATAAGAACGTCCATACAATATGATACACAAATACACTAACCTGGGGCACAGGTGCGATATAATGAAGTGGACCCCTATTCCCCGGGACTCTAACTGCAGACGTAGGAGTAACATCTTCCTGTATTTCATCACTGAGGTTAAAGAAGTGTTCAAATACAGTGCCCTTATGTGGCACTTCAATTTTGTACCAACATCTGGACAAGACGTCTCGTGCTAGTAGGTCAAACTGTGGCCAGTGTCTGAAACGAAGAGAATAATTCATCATGCTTAAATGCTTCCGATCTTCTTATGAATGCGCTTCGTTTTCAGCACGTACCTAGGGTGCAGATGTCCACCAAAACCCCAAATATAGGCAAGCACAAAGGTGTTTCTTGCACGTAGCTCTGTGGACAGTGGCTTTGGACCCAGGTCTTGTAGGGGAGAAGAAAATTGTCATTTTCAAAATCCTCAATACAGCAAAGCACGAAATGATGCAGGGTGCCAGTTTTATAACCTTATGGACTGAATAAAGGTCTATAATATTATATGGGTATCTGCAATTTAACATCCATCCCATCAACGTCTGTTTGCTTTAATGACAAAATTAAGAATAGGACTGTGGTAGCCTAGCGGGTAAGGTACTGGTCTCTGGACACGAAGGTCCAGGGTTCAAATCCCACCTCTGCCAAGCTGCCACTGTTGGGTCCTTGAGCAAGACCCTTAACCCACAATTGCTTGGATTGTAAGACTGTACCAATTGTGAGTCGCTCTGGATAAGGGCGTCTGCTAAATGCTGTAAATGTAAATGTAAGAATTATAATAGGAAATAAGCCTTCCATACATCTAATTCACACCTGAGTGACAGAAAACTAGTACGGACTTCAGCTAACAGAAAATGGAATCAAAGATGAGAACTACTGGATTGTACAGTACAGTATTATATTGCATGTCTTAGTTCATATTACTGTTTAAAATAAAATACTAGGTGCAAAGTAATGAAGCTGTATGTGGCTATGGTGAGATCCAGTGAGTGTTTCACAGAACATAATGCGGATGTTAAATCTGTAAGTGCAAACAAGACTATAATTATAAGACCTACTGTAAGAGCTGTGGATTTTCTACATACTTTCCCACCCACTAGTGAAATCGCTGGCTTACCTGTCTAGGGTTAAACTCTGCTGAATTGAAATGTGTCTCATTGTGTTGACCCCCTACCACAATACTTAAAGGAAAGCGTGCATAAAAGAACCGGGTGTGGAACTTTACCTCTGCTTTCTGTTGTGTTCTGTTTACACGTGGATCTGAAGCCACTTCCATTGCCGCGCTCTCCCAGAAGAGCATGGAGGATTTTAATGAATGACATTACTTCTTGCAAACCATCAGGCATTACATGACTCGATGTGCTGGCTTCATGTCTTTCGCCTGACAGTACAGTTGTTAGAGCTTTGTGCCTGAGGAAAATGATGGTACTGGAGAAAATCTCTTCAGCCAGACTGCTCCACATGTCTAGAGTGCTTTGGTCTAGAGCATGCTCCTTATACAGAGCATCCAGTTCAGCTTTCCACACGGCTTTCCATAGATCCGTTCCAGAAACGCACACCAAGCCGCACCTTGTCAGTGCAGAAGGAGCGGCATTTCTGAGACCGGTGGCTTCCACGAGAATTTTGAAGGACTCTTGTGATGGCTGAACTTTCTCACCTGACGAGAGGCAAAGAAAGGGGTTTTCAGGGTTGCCAAGAGTACTCAGAGAGTCAAACCACCCAGCATCGCTCAAGGGTTCCCCATCCAGCACTAGCCATTTAACTCTTTTCTTATTGCATCCTTTTGTGCTTCTCAGCATTTTAGTGAAGGCACCATCCCGCCAGGAACCTGTTTGTTCATGGTACCCACCAAATAACTCCTCATGGGACAAAGCATTAGGAAATAAGACCGCCGTTTGTGCCGAGTACCAGCATGAATGTGACAAAGGCTTGGTGTTTGCCACATCTTCCTTTGCTGCAAGGTGTCGAAGTGCCCCCGCGAGAGCCGTGTACAGCGTGGTTTTTCCAATACCTGCCGGCCCAACGAGCACAACCGCCTGAGTAAACTTCAGCGCTTGGTGTAGGGTCACGGCATCGTCAACCATTTGGGTGTCAGGCCAAAATCCTGTTTGGTGCAACTCCTCTGTGAGGGCGTGTCTAAGAACGTTTTGTTGACTCTCTTCAATGTGATGCAAGCTTGCAAAACATCTTGCTGCTGGGAACATGTCTTCTAAAACACTGCAGAAGTGCAAGGCCCTACTGTGCTCGGCGAAGGCGGGCAATAAAACCGACACTACCCCCTTGACTACTGCTTGCTCTTCTCTCAGAGCGCTCACTACGGAAAGTTTACGCGTGCACTCTTGAGGTTTCTGCGGTACGTTTTGATGTTCTTCTCCATTATTGTCGGTTTCCTCCAGATTCCTGTGCAGGTGTATTCCAGAAGCATCTATGACCTTTCTCAGAAGAACAAGCCTGGATGAGTTCTCTAAAGCAAACTCTGGAACGCAATCCAAATCCTTCGCTAGGGTCAAAAAAGAAACAAGATCTCGACTTAGGCTGGTTGCTTTAGAGAATCCTAGAGACGTCAGCAAAACCTCGGCAATGACGCCGCAGTCGGGTCGCGTCAGTGAGACAGGTCTTGTAGCAGCTCGCAAGTTTGCTGGTATTTCAGCGGAGTGTCCGCTGGATGAAACCACGATACAAGCATAGCTCAGATGTGCCAGAATATCTTTTCCTTCAAAGTGTATCTGGCACTCCATGTGGCTCGGCTTTGTTCTCTGGACCTCATCTCGCTTTACGTTTTCTTGAACTTCTGACAAGCTCTGATGAATGTCTGCCAAATGTTGCCCGAGCATAGCCAAAGTCCCCTGTTCCATTGAACTTACGAAGTCAAGCACTAGCCATGCGCCAGTTTGAAGAGCACCAAGCAGCATCTGACACACGGTCCTGCAGGTGGTATTTTTGCCACACTCCAAAGAGATGACTTGCCGCCCCAGCGCCCGTCCCAACTGGACTACGGTCCGTTGCTTGCCAGACGTGAGAGGTCCACTAACAAAGGCGCATCTGTAACTGCACAGGGCAAGGAGAATGCCCAAAAATGCCCGTTCTGTTGAACAGGTGTTCACCATCATCCAGTTTTCAGGTCCTATATATTCATTTCCGTAGGGTAACTGCTTTCCCAAGGCGTTAACGCAAACACAGTGTTCATCAGTATCACTGCAGTGATAGGTCAAAAGCCGCTGCCATTCAAAAGATGACTCTAGACTGCCTCTTACCTCAGCCAGTCCAGTAACCTGTTGGGAATGCTTAATGGTAAGTAACACCATGGCACGGAGTGCTGTCATCGCGTGCTGGGTGCTCACAGACCTGGCGGGAGAATCTGCAGCGATATCCCGTATAGCTTGGCATAAGCTCTGCAGCTTTGCTGTACTGCGCGCCTTCGTTTGTGCCCAGCTTCCTTGAGCATTATGAAGAAAACTCTGTCGAACTTCACTGCACCACAAAACTTCCTCCGCCACCAACAGGCATTGCAGAGGGAATGCGGGGATTCGTTTCAGCACTTCTGAAGGGTTTCCTTCATGCCTATTCATACGACCAGGCCTGTACTGCTCCAGCTCAGGGCGCTGTCGGGCGGCGACGCTTTTTGACGTCAGCTCTCTAACCGTCTGCTGTAGACTCTGCTCCAAAAGCCCGAGCCAACGCACAGAGTTTAAACAAGGCTGGAGAGGAGGAACCAAGGCCAAATGTTCCTTTAGGGATCCGTACACGCCCTTTATCCTCAACCGAGAGGTTGGGTCTGTCGTTCCGTGTTCTCCGCTGATGTCCACGTCCAGCCCCTGCACTCCTCTGAAGCACTTGCGCACCAGGGGCAGCAGGGAAGAGCGTGATGGGTGCTCTGACAGAAGTTCGATCAGCTCCCCGTCGCCGAGGAAGCACAGTCTGGGGAAGTCACTGCGCAGCGAATCTAGGTGAAACTGAATCTGGGCTGAAATCTCCTCCATGACTTCGAGCCCATGAATGAAGGGAACGTCTAGGTTGTGTTCCTGGAAGTTTCTCCTCCACGAGCGAACAAAGCTCAGGACATGTGGGTCACTTAATATAACCTGAATCATTTCACGAAATGCCTTATCCACGGGCGCAAATTTCTCCGTCTGCAATACAAGAGTAGATCAATCATGGCACGATTTAGCAAAATCATTATTTCATATAGATGTAACAGAATCGTGTACCAGTTCTGCTTTTTGTGAGGTAACAGGCATCTCGGAGAACATTTTGCTAAGGAATATCCACTTGCGCTGGCACTTTTGCAAAGAACCTAGTAGCTCCTCTATTGGAAAAAGTAACCAGGTAATACATACTGTAACTAGACTGAGTGAGACGTAATAGAAATACCAATCGAATGGCATTGTGGCATACGTACCGAGTTCCTGTAAGAGCTGAACCCACTGTTCAGCCTCTCTTCTGAAGTCACAGGCATATGGAGAAAGGAGCATTCTGGATAAAGTCATAACGCTGTCCTCGGTCTGGGCCATCAGGGTGTCTAGACCTGGGGCCGGATTCACAAAGGTTTCTTAAGAAAGAAAGTCTTCTACAATGTGTTTTTTTTCCTTAACTTCATTCTTAGGAAAACAGTTACGAAAGTTTGTTATTTTTCAAATAACGTCTTAAGAATGATCTTTTTTTCCCCCTTAACTCTCTTCTTAAGAACATTTCTAAGATTGAGTGGTATTCTTGAACACATTCTGTTCTTAGATGTTTTAGCCTGACCATGACCTCACACTCGTCTTAGGCTGTAGGAGTTGAAGGTAAGCATTGAAATTTAAAACTTTAAACAATTCAGCTACTGGAAATGATGCTTACATTTCAACTTAAATGCTTAAAAGCCTTTCCAGTGAAGGTGATCCTTAAAATACAAACGTCTGCATAAGGAAGGTTTATGGCAAAACTGGCTATTTCTTCCACCATCACCTCTATTTCTTGTTTGCTAAAGTTTTTGAACGCTTGGTTTGAAGCTGTAAAATGCAACGTAGCCTACGTAAGAAAACAATGAAGAGTTTCTTAAGAAAACCTTAAGCAAATAATTATGATTTTCTTAAGAAAATATTTCAGTTTTTTTCGAGAACTGCATTTAAGAACATTCTTATGAACTTCTTAGGGTTTGTCTTAAGAACCTTCGCAGGTTTTCGTGAATCCGGCCCCTGTTTCTTAAACAAACGGTATGATGGTGGAAAATGTATAAGTGAAAGGAAAAGGTTTTGAAACCAACACACAGTACATCCAGGAAGAGAAATGCCTAAAATGCCCGTGTACCCATTATGATGAGAGTCTCGCTGACACAGGGTGGCTGCTGTGGCATTACAAAGTCAGCACCGGTGTCTTCATTGAACTTGGTCACCCTGAATACCGTCCCTTCCCAGTCCTGCTGAAGCGCCCTGAATGTTTGCTCCATGTCTGCTTCAGCTTGGGCTTCACTGCAGACCTAAAGAGCAAACATTTAAAAACTGAAAAGCCTGCAGTAAATTCAACTAATACAATGTATAGAGTTCCTGCAACAGTGATGCCAAACCTTAGTAATATTATCTTGATGCTCCAATATTTTGGATATAAGGTCAGCCACGGTTAAATCCAGTTCTGGGGTATAGTCGAGGCCCATTTCTATATATCAAATAATAATAATAGTAATGCATCCACAAAGACTATTTCTATTCACTTGTTTCCCTGCATTGTCTTACCCTTAAAGATGTTTCTCCGGTGTTTGTGTTTCAGTGTTGGGCTGCTCAGCTTGGATAATACCCACAGCTGCTGGTTAAACCTCTCCAGGCTCTGCGTGGTCTTCTGAAGCACTTGATCACTGCAGGGAATGACTCTGGCCAGTGACGCTGCCTGATCAAGCCATTCCTTTGCTTTGTCCTGGGCCTTGGGTAGCACAAACTGCCGAGACACAGAACGGCGCTAAATCAACCAGTCTAGGTAAAGCGGATTTTTTTCATGACAACAAACCTTGTTGAGCGAACAGAGCATCCATTCTTGAATCTGTGCTGTAGACACACCCAGGAGCTCCCAAAGTCCTTTTCGTGCTTCCATATTCTGTCGGGCTGTTGTCACAAATGTCAGATCTAATGGCTGTCCTAAGGGGGGGACAGTTACATTAAGTCATTTAGATGGCCTTATCCAGAGACTCACAACAGATGCAACCCCCATGTTGGATTTGCACCCTAGACCTTTTGGTCCACAGTCCAATTCTTGTACATATGCTGGAGAATAACTGCCAGATCTGTTCATCAAGTCTTACCTGTCAGGCTTCTGCTGATCCCATTCAGCTCGCTCACTTCTGCAGCTATGAGATGAAGCTGTTTACACACTACTCCAAGCTCCGCAGTCACCTGATCGGGATTCTGGTTTGGGTCAAGATAAGGTGCAGCGGTGGCCCAGTACATTAGGTCCTCTAGTTCGTTAGTTCGTGAGGAAAATGTGTTGTGCATAGTGATAATCATGGAGGGCTGCAGCTGGATGACGGTCTCTGCTGCTCTCTTCAGGGCAGGAACGAACCGGTTCCACAGGTCGGTTGTCTAAAAGAACAAGAACGCATACATGTTATAAAGAGAGTCTTACAGAAGGGGTGTAACGATGCCTTGTGATGCAAAATGTCAAGTGCGTTCTCTTTATTATGCCATCTAATGCAGTTACATTTTCTGAACACCAGATGGCGTTCTTCAATCGGAACCTCGTTAAGGTGAAGATGAATTTGAGACTGAGGATGTCTAAAGGCTCAGTGAGCTTGTTGGTTTAATTTGATTTTCATTTTAAGACAGCACTTAGGTTTCCGATGGGGCTACGTTCCGACAAATCCAACGTTAAACTGAACGTATCGCAGACCGAGGGGTTTTATACATACTGCATATATTTTTTCAAGTAAATGTGCATTGTTTTGCATTGACTGCACTTCAGAAATAAAAAAAGTCATCAAATCACATCGTGAACCGAATCGTGAGCAGAGTGTATCGTTACACCTCTACCTTCTAGTCTTACAAAGCCCAAGCATTATGTTCCCTACCTGCTCCATTAATGCGACTTCCTTTGCTCTGCAGTTCGGCTGTATGATCATCTGAAGAGACGACAGGTGTTCCAGCTGTTGATGCATTCCAGCTGAATTCTGCTTGTAGAGTTTCACCTGGATATCCAGACAACTTTTTTTACACAAGCGTATCAACCACATATTTGCAGAGAACGTGCAGATAATCGGAATAATTACCACGCTCGCGTAATTTGCAAAGCCGCTCAGGTCAGCCGGTTCATGCTCTAGGCGTGCTACACCTGTCTCCAGATCGGTGAAGAAGCGTTCGGAGCGTAACTGAAGTTCTTCCGAAATCAGGTTTAAGACATCCTTCTCGATGGAGCTCAACGAGGACTCTGTGAGAAAAACTTCCCTGAATAAAACCAAACCAGACTGATTTCATAGAGCTGGGTTATGTGAGCTGCCTGACACACCTAGCGTCTCTCGAATTTGGGCATAGCTGATGGTGAGAAGCTTATTGGATGTCATGAATGTAGGAGGCATTGCTCGTACGTGATCGATCCAGCCCTGTATCTTCTGGACGCTTTCCTTATATGCCGGGGCGGACCAACCCCGCATGCCCTCTAATGACACCAAGCTCCACTGACTAGCAAACAAACGAGCTTCTGCCACCCAGGAATACGTTTGGTAGAGCTGCTGGATCTCGTGGTGAGCTTCCTAGATGAGGGGCAAATAGTCACAGCTGCGCATCAGCATTCACTTTAATAAGCAAACCATGCACATGTCTTCAAAGAAATGGCAGAACCGATGAATAATAAGCTCCTGAGTTAGGACGAGCTGTACGCCGATCCACCAAAACGTCCAAAAACATCTAGTCCTGGTCAGCTTTATGCGTCAAATGAAAGCCAAAGGTTCCTTGCCCTACCTGTGTAATCCTGGCTGGCTCCTTTCCAGCGTCCTGTGCGTCGACTTTGTGGTGTAAAGTGCCATTCTAGCTGCCTTCTGGTCAGAGGGTAATACTGCCCTCGCAGTCTGTGCCCCTGAAGTCTAAGAGTGGTCAGCTTTGGTAGCACCAGCTTTGTGTTTGCTACAACACATGGAAGACAGGAAGAGAGAAAATGCCATGTAATGATTCCAGGGCAGTGATGCCAAATATTTAACCAGTGTTTTTCAAACTGTCATACAGGTTTCAATACATTTCAGTTCTGTTACCTTTCCAGACAGCAGTGCCGGTGATATTCGAAAGGTCGATGCTTGATCTAGGCTGATGAAGACCACCGACAGAGGGCAAGCTAGCAGCTAAAGAGTCTTGGCATGACTTATTGTAGGAATCAATCTCCTGTGGAGCAATAAACATAGACATTTTATTTTTATTTGGTATATCTGGTGAAACACAGCAATATCTGGCCCGGCAAGACTGGTCTGTCCTCACCTGTAGTACGGAGTCAGTCACCGACTGCACTGCTCCCAGCAGCGCCTCATGCAACAGGCGAATGGGTGGAAGCAGGGTAAGCTGACCGTCTGCTCCAAATGTCAGCTCTGCATGGAAAAGGCTGCCTTGTGTTTCGTGCTCCCTCTAGGAAACAAGAGGAATTGGTCATATTGTAGGCTACGTTGCATTCCACAAGGCTACAAAGCAGCACAAGGTGCTCTCCCCTCCCATGTATCCTGGTCTCATTATTAGCTACGTACACCTTCTGATCTATATATTCATGTTCTTGAAAGAATGTTTTTCTGCTGTTGTAGATCATCTGCCTCAAGGTTTGATATGTTGTGCCTTCAGAGATGTTTTCTTCCTGTTGTAAATAGTGGTCTTAAATGGTAGATTGAGTGGAATTCGAATTCCAGTCACCTCAAACAAGTCTGATTTTTTTATTTTTTCCAAACGAGTTTCGGTAAACCGTACAGAATATCCCAGGCAATCCACAGTTTCTAAAATACTCAAGGTACCCCATTTGGTACCACCAACCATGCCATGGGAAATTTATCTGACACAATCTAATATATTCCCCAAAATCTGACATTTCATGAGAGAGTGTGTGTGTGTGTGTGTGTGTGTGTGTGTGTGTGTGTGTGTGTGTGTGTGTGTGTGTGTGTGTATGAATGATATAATATGCGCTACATATTTCTTACAATAAGGAACGTTCATCCTTTTTATTGGAAAGTCTGCCACATTAGCCAGCCACTCCACATCCAGTACAGTTAGTACCAGAAGATAGTTCTGTTTACTCCAGAAAATTTGTGACATTCTGCATGAACCTGACATCACTGAAAACATAGTGGCTGCAACTTTGATAGTGCTGCAATAGATGTGGCAATGAAAGGCTACAAATCACAAAGCACACAGCTGGAAACTTTAAAGAACCGGACTCCATAAGCATAATCTGAATAGGAATCGATACGATTCAAAAGATATCCAGCCCCACTGAAGACCACCACTGGCTCAATACACAACGACCACATACTCGGGCGCAGTACAAAGATTTACCTTCAAAACATTTTCGACGAAGGCCTCGATCTCAGACTGACTGATAGTAACGAGGTTCTGCACAGTCATGCAGTCTGTAAGAGCAGCCAGGCTTCCCAGCCTCTGTAGCACTTGCTCAGCTTGGGTCAGCTCTTTGAGGAGCTTCTTAGTGGAGACTTGCTGGAGATGGACAGCCGGGCTACACCGGTCCGAATGAGCTTCCTCTACTTCATGCTGTAATTCCTGTTGTGTTTTGTAGCTGGCGTCCTGTACCTGAAAGTGCACGGCACAGTGCCGGATAAATATTAAGGGGTCCTTTATAAATAATCGTACTAATCATGCAAATATCTAGCTGATGAAGGCCGCAGTGGCAACAGGCTCTATCTTCTCCTGAGGATCCCCACACGTTCCCAGGCCAACTGTAGGATGTAATGCCCCAGTGGTCCTGGGTCTGCTGAAACAGCTCTTGTGGGAGGTGGCATGGGGGAATCTTTGTGCCACTGTATTGGCAAAATCCTCGCAGAAAGAGGATTTTACTGAAAATAAACCTAAAAGAACTATATGACTATGGTCATGTCTGGTCAACAACCTGTATCCACTTCATGCTGCCCAAGTGTTATCTGTCATTAAGTCCATACTGCCATCCTACAGCAACACAAATGGGGCAAAGGTCTACATAAATGAAACCTGAGCATTCTGAAGGAAAGCCAAACAACCTCAGTCTTTATGAGGCTTGATTAAGCCTTTGTTTATACGCAATTTCATGCTTACCTTCATTCTTGCCTCCTAGGAAAAAGAGTCGCTTTTTTTAAACGACTAAGCATCAGTGCCACTAATTAAAGGTGCGGGTTTGAATAATTAGTATATACCTTCTGCGATGAAAATTACCTCAGTCAGTATCAGACAGCGGTAATGAAAGAATCTCTCTAAATAACGTCGGGATTCCTGATTGGTTTTCGTCAGTGTGGTCTGGAATTCTGCAAGTGTGTATGTGTGCAGCTCATCTTGCGGTAACCAGTGCAGCCCTTTAGTTCTTCAAAGAGTCTGGGAATGGAGCATTTAAAGGATAAACTGAGTTTACACATTTGCATATGCAGAATGCTTTCAACCAGCTTTCCACTGTGGTATTTATTTTAAAAAAACACCTTTCAAAATAAATACCTGGTGAGGTGAAACAACGCTTCCCTGAACTGGGGCACTGCTATGAGCAACTGAGCCTGGAGGTGCTTACGCTTGCGCCGAAAGGCGATCCGGCGCACGGTTTCTGTGCCATCTGAATAATCCACAAGGCAGACGAGAATGTATTTACACTACTGATATTATCCTTCATTTGCATGAATAGCACTATAGTTTACTAACTACGTTTTTTAGCTAATGTGGGATAAACACTGAAAGCAGGTAATGATTCACCGTTTAAAAGCCTTATGGAGGAGATAGTCTCGGAAAAGCGGGATATCTCTCAGGGCTTTCCATAGCATTGCTTCGCGATGCCATCCTGCCAGAGTCAGGAGCTCGGCGTTGCAACCATTCTGCACATGAATCACTGAGGTGGGTGAAAAGATGTAGTGATCTGAGCCGGCTTTGTTGGGCGGGACGACACGCAGGTCATATGGCCTGAAACACCAATGTAAATAAATGGACAGTGGCTTTATTACAAGTACCTGTACTGTACGGCAGCATACGTAAAACCATACTGCCATTAAGCTGAGGGTCAAGAGCCGACCAGTTGTGCTTCTGCAGCCATGGTCCGGGATTTAAACTCAAAACATATCGTATATGTATCAGCGGAATTACCTACGTATATCTACGTTCTTCCTCGCAGAACTGTTTTATGCCAGAGCTCTGACTTGACCACTCTAAAACATTCACTTTCCTAGGTAAGATTGTTTTACACTCTATGATGATTTTTACAGAACTGTACACAGATTAAAAATCCTACCTGTAAGGACCCTCCTCAGAAGCCTTCAGATAATAAAACTGTAGCTCTGAGGGATGTCTTTTCTTCATAAAGCTCTCAAACGCCTCAGTGCCGGTCAGAGGGCTGCCCTTAGGCATACGCTCTCTCACACTCTCTGTTTGATCTGTGCTTTTCTCTTTAGGATCATCTCCGTCCACAGAGCTTAAAAATACACACGTGTCAAGTGAAGAACGGACGCAACACAGAAACTGGGATAAAGTACAAGTTCGAAGTACTAACTTGAGTTCCTGGGGCTGTTTAATGACAGTGAAAGGAATATCAACAGCAAGAGAGGCTGACATCAAGCCTAATCCCTCCCTCCACATGGACTCTGCCAGCGCCACATCCGGACCCACTTTTGCAACCAGCTGAGGAAGATCAACAATGGACAACGGCGCCGGGTGTGATGACCGAGGAATGACGAGAGGGCGACCAGGTGGAGGTTCACCCATAAATGCAGGAGATCGTTTTTTCAGGCGAGGTAAAGTGGAAGTAGATCCAGGACTGCGGGCTGATAATCTGTCATGGCTGCTTCGTGTGAGAGACGTGAGCTTGGCACTGGCTCTGTGGAAGTCTTTATGTGCAGACATGGCTGTAGTTTATAGTATTCACTCCATTCAAGAGGCAATCATTTGGTTTCTTCCCTACTTTCATGTCCATCATCTTGTCTCCTGATGGCCATCATGTCCTGACAATGAAGAATGATATATAAACTTAGCACTCACTTTCCTTGGACCCGACCTGCCTTGTGTCAACACTCCAGGTGATGGAGGTGGCGTAATGGAAACACAGAACGTTTCCTTGCCCACACCATGACCCGTTAATACCAACCATTTCTTCGCATTGCTGCTGACCATGTGCACCCCATTCGTTATCCATCTTGTGCCCGGTGAGTGTATATGTCAGTGATGTTACAGTATTCCTGTATCTATCTCTAAAATGTTCACTGCTCTTGCCTCAAACTAGAATTAGTACAGCTAACGCTGAAACCAATGGAACATTCAAAATAAATCAGAATTGAACATAATTGCATTGAAATGAAAAATCATATTAGTTATTACTACTTACAAAAATAAGTAGAAGTATAAATATTCTGATGTACCATAGTGTATACGGAATTGTGAATTATCAGAATGATTTGTTCCTAAACGTACTAAATACGCTAACTGTGATAAACATTTGTCATTTCCGTATTTAGTAAAATAACATCATGTTAACCATTATTAAGCGGTTCTAGAGGTATACCAACCATCAGTGCAGTTACATTATGCAATGCAGCAACAGAATAATTCATCAACAGTCAGTTATAAAATCATGAACTTTACCTGCAGGCCAAACTCTGGAGCGGCGCTAGCATAAGTTTGTGCCCTGGTGTGTAACTATGCAGACCGTTCCCTTAGTAACACGCATTCACCACAAGAGCCTGTTTATTAGACAGAACTTACTCACTAGAAAGATACTGCGTAAGAGAGAACTATATATCTTTGTATGCTCCGATGTGAAGCAAAATGAAGCCAAACCTACAACTTTTGTTCACAATTAAATCGTAATTCGAAGATTTTAAAACTTTCATTATGTGGTACCGGATTGTATCACTAGAGGGCGCGCGTATACTACAAAATACACCACACAGTATAACAGTATGGCAGGGCTGAATTTTGGGCGATTGTTTCCAACCTTTCATACTAACTTTTATACTAATATGACTAAAAGCGCGTGAACACACCTTCCAGTGCACAGTTCAGTGGCATAGTCACAAGATTCCAGCTTTCCAACAAAGTTGGTGTGTCAACTGTCTGCCGTGTGGCAACTTCTAAGAGCAACCACAGCGTGTTGCTCAGCCAGACAAGGAGGTTGTCTGTAACTGGTTGCAACTCTCACCACCTGGATCGAAACTGTCTCAAAAGCAACTCTAAGAACGACAACCGTCGTTGGGAGCTTCTTAAATTGTTTTCATGAACAAGCAGCTACACATAGGCTTACAGTCAGCAATCCAATTTATACTATCATCATCTGGTAGTCTGGCAGAAGAACTTATAGTGTATTGAGAGCGTAGTGCCAACTGTGAAGTCCGATGGAGGAGAAATATTGGTCTGGACTCATAGCTTGGACCCCTCTAGTAAAGACAAAACTACAGCATACAGTGACCCAGTGCACAAAGAACACTCTGGAACACTCTGACTGGCCGCCACAGATATTTAACCCCATTAAACACCTTTGGGATAACAACTGGAGACACACCTTATCATAACATCGGTGTCTGACCTTGCATTTGTGGATTGGACAGAAGCAAACGTAGTCAGGTTTTAAAAATGACGAAGCCTTTGTATAGTATGGAGGATGTTAGAGAAGCAAAGGTGGACCAAAGGTGTGATGTAGTGCATTCAGTGGATATGTGTTCAGCGTTAGGTGAATTTTATATACATGAAACCAGAAACATGGTAGATATTCTTATTTTGTGTTACATTTCTGAGTCTGTATGGCTTAGAACAAAATTATCGACACAGCTAGCCTACTGTACGTGTATGAATTTTGAGTTTTATTCCGCAAACTTCACAAAAGTATAGAAACCATGCACACTGAACTAATCTTTCATCTTTATTCCGGAATAAAAGTGCATCACAAACATGACACGTATTAACTATAAGACATAAAATGGCAGTGACATAAAATGTAATGATCAAGGATTTTTATGTAATCAGAAAACAAGAAAATGTCAAGACTTTTAATGCTCTTTATCTTCATCACATGCGGTGTATTAATAACCCATACCCTTAGCTGCTACATAAAATCCATCCAAAGCATCACATTTAAAAATATGTGAACCATCCTGGAGTCTTCAGCCTGTTCAAACAGTGGTCTTCACATCGATCACTATGGAGTAGTGCACTAGCTCGGCATACTCCTGCCCTTTCCCTCCGGCCTTCTTGAGTTCAGGTGAGCGAGGGTCCTGCATCAGGGCAGCCAGAGACTCGCGTTTCTTCTGGTCCTGTTCGGAAGATGCACATGCTTTAACAGCGCGCAGTAGAATGATTTGAGCTAAGACGTTTTGGCTGTTAAAAGTACCTTCTTTGATGGACGGCTCTCTCCACCTTTTTTGCTGCGTTGACAGAAATGGAGAAACGGTCATTATGTGGTGTGGTTTTAGTTTTAGTTGAGCTAAATTCATTGCACCAGTGTATAACAACTAGAGCTAAGACAATGTTAGCCATTCTCATGAAGAGAAATCGAAAAAATGAAGGGGGAAAAAAAGACTTTAGCATAGTGCGGTTAATGTGGCATCGCGTACCTTGCATCGACAAACCACTGTGCATCCTGTTTATGAATAGCATGGCACGTTATTGGTCTGGTTGTACTACCTTGCTTCCTGTTTTGTCTTCAGTCTCACCTGTCTGCCTGTCCAACAAAACAGCTCTCTGTTACCTGTACAGATGGGAAAATGAGCAGCAACTCACCAGAATGCGCACAGGATGGCGATTGAAATGAGGGCCAACGCGGCAGCGGAGGAGAAGCACACGAGGATCAGCATCACTGCAGAAAAGAAAGCAGAAGGTTCAGTAGAGTGAGTGCATAACACACACAGGGCAGATGTGTCAGGAAATACTCACAGTTTTGTTCCTCCTGGCTGGTTACGTCCACCTGAACAAAGACCGTGGCCTTCTGGTTGTGCCGGGAAGCATTGCACGTGTATAAGCCAGCGTCACTCTCTTTCACCGGCTCAGGAAAAACCAGGGCCATGTCCACCGTAGGTGCCGCCAGTCCACTGGGTCTGAGGTCAGGCAAGCATACGGTAAATGAGAACTCTAGGACTGATGCAGTCTTACTTCGTCTTGTCTGTGTATTGTGTTTGACTGAAGGAGGTAACGCACTGGTTGAACTCTAACTTTCTTAAGCAAAACGCCAAATAATTAATTGTCAGTAATAAGTCGGCCATCTCTGCCTATTAGGTTACTGTGCAAAACCTTGGTTGTCTATTTGACTCAAATTTCTAACTTTGCAGTTTAGCCAGGCTTTGCCCTATCCTTACCTTTAAAGACGCTGAAATCTTGGGTGCATGCTTTCATTCCATTAGGTTAGATTACTGTAATTCTGTTCTATGGTTTACCGGCTAAAACGTCACATCCTCTCCAATATTATCCAAAATTCTGTCTAAAAAGTCTGCTTCCAGTTACAGAACGCGGCCACTTCAAAATCCTGCTGTTAACCTTTAAAGCCTTGCATGGCCTTGCAGCTGCTTGTATTTCTGCTTTGCTACGTCCTCATGTCCCATCACTTTAGCTGAAGTCCTTTGTTTCTGATCATCTGGTTGTTTCTAGGTTCAGGATTTCCATTATGGCGGGCAGATCTTTAGTATCGCTGCCCCTACCCTATGGAAGTCCTTACGGTCATCTATTCGCTCTTCTCCCTCTTTTTATCTT
Source organism: Ancistrus triradiatus (assembly GCA_025084515.1). Lineage (NCBI taxonomy): Eukaryota > Metazoa > Chordata > Actinopteri > Siluriformes > Loricariidae > Ancistrus > Ancistrus triradiatus. The sequence continues at coordinate 248,625 of JAJAGP010000446.1, read as the reverse complement.
CAAAACTCAGGTAAAAACATTTCTCTGAATACCTTCACTCCCTCTCATTTTTTTCCCCAACATTGTGAAGTGACTTTGGGTTTGTGAAAGGCACTATAAGTTTAACATATGTGCAAGGCTTTGTCTAGCCTGAGGTGCTTGGAGTTTGTCAAAATACAATTTGCACAAGCCACATCAAATTCAAATAACACACTCACTGAAAAAAATCTTAGCTGTCTTAGTTTAGCTGTCTTGAAAAGAGAGAAAGGAGCCAAAATGAAAAAAAAAGGAAACAAGCTATACTTTGTTTATTTTCTGCCGATAATGATTTGCAAGGAATCGCTTTATTCTTTTGGTCTGTGTGTGTGCAGGCTTTGGGGGGACGCCAGCTTTTCTCCAAGGAAAAAAGGTAGGGAACCACTGTGCACACTTGGCCTTGGATATAAACAGCAACTGCATCACTGTTCATACCTGAAACACCTGAAATTATTGACTGACGCATTTCCGTTGATCCTGAACAGAACCCTCTGATTGGCCACTTGTTCCTTCAGGGTGACCTTCTGCATGCTAGCATGTTTCCCACGGCTCCCAGACAGTGACGTGGGTTTGTTTAAAACCTCAATGGATGAGAGAACTGCCAGAGAGAGAGAGAGATTCAAATAAACCTCACAAATCATATTGCTCAGCTATGAAAAGGAAGTTCACTTACGATATTTTGGAACGGAAACAGTTCTCCTTTCCTCTTGGCCATAGTCATTCTGGATCACACAAATCAAGGACTTTCCCTCGTACTGGCTCAGTGGAAACAGAAAGGTGGACTTTACTAGCACTTTGTTGCCAGTGGTCACGTTGTTTACCCTGGAAGGCAATGCTGTGATATTGGGATTGGCAATGACCCAAGAGAGATGTTTGGGCATGACTCCCTCGCCTTCATACTGACACACGGCAGCCCAGAATGTGGGAGTCTGTCTGAGGATCAACACTCACACGGCTCGTGGAAGGTCCTAGGAGGAAATGGGTGGTGGTGTTTAATATGGGTGATGAGGAGTTCAAAATCTGAATGTGTTATTCTTGAGCAGTAATCCTGCCTAAGGGATAAATGTCTCTACAATTCATTCCCTAGACTAAAGTATGGTTTCATTGCCTGTAAAGCTATGCCAGACCTTAATACCTGAACATTACTGGCATCCTGCAATCATTTAAGCTTCAAGTGGCATTTTACTCGGATGCATTCAAGCTCTTGTCCCATGTAATTCCACATGTCAGTACCCTTAGTGAAACCTGTGACAGCTGATGTGATTTGAGAGCGATTGGCTCATTACCTAACTGTGCCTTTCAATGGCCGGCGCCAGCCAGCCCTCACCATCTTAGAGAAACCGCCATGTCAACTACTTAGAGCTTCTGATCTGACTCCAGATCATGTCATAGCCTCCCATGGATTAGTGCTTTGGGGGGTAACCTTACCTATTGGGGGAATTTTTTATACTCTCATTCGCTGCTCTGTCCAATCCCTGGTGATGCACCACACAGACCACGGTGCATCCCGCATAGGACGGAACTGGGAGAGACGTGCTGCGCTCCAAACCGCCCCGTGTTCCACCTGTCCCAGAGTCTCAGAGACATTGATGCCAGCTCTGCAGTCTTGTGTGCGCCAACTCACAGTGGCGTCAGGAGTCACGTTCTCCGCTCTGCATTGCACGTCTATGTACGCAATCCAGTTGTCCCATGTAGTGTGTGTCTGCAGAGTCACTCGGATGGGGGGCTGAAAGGAAGGAAGCATATTAGGTATTAGTTTTGTTTTTTCTTCATGTTCACTCTTGGCACATATCCCCGGGTGCAGACGTAAGCGTGCCTTGGATGGGATGTTCAGTCCATTGCACAGCCAATTGTGTCTGGATGCGACATCTGACCTGGCCAGAAAGGGGACCTCTGGGACTTGAACCCAGGTCTTTAGCTAGGCTAGAGTGGTAGACTGCCACACCCCATTTATCAATAGCGAACGTGCTAGTAATTATGTAACGCTTTGCTACAATTGTACATACCACAAGCAGGGGAGAACGATTTGGTCTTCTCTCCTGGTCTATCAGGTCCACGTGCTCAACCACGCACTCAATGGTTTGATTTTGGGACAAGCAGGCAGGAAGCTTTAAGACACTTCGGACCGAGTGCGAGCTGTTAGAGACAGTGATGTTGAACTTGAAGTCGAGGGTCTTGTGGAAAATCCCAAGACACACTTGGTGCGGGACTGGCATCAGAGGCCGAGCACTCGATGTAAACGACGTCTGCTTCTTTCCTAAGGTTCACGCTTATGTTGGGGGGGAAAGTGGCTGCAAAGAAAAATGAGGTTAATGTCTCTGCAGTTTAAGTTGTGTATATATATTTAATTAATTAGAAATACTTCCATATACCTGGTAATAGGATTCTAGGATTCACTTCAATGACAAAGTCTAAGTAGACTGCATGTCTGTAGTAGGAGGCCTGGCAATGGTATTGACCAGTAAGGTTTAAATCTACAGGGCCTTTAATCGAGAGATGACTGCTAACCACATCCACATCCTCAGGCAGCGGTTCATTGTCTCTGAAAAATCACAGAACGTGAACCCTCTCATATCTTTGCCTCACATTTACAATCAAATGCGTCATCAGTATTCTGCACTTTCCCAGTCTTAGAACAAAACATCTCCAAGAAGTATTTGCTCAGCACTGCCATAGCCTAGATGCCATATTCGATTACAAATACAAAACATCTGAGCGTTCTCACTTGGTGCAGTTGATCTCATATCTTGGCACGTTCCCTATGGTTTCCATAACTAGAATGACGTCAATGTCCCCTTCTTCCAGGATCAACACATTTTCATCATTGATCCCAACGCTGCTGTTTGTCAGCCGCAGAGAGGTGAGGCCTAGAGAAAACAAGATTTGGTCAAGAAGAACCCAGCAGGAACCACGTATTCATTTACATAGCCAACATTTAGCTCTATCCAACTGACACAATCTTGATACAGTGACCAATCCGATTCAACGACCAGTTGAAGGATAAGGGCCTTGCTCATGAATGCACTGTGCACTGTCTAACCTGCAAATTGTACCAGTACTTACTATATATTGGCAGCGTTACAGATGTTGTCTTCATGGCAGGAAGATGAGGGTAACCAAAAGTGCAAGAGATGACTTCTCCCTCGTACATATCTGATGAAAAGTACTGAGAACCAGAAACCGACTCGGATCTCACATCAGGTCCCTGTGAAAATTCCGCGACTACAGAGTCAGGCATGCTCCACTTGATTGACGGATGAGGCCTCCCACCTGTTGCTTTGCAGACGACCTGAACAAAGTCCTTCCCATCTTTTTGGACCAACTCACTTTCCACTGATATGGTAGGTTCAACTTTCAGAGGGAATATGTGAAAGATTAAAAGGGAACAACATTATTCGTGTGAAGCAGTGATTTATTAGACTATTATATGAGCTGCTTCTGTACATAATTACATGAAACCTTTTATTTCAGATGTTTTTGAATTGCGCTTTACAAGTACAGTATAACCTCGTTATCCCACCCCCTGTTATCTGGTAAAACTCATCTCTCGCCACCTGTGATGGCAGGTCTGATTTCCCTTTGTGTACTTTACCTCAAAAAGCCGCCAACCTCGGCTCTCGCCCTCGCCATTCTTGAAATGTGACAAATGTCTTGCCAACAATGAAATTCTACCCTGTTAAGCCGCCAGCCAAGTTTTCCGCCGATCAGTCGATAGGTGTCACTTTAATCCTATTGTCAGTAATAATGAGCTGTGCTACTGGCCACACCCCCTTTGTCTAGCTTTTGTAACCTTGTTAAGTGGCCAGTAGAGGACGTGGAGGACAGGGTGAGGTGGAAACGTTTAACTCGCTGTGGTGACCCCTGATAAAGGGAGAAGCCGAAAGAAGAAGTTAAGTGGCCAAACTCGGCTCTCTCCAAAAATAGCCATGAAACAGAGGTAGGCGAGATAAAGAGTTTAGCCTGTATATCTCTATGCGCTCTAATACACTAGCCGGGTTCGAGTCCTGGCCGTGCCTTCTCATTGGGTGTGTCTGAGGGAGGGGCTATTTCGGGACTTCCAGCACTGCAACAATGACCCATACCCAGCCCTGAAATGGGCCAGCATTTTCTCCAGGCCTAGGCACTAGAGGCCCTGTGACCCTGAGCAGGAAAGCCTGAGCTATAACGTGAAAAATGGTTTATAGGTTTAATTTTAAAAATCGAATCCATGTTATATATATGCCTTGCAAAACAACTGATTTGCCACAAAACCAGTGCTCATCCGCAGCTTCTGAGGAAGTGTTCTTTGTGGCACAGCAGCTGATGCGAATATATAGAATCAGACAGGAAACATATGCGCCGACTGGCGTGTGGGACTCGCACACGAGAACAGACAGACAGAGACAGAGAGGAATACGCAAATAATACACACATGCATCCATGTAACACATGCAATAGAAACTTACCGAATGTCTGTAACTCTATTTCAGTTGTGCTGAGTTCGGACAAAGTCGGGTGTTCAACCACACAGTTGGCACTACTCTGATTATTAAGGTGGACGGGGAAACGTAGCACACTGGCAATACTGGCTGTGCCATTGGGCCAGGTGGAGTTTGTGGTATGGATGGAGTAAACATCATCACTAGGAGGAGCCCCACGGATCTCCCAGCGGAGGTGCGCCATTGGTTTGGCATTGGAGGCTGAACAGAAGACGCTTTGGTAATGAGTTCCGTTCAGAACTTCTTCCTCCATCTGGGTGTGCACCTGAGGCCGAGCTTGAACAGAAAACCATTAAATATGATCAGCTCACGACCTTTAACCCTGAAGGTCTTGACTCCTAATCATCCAGACGATCCTGATACTCACCAAGGACTGTAAGGTTCAACATCCTCTTAATTTCTTCGTCCTCTGTGCCGAAGAGGCAGCTGTACTGTCCCTCCATGTTAAGGCTGGAAATGTTCACCTTGACTGTAAGATTGGTGAGGGATGCTGGAAAGGAGAAGCCATCTTTTCTGTACGGTGTGCCATTGTGTTTGTAACCTGCCAACCTCTTTGTGCTCATGGATTCTTCACGGTTCAAGAAGGAATATTCGATGTCTTTGTTGCCAGTGTACAGGCATCGCAGGTATACCTCCTCCTCTAAGACTGCTACCACATTCTGGTCGAGCGTGATCTCCTTTATGTCCGTGTCTATTCAAAGAATCACAAGAGTCACATGATTATGTAAGTGGCAAGGCTCTGACAAGGCTCAGTACAGGGCATGGTGGGCTCGATTTTGTTGCATGTAGAAGAAGGTGAATCACAGTGACACGTGACAGATGTGGTCTTGATTCAGGAGATCGGATTTATTGAAAGAATCCAACCAAGGACACACATACACGTCCAGCGCCATTACCATAAAGTGTCAACATCAGTCCAATATCTGCTGCGTCAGATTATGCTAAAGGGAGTCGCTTATTTAACGTGTTAAATCTCCAGCCACACTCCTTTTTCAGTTTCAGAATTTTAGAGGGAAAACACCCCGACAGTTAAACACTACATAGGTTATGCTTACTCAAAGTGCGGGCACTGCTTTCACTGCATTAAGTCATGTGACTTTTGAGGTATAGAGTATTGGCAGCGGCTGGTTTGCAACCAGGCGCAGCAAACCGCATATTTACCAGACCCAAAACTGATAGTAGCCTAACATGACCATATATGGATACCGCCGTGTGTCCGCAATTATAATCTAAAATGAATTCTACGCATAGTGGACGCTGGAATTTGCACAAAAATTCGCATATTTTGTTGAATTCGGAGGATTCCGTTGTCAGAAATGGCTTTTTAAACAAAAAGATCATAAAATGCATGGAATGGAATGAGTCGTTCATAAAATGATGAGGAAAACTACAATAAGGATTTAGAATCGGTACATTAAAAACAGGAAATTACACAAATGTTAAGAATATATCGGTGTAATTGTTGCAATGATAGCTTCAGTAGATAATGCACTTTAAAAAATGTGTAGTGGTCCACTTTTCAGTAGCACATATCAGGTAAAGTGAACACCCAGTACTCTAAGTGGAAACAACATTATACTCATCAACATGGAAGGAGAAAGCATAGTCATAGTCATAATATCACTTTCAACACAGGTGTCCAATTTCAGCTTCAACAAGAAAAAAGGATTTGCTTGAATTTGTCTGCATACTTTTGCAAAGTTAATGAACAAAATCCTTGTTAGGATTACTTTAAGAGCCAGAATTATGTTTTCATGTATAATATCCACCAAGACAAAAGTCTAAAAGTGATTCAGCTTAGTCAAAACCTTTCAAAGCTGAGCAAACGTAAGAGGGTGTCTACAGAAATGTTCCAAGTCAGAAAAAAGGCTGTGCAGCATTCAGAGCTGCACTAAACTGCACCAAATTACATTTTCATCCATTTGATATCAGTTTATGAAATTTGATAAATGTGAGCCAACACAGACAAATTACCTTTATGCACCGACTCTGAAACACACCCATACAAAATGTCAAGCTCTGCTTTGAAAAGAATGAAGGAATAATTGCTAGACCTACCTTGATTTTTCCAGCTCTGACTAAGCTGTAAGATTATTCCTAACACCACCAATATTGGCAGCCTCATGCTGAAGTCATTAAGGAGACAGATGTTTTGCAGCAGTCCTTCAGTAGATTGGGTTGGTGAGTCTGGATGTGTGTAGTGGAACAGGTCAGAGTCAGCTGGTAGAAGTAAGTGGGTGTTGTGTGTGTATTCCTAACCCCAAACCCCAAGATAGACCAGTTTAGTAAAACCCACAAATAGCTTGTGCTTACTTCTCTTTATTCATTTTTCAACATTTAAACATTCAGACTCTCATTTCAGTAGGTCCAAAGGATATGTAATAATAATAAATTGTTTTAAACTAATTATTTGAAAGCCAAACCAATCAGTACACTAATAACAAAACAGTAAGAATCTATGGTGCCTAGCAATTTGAAATACTAATGATACTGTATTTATTTAGTCAGGGTTATTTCTAGTTCTCACAGCACTGAATAAGAGAAGGTCCTGTCTGTTAGGAGTAATCAAAAATTCTACATTTCTAGATAGCCTAGGCTGCTTTGACTAACCACCACAGTCAGTTGCTGAAAACTCTCAAATTCAGTCTTCATCATTTCAAGAAGAGTTTCCCCATTCAATGGGTAACGTCTATCAAAGACGACTCTCAAACTGCTGAGTCATCAGATGATGGAAATGGGGTTTCCAACGACATCTTGACTCAATGAAAAACGGCCGACTGGTTTCAGTCCCTGGCGCTTCTGAGGTTTCTCAGTTTCTCACTTCAACTAAGCAGCACATTTGAATCAGCAGCAAATGTGTGACCGAGATCCACGTAACGTTTTTGATTTCCTGGATGATCATGTTTACTGGAGTCATGGTGTGTTCTAAAACGACCTGTTAAAGCGCCTGTGCTGTGAGCTGCGGCATGAGGATGTACGCAGGCATGTGCGCAACTGTTGGAACGCATGTTCGGTAGCCTACCCACAGACATGCGTCCTTGATCATTGTTGATCAAAGTCCCGGACATACCTGTGCATTTAAACACGCGTACACACAAGCGCACATGCCACATGCACACACAACCCGCAGGCTGACAGTTAAAGTAAACAGGAAGACCGTGTGCCAGGTTCTAACCTCAGAACGGTTCCTGTTGTTCCTCTGCTCTGATACCCTCATAAGAGCTTAAGCATCATATGCCTTATGTCTTACTTTCCAGTATGTTATGGATGTTGAAGAGATGCTTGAAGGTTATCCTTCTGTGCAGCGTCCGCTACTTGCACATAATTACAGATGTGAACATCATCTCTGATTAGTGGGTTCAGATATTTTAGGTGCACTCGTGGCTAATGGTGCAGAAAATCAAGCATGCAGCCTCCACAGACAAACAATAAAATGAGCAGTAGAAAAGTTCTTACTGAAGAGGTCAAGGATTTTAAACCTGATGATCTTGGGATACCCGCTGGCTTATTTCTGCCCTGGTCCAGCTGCTTTATCCAGGTGTAAGAGTTCTTATTGTGATAAAGCTCACCATCATTTGACTGTTGACTTTCCTTTCACTTCTTGTCCTAGGCTTGCTTAATTGGGACTGCTTTGAGACAATGCTCCATTGTAAAAAGCTCTATAGAAATAAACAGGTCATTGAGTTTGACTTTGGAGCACTGGGGCACTTAATTCTTTACCTAGAAGTTTGATGGGTCAATTTGGATGCTAGGAGAATGCTATCTGCCCATATTCATAGCCCAAGTTTGGTGGAGGATGAGTGATGACTTGAGGCTGTTTGTAAGCATTTGGGCTCGAATCCTTTTTTGCCAGGGAAAGGAAAGATAATGGGATTCTAGAAAACTGTGTAACTTTGTGACAACAGTTTGGGGAAGGCCCTGTCATGACCATATCCCTGTACACAAAAAGAGGTCTGTATAGACTTGATTTTGGTTGCAGAGATCCCTGACATCAACTCAACTGGGCAATGAAGTGGGACCCTCGCCTCACTAATGCTCTTGTGTCTCCATGCTACTACCCATATGGCGTTTTGGCAAATTGATGTCCAAATGAATCCAAGGACCCATCATGGAAAACAGACTCTTTGAACCAGACGACCTTCCCCCCCTTTATTTCTCTAAAAAGTCATCTTAGTGCCTCAGCATTCAATGACAATTTGGGAAGGCCTTTTCTTCTTTTAGCATGACAATGCCCCATGCACAAAGACAGGTCCATAAAGACATGATTTGGCTTGCACAGAGCCTGGACCTCAAACCATGGAAGGCTGACCTCATTTATAATATTGTGGCTTTTGGCAGGTTAGTCAAATCAAGTGGCCATTCACTACTAGTCCAGAATGCTGTTATCTGGGTTTGAGTCAGCGCTGCCTTCAGCTGGGTCAGGCATGGACATGTCTGAGGGACTGGAAGCCACATGGGAGGGTCATCTAGCAGAGCTGCAACAGTGACCCCTATCCGGCCCTGCGATAGGCTGATGATACGTGTGTGTATTGCATCAACCCAAGTCGCCTGGTCGCTTCTAACCCTGACCAGGATACGTGAGGTTAAAACTTGGAAAAACTAAAAAAATGACAAACTGTAATTTGTGGACACTAGTAGTCTTGGTTTTTAGAGTGGAATGCCATCAAAACTCTCTGTCACTATTTTATTTGCTCTCTCTTAGTAGTTAATATGCTAATATGTGTATAAGTTAATCATTTATATAATTAGATGATTTAAGAGAGTCCCTTTAATGCAGTTTGATAATCAGCCACCTGACTGAACTCATCAGTTAATTCACAGATTTAGAAGCTACGCTTCTGCTCCAAAGAAACTGTGTCATTTAGACGTCTGTCAGTCGTCATAAAATCGTATTTGATCCTTTAATCAAGCTTCTTTTTTATACTGCTCTTCACCCTACCCAGACACACTAGTGTGCCACACTAGAAATGTGGCCAGGTTGCTGGTTATACACCAGATGGATGAATTGTAGGTGTCCATAATGGTCACTAAGGCCAAGGTATTGCACACCATGCCTGGCAAAGGTCTTTATAATTCTCTGCCAAATCTTTCTCTCTAGAGCGTAGAAGAAAGCCTGGACAATGCCAGCAAAAGCGATTTCTAACACGCAGGAGTCCACTGGCACCACATCCAAAAGCAGAAAATCACCACTAATCTCAGACAGAACTGCTAGCCATGGCTTGCGATGGCATCTTCTCGGTTTGTGCACAAACAAGCTGCATGTGGACTGTACAACCTGATCAACTCCAACCAAGGACATGCTATATTAAAAGGGAAATGGTTTTAGGTAAGGAAATCAAGAGACACTTCTCATATTGCTATATGTAACATGCATGTAAAGCACAGTGAATCTATGCAGTAATAATTTGACAATTAATATTAATTTAGACAGATAAGCCAAAACATTGACCATTTACAGACTGACTATCAAATAACCCAGATTGTCTTATTACAACTGTGTACGTTAAGGCCTGGCATATATTAGACGGTAAGCAAACAGTTCTCATAGTTGACATTTGGGAAGTGGGAGAAATGGGCAATAACAATGACCTGACATTAACAAGGGCCAAATCAGCAGCTGTCCTGCAGCTGCATCAGCAAAAGAGTGTTAAAGCCTAAGCACATGGTTCAAGCCAGCACAGCACTACCTCTGACCAGTGAGGGCGGCAGAGAGGTATAATGCAAACTGCCTTGTTATGAGTGTAGAAACTGCATTTCCCAAGTCCCCTTGGGCCAATTAGGCCAAACTTTCTGCACCTGGATGGGAGGTTATATAAGGCTGAACAAAGGCACTGGGAAGACCTGCACTTTTGTAGAAGGGCAGTGGTATGGTATGCTAGGGCATTTTGTGTGTGTATATGATTTGAAAGAATGAATGGAAGAAAGTATGAATGTAAAAAATGAAAAGAAAATATTTTAAAGAGAAAACTAAAGAACTAATCTTCTGACTGAGAAAGTTTCAGAAGAGAATAAGAACACATTTGAAATTAATTCTGGGGTAAAGATTAAGAAAAGACAGCCAAGAGAAGGAAGATGGTGAAAATAGAGAGTTAGATCAGAAAGGTGTCAGCTGATAAGTTGAAATCATCAGAAATGATAATCTGTGAAAATACAAGATAGCAGACGAAGCTCTGAAAGAAAATACACTGAAGTTGTACATGAAGAAATCAAGAAAATGTCTCATGTTTGAGACCTTTTGAGTTTAATGTCCTTCATTTGGAAGTAGGGCTCCCATGTTGGTTGCCTCTTTGTATGTAGAAGCCATTTTGAATTCAGTCCTTTGTTGTTTTCCCGCCTTTTCTCGTTCGGTTTGCCATCCAAAGTACACTCTGAAAGCAGCACACGCACGAGTCCACACATTATTTTTCTTATAAATATATATTACATTATGCTACATTATGTAAATATAAAATACATTGTTTTTATTTTTTAAAAATTGACGACCCTTCTTTGAGACGGTCCACTCTGGCTGGTATCGATTCACGGCACTCCCTGGTGGTCAAAACCGGCATTGCTCTCGCAATTATGCCCCAAACCCAGTCACTACCTGACCATCTATCCTATCGGAGTTCAAGAAGGTCTACTGTGACACAAATCACAAAGGTTTAATGCTAGTTACAAAAGGAACATGTCACAACACAATGCATCCTACCCTGATTATCTGGTCAGAGTACTAAACAAGCCTACTCCTGTCCACGGTGGAAAGTGCCTTTAATGAGCGCACACATTTCTGAACTGAATAAGGTTACCTGGTCCAGCGAGTTTCATTTTCTGTTTCAAAACCCTGTGCACTGTGGGAGGAAGAAAACTTGCCCCATTGTATTTACACTTTCATTCAGCAACTTGCATATCAGTACATTCACTGTGCACCAAAAGTCTGAGGGCACTAGTGAAAATGCTTGTTGGTTCTTGTGGGGTCTTTATAGTGCAGCAGGGTAATGATCTAAAACACACCTCTAAGTTTTGCAACACTTACTTTTGAAGACCAAAAAAGATCTATAAGTGCTGATTGTCATGGACTCTCCTCAACAGTCCCCTGACCTAAATTCCATTGAGCATTTATGGGGGCACTTGAAGACAAAGTGGAGGATTCAGTAACATGACATGATACTCTTTGGGATATTGTGATATCATGCTGGATAACGCGGATTATCAGATTTTACACAAACTTGTGGAGTCCATTCCAGCTAGAGTGCACACTGTCATTATAGCCAGAGGAGGAACATACCAACTACTAATCAAGTCTGATTTTTTCCCCTTCATTTTAATATGCTGATTATATGATTTGTAGTGAAAGACATCACATTACAAGAGGAAAAATGCAATATGAACATTTTCATTAGTGCCTTCCCACTTTTAGCCCTAACAGTGTGTCATTTCAATAAAACTTCACTTCAGATAAGCACTTTTCCTATGTTGAATGGCCATAACAGAAAAAGGTGGGTTCCGAGAAACTGAGAATGAATCATCCTCAGATACAAGATGTGCTGTAAATCAATAGCTGCGTTATACATAAGTGGACTTTCTTAGAAGGCCGACAGCAGCGGATCTCTAATCCTGCCTCTGCATTACCAAATACAAAGTCAGCAGTCTGTACGGAAAAAAACATCTATATTGGGATTTTTTTTTTGTTTAGATACAAGTCTGCACTGATTTCACATTTTCTGCAGAGGAAATCGGTTTGGTTTCTGCTGGTACATTCGCTTTCACCGGAAAAGTCAGCCACAGATACCATAGGTCTGCGGTGCTAATTCCAGTTGTAGGCTGCCACCTATGGGCCAGCGCTGTTCACTACTCACTACTCAACCAGCACATGCATAGGAAACTGCAAACAGGGCTCTGGCACCTTGCTAAAAAAAGTAAGTGAAGTCAGAGAATGACCACACTCAGCACTATCTGTAATTATGCAAGAGAAAGAGTGCTTAGGCAGAACACTGCACTACCACTGCAAAGCGCCCTGTCAAGTCATTTGCATTATTGATCTCATTCCAGGCTCTAAAGGCAGCCGGAAAGGTCAGGAGAGACACGCTGCGGCTCAAAAGCCAAGTTTGGAGCTAGCTTCAAAAGAGGACAGGAAACAAGACCTACAAAACCCTCATAACCCACATGTTTAGGTGGCATATACTCACTCGTTCACTCTCGATGCACGCTTAGTCCTGTTCAGGAGGCCTGGGCCTAACAAACAGCACAGGGCACAGAGAGGAAACCTAGATGGTGCGCCAGTCTACTGCAGAGCACATGCACACAGACACTCACTCGCTCAGTGGTGCATTGTAGAGACCTCTTTGGAATGTGGGAGAACATGCAAACTTCCCACAGGCAGTAGCCAGGCTGTGAGTCGAACCATTATATAATCACTGTGCATCCATGCCATCCCATATATAATATATTTTGTTACTAATATTGTTATTATTAGTTGCTTTCATGCTTTAACCCTGGTCAGGGTCACAAGGGATCAGGCATCTATCACTGATGAACACAGGAACCGAAGTAAGCATGCTCTGGACCGTCCATCGCAGGGCTGGGTATGGGTCACTGCTGCAGTACCCCTATATCAATGGGCATGTGCCTCAGTAAAATATTACTGAGCCCCAATAAAATTAGGGGGGTAAAAAGTCAATTTTATCCCGTATTTCTGGGCAGGACTACAGAACACGACACGAAAATTCACTACAGACACTACATTTCCCATAATGCCCGAGCAAACTTCCAAAAGCTCGATCGCTTTCAGTAAGGGACGGCTTCCTACGGTGTTTCTTACGAATTAATGGACATTCACAATATTTCCAAGAAAGTCCGACCACGCTGCAGACAAAGTAATGATGGCCCATCCTTATATGTTTAGGTAGTGCAATTAAAATATTTGTGTCAATTAATTGGTTCTTCCTTTCTCATCCATGGCAGAGTAACGGCCATTTGTGTAAAATCACTTAGTCTATTTCGTGTTTGACAGGCTTATGCACAGTTGTGCCCCTACGACTGATTGGCAAATCGGAAGGGTAAAGCTGTGCCCCTCTAAATCCTGTGTGCCCCAGTAGGCCTACAAGAGCTCGGACACAGCCAGTCATATCTGGATCGAGCACCAGTGTGAGTCGAACCCAAGTCCCACCATTGTTATGGGACGCTATTTTTCTCGTTTGAAAGAATCCATTGTTAGTAAATCAGCTTTTACAATGTTGTGGGTTTTATAATATTTGCATATTTTTTTTCAAAATGCAAAACCATTAGGCCTGCATGTATTAGGCCTACTCTAACTCGCACATTTTTGCTCTGCTTATTTCACACGGCTCTTTTTATACATTAACATCTCTAGGTTTAAAGATGGCAGTAGCGTGCTTGGAAACCTTTCATGTGGCATTTTGAAGCCCCAGCATTCTCGTTTCCTGTGTTTTCAAGTAATCCGTGTGAGTTCTTGAAGAACAGTTCAGTGTACACACCTTTCGTTATATTCCTGGGAGTGTGTACCTGTGTGTTTGTTGACATATACACACATCATTTATGTCATTTCCAGTGATAAGAAAATATAATGCGAACGGGAAAAAAAGAGATGTGCATATCACCCACACAGACTAATATGGATATAATAAAGCACTAAAAATGAAAAAGACAGACCTTTCATCAGCCCATTCTGGGGCGGTTAAAAAGGGGAAACGTAGCCTACATAGTAGAATGAGAACTGTGGTCTGTGCTCTATAAAGGATTTGTAATTGTGGAGCCCAATACACAGTTCGGGAAAAGAGAAAAAGCACCGCTCCTTGGTCTGTGCAAAATGACAGAGTGCCACAGTGGGAAAGCATGGCATTCCCATTGCTTCCACCTTCCGCTTGGAGCTTGCTCCACAACCCAAGCAAGCAGCAACAGGAAACCAAAATGACTCCATAAACTTTTAAGAGACAGGCCAAAGCATGAATTCATATGAACATATAGGCCTATCTCACATATCAATTAGACGTTTCGGTACATACAGACATGGGAACGGCATTTATCTATGTATGGGACTTAAACCCGTCCACCAGCTGCGTGTAAAAGCAGTCCATTTCTGAGCCTGACATTTCCCTTTGCTAATAATCCTCGTAGGCCAGGATTTGGGGTCAATAAAAATGGCCTGACTGGAGCCAGACATGAGAACCAGACGGTTTTATTGCGTTCCTCTATTATACAAGCAGGCAGAAATGAAAGTGCACCTCCTATCCCCCGGTGTCACAGTGACACAAATGCGCAAGCCCTCCGGGTCGTACTGCCGGTGGTGAATTTAATAAAAATGGACGGTCCTGCTGCTGGGGAAATGCACAGAGCTGATGCAGAGCCTTTGTTCCGAAGGCCCTGGAGCGGTGATGTGAAGACGAGGCTAATTGAAAACACTGCATGCGTGTGTGATTTACACTTCGCGGGGTTACACATCGGCCCCGGGTCCCGGACCTGTTACAGTGATTTAGGTTGCCTCTGATAATGAAACGCTGCCTCAGAGGTGACTCTGCAAATAGAGATGCGACGTCATGCTGATCACCTGGGAAGGCTTTGCTTTGTTCACAAAGTGGGCTGACAGATTTTTGCTCCTGCAGGGGGGTTCAGCATGACCTTATGAGGGGTAAATCATTGCTCAGGCCAAGTACAAATGCAGTCCGCTTTCATTGTAAGCTCTGTCTTGGCCACTCAAGCATCTTCACTGTCTCATCCACTGTGTTGTGTTTTTGTGGCCTGTTTAGGGTCTTTGGAGTGCTGGAAGGTGTGTAGGTGAGGGCTGAAAGGGTTTCCTCAAGCATTTGGATGTACTTGGCCACCACCATGCTTCACAGAAGGTATGGCATGTTTGGGTGCACATAATGCATGGTTTCAGTCCATAAAGTTCAATGTTGGTTTCATTTGGTCTGACCGTAAAACTTTTTACCACATGGCGAAGCACAAAGAAGACTCTTACAGAAGAGGCTGCCATACAGGTCAGCTTTGTGCATATCTTGTAATGTTGTTGTCACATGCACAGACCATCACACAGACCGATCTCCTCCATAAATACTTACATTTACCAGTTACCACTTCCCTTTTGGTCACTTTCCTGACCAGATTCAACTCCCATAAGTAGAAATTCTGAAACCTAATCAGCGCTGTGAGCAACAACAATGTCGCCCGTTGTGTAAAAAGCTCTTTAAATCTGAAACCGACATATCCAAACAAGAAACACAATACCCTTGATTTTGCCTTTGAATGTATGCCCATTTTATGCTTCTGGTTTCATGAGATCAAGATAAGAAATATTTACTTAAAACATTGGACAACACTGTCTCAGCATTACTCAAAGGGTGTAACTTTCCTTTGTGTGATTTAAGTGTTGAAATGTGTGTAGGAATATCAGGAAGAAAGACCTGTTAAAAGACAGGAAAGGTTGTGAGTCGTGATTATTTCCTGATATTTCCCACTTCCTTCACACCTAGTTTTACTGCTCCGAAATCTGAATTGATGGAAGGAACGTGAAATAACCCCAGTCTGGTTCTAGCTTAGCACTGTACATGTCATGGTTATAGACAGCATGGTGGGTAGGAACCCAGAAGGTCTGGACCCAGGACCCACAGCACCACAGTCCCTCCACTGGCTTATTTCCACAGAGCATTACTTTGCCATTAGCTCATACTCAGCAGGATATGATGTGTATTGTGACACATTGCTTTCATACCCAGCATTTAGATTTCTCTGAACTTTGGGACCAAAACCACTGGTTTGTGACACTGTTGGTAGGGGCTCACCGTTGCTGATCAAGTTTGACCTCTGTCAAAGCGTCCATTTGTCCTGTGTCCATTAAAGAACAAAAACTCCACAGAGTCCAGAATGGCAATTGAACAAGGGATCTCTGGAGCTGTAAGGGAACAACAGGTTCCTTTAAATGATTAGCTAATATTAAAGATATTGTTTACTCAGTGGCCGTGAACTGTCCAGACCCTGAGGCACCAAGATCTCCCTCTCACGGGCGCCCACACTCCAGTAAACCATGTCTAGCCCCTTATGCCTTCTCAACCATTTCCACCGTCCACCTGTTCTTGGAAAAAAAAACAGGTGGAATAAACATTCTGGAATTCTTATAGCAAAACTGCAGGCACTGGAAAAACAATACTGCCTACAGATGGCAGGGCCACAGGCAGACAAAACAACATCAGAACAGCACATGCGATGGAACTCTGGACGTCACACTGCAGTGATCTGTGGAATTCCTGCTCATGGGTGAAGTTTAACGTTCGGAATCCCCTTCATGCTCTCCATCTCTTGCATATTTTTACCTCATATTGGATGAATATTGTCACGTACTCTAACAGAAATCTTCTTGTAACGATCTACGCACGCCAGCCACTAGAGGGCACCTGGTGAGAATTTGGAGCAGGATCCAGGGCAGAGATACAACAGTCCTAAGTGGCTTGATGCCACTGAACCGTGCAGATCAGTGTAAACTATGGAACAGTGTAAACTATGGTTTTTTCTCTGCCAGAATTTACATTTACATTTACAGCATTTAGCAGACGCCCTTATCCAGAGCGACTTACAATTGGTACACTCTTACAATCCAAGCAATTGTGGGTTAAGGGTCTTGCTCAAGGACCCAACAGTGGCAGCTTGGCAGAGGTGGGATTTGAACCCTGGACCTTCTGGTCCATAGTCCAGTACCTTACCCACTAGGCCACCACAGTCTGGGTCTTTGTAGAGAGTTGGCCAGTAATGCAACATGAGGACACTGTCGGGAGTGTGAGTGAGAAAACCTTTGCAGAGAACTTGAGACCTTGCACCAGTGATCTTCAGATCGCACCCCAGTCCGGGTGACACAACACATCTCATGAACATGTATTGTTCATGTATAAGTACAACTATAAGGCTTCTATTTTAATATTATACAACATCAGCTGGGAATATCTATGATGACAGTCAAAATCTGCAATGTTTATATGATTATGCAAATGAAAAGCTTCAGGCTTCACCCGCACTGGATGGCCAGATAGTCTGTATTTGGACCACCAGTCCCATTCAGGGAAAAAAGCACCGCTTGTTCTTGCTCTTGATACTCTAGTTACCTTGAGAGATCATCTTGTCACTGAGCAGCTTACTAAATAAAGGAAGATAATGTTGATGCCATGTGAAACCCATTCACTGCCTTTGCTCTCTCTCCCACACAAAGAAACTTTTGTCACTGCTGCCTCACTGAGGGTTTTCACATACAAAACCTCTTGCTTGGAAAATAACCAGTGTCCTCTGAGCCATTCGGAGCTTTATTCTGATAGTCTGTACATTATTACATGCTGAAGGTGCACATGATCCATGACTTTATTCGTTTTCTTCTATTTTCTAGCCATGTTTCCGATAAGTCTGTGGATGACAAGTGAGGCTTCTCACTGGAGGCCCCTTTTGGTTTGAATGGGATCTGCCCATTGATGCATTGTTCACCAGGAAGAATACCATATTCTAATCATACTAAAGAAGGGTGATGCACATGTTATGGCTCATTCCTTCCATAACCAGCATTAAAGAGACATGTGACCGTAGACCTTCGGTTCTCATACATCCCATCAGACCAGATGGGATAGAGTCACACACTGCTGAAACTGCTTTTTGCCAGTTTGACCCTTTATGGACTATCGTCTGTAATTACACCAGCTCCAGCGTCGCCATCTAGCCAAAACGATTCTGCCATTATAAAAGTCCCTCAGGTCTTTACACCTATCGGTTTACTCTCATCCAACAGGTCAACTAAGAGAACCATGTGTTTACCCCTGCTTACCATCTACTATATCCATGGTTCTCAATTTGGGGTCCAGGCCCCACACAGGGGGGCGCCAAACATCACAGGGGCTCCACTCTGTTAGGATGTTAAAGGAAAAATGGCCAGCTTTTGATTTTTAATAAATGTTTAGCTGTCTTGAAAAGACAAAAGGAAAGAAAGCTATTAAAGTAGCCCAAGAAAAAATAAGTTCTGTATCTGTACTGTAAGGTAATTTTGTTCCAAAAAAGATTTACAATGAATCACTATTATTTTGGTCTGTGTGTGCAGGCTGGGGCGTGCAGCTTTTCTTAGACACTTGTAGGGGGCTCAAAGGAGAAAATGTTGGGAACCACTGTCCTAGCGTATATCTGAGATGTGCAGTTGTAACTATATAATTAATGTCATTGTTATGGCTCATCAGTACACAGTATATGCTGATTCTAAAGACACTTGAAAAAGTACTATAAAGACAAATATTATTCGTCCTGTCATCACAATATGGTGTTAAATGTCACAAAACAAAGTAAGACAATTAGATTCGAAATATACTCACCACACTCACATCCCTTTCTGCCAGACAGCATTACCCACAGCAAACTAAAACTCCTGATGCCAGGAGGGAGTGGAATAATAAACAGAAAAATGTCTGCTTTTAATTTTTAGCATGATTTTGACTGAGTTATTGGGCGAATGCCCCATACAGCCTCAAAGGAGAAAGTGGATACTAAAGATGAATGAGTGGTGTTATTTTGTTAACTAAGATGGCTTTTCTTAACTAAGATCAGCTTGCCTGTGTTTATATATAAGACTCTGATTAGAGCTGATCTCTAACTCGCATGCAAGAAAGGCAATTCTTTCGCTGATATAAAAAAGAAACCCTTTGGTGTTGATCCAGACTGGTTCTGAAGAAAAGATCCTGGTGTCCAGATGCACAATGGGACAAAAGTGGCAAAGGATCAGGGGTTTGGATTCAGAGCAAATTTGGGCTTGTTTCTCATAGCACCAGAGATCCCTGGGCTGATTACCGGCCCAGACTGTGGAGTTTTGCATGTTCATCCCAGGTCTGCGTGGGTCTCCTTTGATTTAAAAGGCATGCATTTGGACAAGTGGCATCTCTAAGGAGTTCCAGCGCAAGTGTGTGTGTGTGTGTGTGTGTGTGTGTGTGTGTGTGTGTACCATGTATGTATTACACTATGGGGACTAAATGTCCTCACAACGATAGAAAGCTCTGACATTTTTTACATGGTGGGACACCTTGCTGGTTAGGGGTAGATGTAGGTGTAGCATTAACTCTAGTGATCATTATGTCAATGGAAGGTCCTCACAATGATAGAGAGATGCCATGTGTGTGTGTGATGCCATGGATGCCATGGATTAGCACCCTCTTTATTGTCAGCCCCTGGATTGGATTAGGTGGGTATGACAATGAATGACTGAATGATATTGTTTTATAGATAAAGATGTAAAGTGCATCAGTATTGAGTTCAGGTTTGGCTTGTTGTGCATTTGGACAGAGGGTCAGATACTCTACATGAACATTTTCCCATCTGGATTAGGAAGAAGCTAAAAGGAAGTATCGACGTTCCAAATAAGTTCTTATTGAAACTTATCTGATCTTCATGATCTGCTTCACTTTCATTATGGTGTTAAGTTACCGGCATGGGTGAGACGTTGAGTGTTCTGTTTCTTTACATAAAACTCTTAGTGCATGTGGGCAGCTCCTGAGGCTTCGAGGTTAGAGCCAGCCGCTGAACACAGCAGTTCCCGGGAACCTGTGCCAGGGCTGGCTGGCTGGTGTGGTTATCAGGCGCCCTGTCCAGTGTAGACATTGTGACGTACTGTATGTACATACGGGCTGTAAAGAGGAGTCTCTTCTAACGGCTCCCTCTCCAAATTAATTCCCGCACTGATCCAAGTGCTAATGTGGCAAAGAGGCCTCTTTTCCACACAGGTCATTTCTGTCAGCCCATTGTCTCACAGCAGTCTAGTGCATGAGAATCGGTACTATTTCACTCCCATGCTTTGTAGGGCGATGACTCTTCTGATCTCTCCCTTGTGCCCCCCGTAGCCTGTTGGTATTTCCAAGCCCGTGAGCTCAGGCACGTTGTTGATTCTGCCGCTTCAGACCCAGCCTTTGATGTGTGCTCCCTGCTACTCAGCTTGTGTTCGTACTCCAACAATAGTTTAGATCTCTCTGCCTCTCCTTTTGTGTCTCAGATGAACATGAGAGCAGAGGTGGCCTGCAACGTGACCCTCTTCTTCAATCCAGGCAACTGATTCCCACCACGAGTTGTGATCTCGGGCCAGAGAAAACACGAACGCGCTCATACGCTTCCAACTGGAGTTCATTAAGCAGCGCGTCTGCAGCCGATTTGACATCCCTAGGCAAGACACACAAACAGCGTGTTCGGCCCAAGCATGTTGGTTTGGGGGAAGAAGACAGAGCCTGGAGTTTTGGGAGGCGCACCCCACAAACACAATCACTGCACGTACTGTGTGGGGTAAAACAAACCTGGCTTGAAAGCATCGACACCAATAGATAGCTCGAGTGAAGACCTATTTACTCCAGTGACTGACAATTGGGCCGGGGTGTAAATGGCGAGAGCAGACTTGTTTCACTCAGGACGCGACTGCCACCAGAGTAGACAGCTTTAGGGGTGGTTCCCTCGTGTCCTCAGGAAAAAACTGAAGTTTTACTATAAAACCTCTTTAAACATTCACAACACAACAAGACACAGGAAACCCATTAATAACATAGCAAGCATGCACAGTCATTTGCAGTTGATTTGGCAAATCCGGACGGCCTAAAACACATTTGTTATATGCAAGAAATGGTTCTAAAACATAGCCTTTGGATCATTAAGATTACAGTATTCATGAAGGAACACTTGGAGAAAGGCTGTAACAGAGCAGATTTTTTAAATATAATTAATTATGTATCTAAAGAGTTCATATTTTTAACCTGTTTTCTTAATCCTAAATCAGGGATCTGACAGAGACATCCTCTAGTACAGAGGGCACATACCCTGAACTGGGTGCAGTCCACTGACGGCTGGCAGGGGTCGCCGTTGCCCGCTGTGGACAAGCCCCCAAAGATAATGGGTTTATTGAAAACCCTACCATTCACAGTCTATCCCCAGGCATAAGTGGTGGCCTGGATGCCAACACACCGATGCTGTGGATTAGGACACTGATCTGCTGTGCAGGAAACGACTTTAGGAAAATTAATTTTAGTCCACGCATTTTCAGGATCTTAGAGTTGCACAGCACTAAATCTGCTTTAATGTTGGATACTAACGTCTTTTTTTACCCCTTAACATTTCATAGAACGTCTAGTGATATGCCACTTTCTTCCTGCTGTTTTAACTTCTTCTGCGGGTTTTTTTTTCTAGATGCTTTTAACTTCTGAAGTCATGTTTGAAGTCATTTGCTGCTTTAAAAAAAACCTAATAAGAGGTGCTTTGTACACTGGGCTGAGCCTTATACTGTATATCTAATTCACGCAATAATAACAAACTCTAGCTAACTGAAGCACCTTAAGCTGTTATTTTTGAAAGAGGTTGTAAAACAAAAGTTAACTCAGTTCAAGTAATTATAAAATCCCTCTCTAATAAGAATCATAATAATCTATAAACAGTTGCATTTTTTCTCAACTCACCCCATGAAAGAAACTTTATTTTCCCTGAAACACGGCTAGAGCTACTTAAGGAGCTAACGGTGCCCATACTGGCGTTAAACCAAGTTCATGAGACTGCAACTCAGCAAAGCAAGAGAATATTCAGGCCTCCCCTGCGTGGGGCATCCTGCTCCACCTGAACAGAGGGGGAGTTGGAGGGGCGATATGTCAGTAAGAAAGAAAAGGGCAGCATGTGCTGTGTCTGTCGCATAGCGAAGAGCTAGTGCTGATGTGATCGATTTGTTTATTCTGTGCTGACGATCTATTCTCTCTCCCAGCAGTGATGAGTAGGTGCTGACTGGGGGCCTAAGAATTGGGGGTCGGGAATGCGTATGCACAGTGTGAGAGTGTGTGGCCACATGCGGGTGAGTTCAGGGTTAAATCTAAATCTCGTTAGGCTTCACTGGCTTGCGCTGGTTACACACACACTGCTGGCCAAACAATAGGGCCTCCACAGCTAATATTTTCGTCTTGCCGCATTTTAAGCTTTGGTTCCGGCACGTGTTCGCTGTGGCATCGCCTCCACAAGCCCTTCTTTCTCAGTGTCACATTTTTTTTTCTGTCCAAGTTGTCATGAATGTTTTTCCCCACGATCTTGTATTGGATGAGGGAGATTTTGTTCTAACTGAGCAAAGTCTCCCTCCCAGCACACCCAAAGATTCTCAGTGGGGTTCATCTCATGGACTCGTGGTGGGATAATCCATGTGTGGATAATGGTGGCTCATGCTCTCCTGAACCAACTCTTTCACTATCTGCTGACCTTTCTAAACAGATTGAACAATCTTTTTCATCTTTGACACCAAATGAGAAGCTCCCATCTGCATCATTAGGTTAAAGAACTTGTTGCCAGCTGAAACATAAGCAACAATGCAGTAATTATCCGATGTGAGGCCTCCTTTTTGTTTAACTTTTAACTTTTCCTAGTTAAATCCAGGATGACGTTTTTTTTTGGCAGGCAGGTTGTACAGGTTGTTAAAGCATGTATTCCTTTCCTTGCCAGACACTGCAGCATAGCTTCGTATTGGGTTTGTATTTGTTAATTTCCGAGTTTATGACGCTCTACTTGTGGCTCTATTGAAGAAGTTGAAATGGTTACCACGAACACCTGTAATTTCTCCTCTGCTGTTCTTCTGGTTGTTGGTAGCCACTTGGTGTTGCTGCACTTGTTTTGCCTGACATCCTGCTTCCATTGTTACTGTATCCCTGCCGAATGCAGGACATAAATGGGCCCTAACACACAGAGTGGCGTCCATTGCAGGAATGGGTCGCTGTTGCAGACCTGACGACATTCGCATCCCTCAGACGAATTTCGATTACAGTAAGGCCCCTAGATATGAACCAGTTCTTCCAAGATTGGGGTCCAAATTTCATATGTCAACATATTTAGCTTAAGCAATCTAGCTGGTGAGCCTCTAACCCCTGATCTGGCTTATTTTCATTTTAGTGTCCATTGTTTATGGCTCGCTGCTCTTATAGAAATCAAATAGAATGAAATCATTCTCTAAAAACTACAGAAATTTCCATTTAATACCAGACATTCTGGGCTTTAAATATAGCAATAATTCCACAAAGAAAGGAGGTGTGTAACTGTACACACCACTGTCTGACCCACAGTCCCTACCGGACTACACTACGTTTATTTTCCGTCCATTTATTCGGTTATTAAACTGCATTTCCTTTGGTGCAAAGTGAGGACATTTAGCTTCTGTGCCTGTTCGCGTTCTTTGTTGGTTTCCCCTCATCCTCGTGTTGCGTATCAAACGACCTTCCTGTTTGCTCTGTTTTGACAGTTTTTTTGTGGACTCTGTATGCCCAGGTCGTAGTTTTCATTATTTGCAGCCTCAGTTCTTTCTCCAGTTTTTTTTTTTTTTTTTTTTTCAGGTTTCTTAACAAAGCTCTGCTCTGTACCTCCCGCTTCTAGTGTTCATCTCCCGCTTTCTGCCCAACCTGAACAGCCGCTAAACCACAAACGCTTCTTGATAACGGCCCAAATATGACTGAGACCGAGTAACAACAACGTCTGCTCGCCTCCCTTAAGCACCAGAGACGTGAACTAACCTACCGCTCTGACATGCAGCTTTGAATTTTGATTCGTTTTTTAATTTCGCACTTTCGGATCTATGCAAGTTCTTTAGTGACAGGACGCATCATGGGGGACTTACTTACTGCACGTAGTACTTTGGTACTTAATTCCCTTTCCATGGTAAACGTTTAATTCTCAACATATAAACATCTAAGCTGCCCAAGGGGTTCATTTTAAAGTCTTTCCTGACAGGTTTGTTCTTTAAACACTTAAGGGAGTTTTTTCCTTGTCACTGTCCGCCCCTAGGCTTGCTCAGTTGGGCTGCAGGCCTAGAATAGATATTTGACAGGACTGGTGCTGCTATGAGAATGACTTGAGTAATTTGTCAGTGGAGCTTAAATCTGAATTCCATGCCACACACCGTCCCAACATTGAATACATACTTGTTTTTTAATTCGAAACGAAAGAACCTTAAACCCATGTTTCCATGTTTTCTTTCTCCACTTGCACAACCCTGCTATTTGTACCAAATAAACAGTTAGTTCTCATGAACTAACTTAAAAAAACACAAACAGAATCCTATTCCTTTTGAGCAAGCTTTTACAACGTCATAGAAAAATATGATTTATATCCAATGACAAAACAATCCCCACAAGATAGTATATACAGGAAACGTTACTACAAAAATGCCCTGACCAAGTCCTTTCACGTACTAAACTACAAAATAATCCATTGAGATGTCGATTAGAAAACACAAAACAAACACTAAACAGCTAACAAGGGGTTGCGCTGGCCAAAGGCACTAATCAATCAGTTTTGTCTGGACGATGAAAAATAATAATAATAATTTTTTTTTCTTCCGTGTGAAAGTTTAAATTAAGCTGAAAACATTTCCTTTCCCCTTGAAGAAAATGAGTCTAACACAAAATACACACCGCACACAAATGAGTGAAATATGGAAATTGAACAGTAATTAACCCGGCTGGATAACCCAACAGGACTTGTTTAACACAGAAATTGTCAAATGAGATTCCCTTTTTATTTTAAGGTCAGCAAAGCACGTTTTTGTCCAGACGCATGAAGCCAGCCACTGCCCTCTTTTCACTGCAGGTCATAATGCTTGTAGGTGGCCAACTCCTCTCAGTTGGCGGCTGTGCGTTGAGGGAACACGGTACCACATCCAAATAGACCAATTTGCTCGCTGGACTCCTTACCATGGATGGCTATGTATCACTTGGGAACATATCCCCCAGATCGCTCAGCTCTGAATTATTTCAGACTTTGGTTTGCTTTAAGGAAGCCCTCTGTTCACATACAGGGGAGGGGAACTTTTTCGCAGGATCTTGTTTAGGTGAAAATCTGGGCAGCACATGCAGCTCACTGGCACCGCGCTGACTGAAGTGTAATCACAGTGGGGGTGGAGGAAGGAGAAACAGGAAAAAAAAGACATGAATCTAATCTCGTGCTTTTTTCATCTGCCACCGCGCGAGTGCTTCCCGTGAATGATCTCCAGTCTGAATAACCATGTGTTAAAATTGCTGCTGATTGTATGTCTTTTGCACACAACTGTTCAATTTGCGAAGAAAAATAACAATGGTTTTCAGAAGCAGCGATCTGACGTGGGGGCACCCCTGGTTTGGGCACAGGAACCTCTGGCAGATTAAAGCAAGCACACATCCGGAAACGTACGAGGTGCGAAATGAACTTTTGCTGCCAGGATACAGAGCTCCGGCAAAAGCCAATGGAAGATAACATTGGAATCACACTGAACGTGGCTCAAACCTCGCCTCAGAAGAGCTGGGAATTAGGGTGGCTCATTGGGAACCGACGCCCTACCGACTGAGCCACTCTGGCTGGTATCCCGTCTCATGACGTTTGAGCTTTGTAAGTGTGGCGGGACGTTCTGTGTGATGCCTGTGGTCTGTTTCCTGGGTCTTTAATCCGGTGCAACAGGGCAACACTGCCCTTAACCGAGGGGGCGCCTCGCGCCCTGTGGAGACACTGAGTGCGTTTACATGCAGTAATCCGATAAATGCAGAAAATCTGATCCACGAGTTTACATGCACTTGTGTAATCAGATAATGGGAAACCTCCAGGCCTACAATAATCGGATTTCTACTTTGCAACCAGCCAATAATCTCACAGAAATACGTGACAACAACTTCAAAATGTAATTCTCCGTCTTCACAAAGTGTTCTGGCGCTTTTAATTCCGGGGTTGCCAGATCCTGCGAGGAAAAAACCTCCAAATTAAGCCAAGTCTTTGCAATAAAAGGACCTGGCAACCATGTCGGGTTAGGAACTCGGGTAACTGGTGTACTTGCTATGAGTAATCAGACTACTGGATTAAAATCCAGCACTTTTTCCAGATTTCTTAGTCTGATTTTTAGATAAATTGGAGTATTCTGTATACATGAATAAATCAGACTATGGTAGAATTACTGAGTGCATGTAAACGCACTCAGTGATGGGATCCCTAGTGACACGGAGTAGAAACTCAAACCTCACCTCGCTAGAGGTGAGATACAAACCTGGGTGGCTCGGGGTGAAGACTTAATTAATGTAGCAAAAGTCTTGTCATCTTACTGACTTCCTGCCATTTTCAGCGTGCAGGTGAACGTCTTCCTGGTGTCCACCTAAAGCAAGGGCTGTAAACTGATTTAGACCAGATGCTGTATATTTGCAATTTATTATCTTTTTTTTTTTTTTGCAAAACATATCAAGGAAGTCAAGGTGATAAAATACAAATCATAGATTTGAACCATCTGGCTTAGAAACGTGAGTAACGTGCAACGCGGTATCTGGCGTGGATAAATAAATACGTTGAGCTTCGTTTACGCGGGTTTGTTTGCATTGCTCCAGACGGCCCTGTGATCGTGACCCAAGCAAATCCCCTCCGCATTAAATAAACCAACCACCTGCGGGCTGCCGTCCTTTAAAGCCGCTGGAAGAATCAGACAGCCTTCAAGTCGCATGGGGATACACCTTCCGAATCGTCCTTGCGCGTCCGGAGTGTGGAAGCGCTGTACTCCGTCCGTATAACCGACGTCTCTCAGACGTACCACTCCCTGCGGGAGATGACGGAGCCGTCCACGTGGGACACGTACTCGCAGTCTGTGCCCATGTTGTAGCTGTTGCGCTGCAGGTACGGGCTGCCATTCTTCAGAGGCTCGCTCGTGTTAATCTTGTGGTTCTCAGGGTAGTAGCTGCCCCAGTCGCCTTCGTTTTTGGTGTAGTCGCGGTAGATGACGTCCCCGTCGCACTCCGGTTTGGGTTTTAGGTCCTGGCTGCTGTTGGCCGAGTCGTCCTCGAAGGCGTCCTGAAGCTCGTGAGACTCCTTCTGCATGTCCGAAGGCCCGACGTACTGCTTGGTGTAGTAGTCGCCGCGGAACGTGCGCCTCTGACGGAGGTAGCACAGCGCGCCGACGGTCAGCAGCAAGACCAGGATCAGGATGCCACCCACGGCGCCGCCTACCACTGAGCCCAAAGCGCTGTCAGACACCCGACTTCAGCGTCGGGGACGACGCGAGCGCGCCGCTGGGTGGTTGACGTGCTTGGAGATTATGCCGGGCACGTCTGCTCTGGTGGTGGCGAGACATGAGTGGTGGGTGGGAGGCTCTTGGCTGCAGGAGAAGGGTGATGTTAGTGTTTCAAGGTCGAGTGAAGGTAAAAGAGAGGAGGAGAAAGGAAAAGACAAGCTGGTACAAAGTGTGGGCAGGCCTGCATAAATATGCTTCTGTAACTCGCTTGACAAAGGCTTCTGGAATAAAGTAATGACGAAGAACTGGGTCCACTTCGACTGCAATGCTTTAGTAATGTAAAATGCACCTTTATAATAAAGAAGACCTACACTCGCTTTGTATTTGTTGAGAACTCTTCAGTCACGTTGGCTCCCTACCTCATTTATTTTTGTATTCAGAACCTCAGGTCTTGCCATATGGTCAAACAAACCCCAACATTTTTTGTAAGCCACCACCACGACGCCTTGGTATAGTTGTCACATTATTTTATAAGAGCTTCATAAAAGACATTTCACAAGGAAGGATTTACAAAAAAAAAATGCAAGAATGGCAACTGAAAGACCGCCAGTCAAAGAATCCACGTTTGTATACTTATATTTTAATGAACCCAGACCTAGATTCCAAGGGTTGACCAATACCCAAGTGAAGTTTGTGTTTTTTACTTGTGTGGTCGTATACTGGATGAAATTCCTTACAACAGCTCCCATGACACTTCTGGTTAGGTCCCTCGTTACCCAACCACCCCTGACTTGTGTGGGACGAGTCCTGTGGCGTGGCGTTGGCTGACACACAACACACACACACAACACTTACACTTTCCATCCGTTTTTTAAAATCAGCACACGGTTAGGTGGCTCCAGGCTGTATTAAAGTAGCTTTGCAAAGTCTTGGGTTTTCACACTGTGGAATCTTCCCATCCTTACCACATGCTGTTTACAGTAACAAAGTTAGCATCTCGTTTTAGGGGGAAGGGGAAGGCAGAGGGGGTGTGTGGGACTTTTTTTTTTTTTTTTTTCCGTCCTCTAAAGGAACCGCATCAAATGCACCGCGTATGCAACAGAGCATTGGCAGGTACGGTTTAGCAATCGTCGGAGTCAGGGGATCGAGTTGAGGGATTATCACCCCAGCATTGCTAAAGGGAACCCCGGGCATATGTCGTCTGAACGGACTGGCCCTGTGCTCTCGTCCCCTGGTTTTTCAGACACCGCGACCATGACCACATCCAGGATAAACGCGCAATAAAACCCCACGCAAAAAAAAGTCTATTAAACTGGCAGTCATCTACTAATACCGTCATATCCCCCAGCCCTAGTTGTGGTCGGGTACGCTGTGCAGGCTTAGGCAAGTTCCTCACGCGCCAGACTTGGCGAGCATATCATTAGCGTCCTGCTAAAATAGGAAAGGGTCTCTCTCAACAGATTTCCCTTGATATCACAGTATGCTCCACCACTAAGATTTCCCTTCACTGGAATGCAAGGGCCCAGCCTAAAACCACAAGACAAACCCATGGCCATTAACCTCCACCACCGGGGGCAAGAGCGCCAAGATCCCATCCCCCATAGCAATCCCTGGCCATTTAGGAAAGCAGTCGTATTAATGTCCCTTTGCTCGTTTTACTTTCTGCTCTTGAGCAATTCATTTGGACATCAACACTGATTCCCACCAGGCAGCTCCATAAATATTTGAACCAAAACCAAAAAGGCTACGAATGTCCTGTCTGATTATTTGCTTAGTCTTATACATTACCTGCAAATCATGAGAGAATCTTAT
Organism: Ancistrus triradiatus; assembly: GCA_025084515.1. Taxonomy (NCBI): domain Eukaryota; kingdom Metazoa; phylum Chordata; class Actinopteri; order Siluriformes; family Loricariidae; genus Ancistrus; species Ancistrus triradiatus. Next base: position 219,369 of record JAJAGP010000446.1, on the reverse strand, counting down.
GCTAAGGACACCATGTTAACAAAATGTACTGCCTGCTGTTCCGGAAGTCTACAGTCGTCATCTAGGATGGTCGTGGGCTTTAAATAGGACTGTGCTGAGATGATGGACGTCACAACAGCGAACTTATGCGGCTTTCCATATGCCCACGTATGGAGCGTTCTTTAAGTGTTTGCCACCTGCTGTCCAATCTTTGCAAAAGTAAGAATTTAATTAGGGTCTCTAAGCTCCATTACCACCCCCTCTTCACTGGAGTACACATCTACTCATAGGGCGAGTCTCATAAAAATAAGGAAGATAAGAGAATACAAAAATAAAGCAGCATGCTTAATTAAGATGATGACGTTTGGACCGGTTATTCTGTAATGGCTCCTGTCCCCTACTTCACTCTTTAACTGATGTTTTCCTGTGGTAACCATACAGATTAAACATTTTCAAATGTTCCTGTTATGCAGCCTGCGTTAGCAATAGGTGGCGAAGAGTCCAACCAAAGGGGTTGTCTGTATATATTTGCTACAGCTTTTTCGGTGTCCTCTTCCTGGTTTTATTAACTGTTTGTAAGGTACTGTATGTGTTTGGAATGAATGAACATTTTTAAAAATGTATTCCTAACAAATTACTGACAACTTCCAAATAAAAATACTGATCCGCAGCAATGACACAGAGCACTGATTACCGGAATGGACTGTTCCAAAATAAAGAAGATGCAAGGTTTTTTCAGACCTCGTTAATAATACAACATAATAATACAAACATAAAAGTTTCTATCCACCTTCTACAAAACAAACCCAATGGTTTTAAACTTAGAACATTTCAGAAAATTTAGAAATCAGAATTTCCGTCCCAGCTTCATGTCTTGCGTTTTGCTCAGCAAAATCAGAAAAATCTGGTTTTCAGGTCATCACTAATCCGGAATCTCATTAAGTACAATCAGGCGTGTCTTGCTGGAATGGAATCGCTGCCCTCATGTAGAGATGTTTGATGTGAAGAACATTTGGAGTGCTCTCATTTTTTCCAGAGCTGAATTTATACGTGATGTAAGGGAGATTCACACCTAAACCCGGCTCAAACAAATACAACAGCAACAGGCGCTAATGCCGGTCAAGTATGGCCTTTCAGAGTGGAGTCCACACCCTCAGTAACAGCTGGAGTTGGTTTTGGGCACATGCTGATTAAGCTTTGTCCAGGAACTGATGTCACTGTTTTGGGTTTTAGGATGGGCAAAACAAACACAAAACTATAGGCTAATACCATGAGAATGAGGGGGTATCACAGTCAACTTGGGTTTTACATGAGTTTTTCATGTGTGAGTGAAGGCCAAACAGCCCGAGTTGGTAAGGGCAAGGGGGGCATAGCCTCCCTAAACTATTCAACCACTGTAAGCCTAGTTCCATATACTGTGTGTGTTTTAATATCTACATATCCACAAATATAATTTCCTCCTATGAATTAAATTGTTATTGTCCATTTAGCAGACCCCCTTATCCACAACAATTACTATTGAGTCAATCTTACAGTGTCAAAGCTTGTGGGTTAGGGCCCAGCCCCAAGGACACCAACAGCAGCAAGCTTGGCAGGGAGTGATTTGAACCTGGACCTTCTGGGCCATAGTCTGGACTGGGCTGGACTGTGGGACATCTCTAAATGACCTAATTAGCCAGTGCCTTAACTGTCTATGATGCACCACGGTTAAATGTGGGTATTGTAAGAATCCATGAGTAACGTAATGCCAGTTGGGCAAGAAATAAGGCGGTAATGTGATATCCAACAATATAGAGTTAAAACTAATAAGGGTACCCTTCATAGGTGGGAATGCACTGCCAGACACATTTTGTTCAAAACTTTTTTTCTGTTTTTCTAATGCTCCAGACTGGCCGATCGATGTCTGATTTTATCCCATTACTTTCCTCCATTGTAATGGCTTTACCCTATTGAAGGCTATTGTAAAGTAGACCTTTTAAAAAATTACCCCCCAACAATCGGTAACAAATAAAACACGGTCATATTCTCCGGTTTCCATCCCCTCTCCTGGGTGGGTCGCAGTACAGACCTTTCACTGTCTTTAAAGTAACTGGGTTAATGATGAGGGTTTCAGGATTGCTTGCCGTGCCGCACTAACCTTCCTGAGTAGTTTTGGACACATGGCTTCCTGCTGCCCATGTCATTAGTAACAGATGTTAAAGCTCTGCACAGTACACAACGAAGTGTCCCCCCTCTGTAATATAGAATTCCGTCCCCCATTGTTGAACATCTAACGTCCCGCGCTGTCCGAAGTCAAACGTAAGCTGATCTTATTCCCTCCCGCTTCAGACCGGAGGGAGCGCAAGCGCCGGAGCTCTGCGGCCGCAGCTGGAGGGAGTGCATTCACAACATAGGAAAAGAAACAGAACCCAACGCGCTGACAAATTCTGCTGGCGCTGACAGTACCCTGACAAAGTGGACCCTAGTTTTGTGTAACTGGATGTTGAGGAGCACAAACCTGCTCTGTTTTTTACCACTAACACAGATGTGTTATGTTTGCTAACCTCCTACACCACCAACATAATTTAATTATTTGGGTTGAAAAAACAAAAAAACGGCAGCTCACTCACCCCCCCTCGTCCATATGTGCCCGTCTCGAAACCGGACGTCAAACCTCGTTCGGGAACCCTCACATCATGTATATTCCAGAATCGTTTTTTCAGCTCCAGGGGCGGCTGAAGAGCAGAGTGGCCGTTCACTGTCTCCACTCTCCTCTCCACTCCGGCGGCATCAGCGAGTCCAGCCTGAGATAACAAACCCTCTGTTTGTACACATTTACAGGGCTGACAAGCTTCGCCAACACGAGGAACGTCAGAATAATAGGTTCTAGGCTGTCCTCGTGGGGGCGTTTAAAAAAAAAAAAGAAGATAGTACCTGGTCCAGAAGAAATGCCTGAGGAGGAAGGATTAAGCGTTTGCCCCTGGCAGTCCAGCTTTGGCATTCTCTTTGTCCCCAGATACCGAATTCATTTTTTTCTGGCCTGTGACCATGAGGTCTGGAAGCGAACTGTAATCGGGAGCAAGAAAAATAGGCCTATTATTTTCTCAGGTTATGAAATAAAGAGAAAGCAACTCGTTGGGGTTTGTTCTGAAGATTGGCTTTTAAAAGTAAGCTCAAGGTGATAAAAGGAGAACGTAATTATAAGTGCTGTTTGTTTACCTCCTGTGACGGCAGCATTAAGATGTGTTACAGCTGAGTGAGGGGGGTGTTAGAGCAACGTACGTCGTGTGCTGCCTTGAAGACGACTCTTTCCAGGGCCGCCCGTCATTTTCAACAAGACCATGCAAACCACATCTGCACAACACAATGGCAGGGAAAAATGGACGTGTATTGGACAGATATGACACGACCAATAAAACATAAATAATCTTGGTTCATACTGTCCAGTCAATAAAAAAGTCCATTTAACAATTAGACATCCATGCTGGCCCAACTTTTTCTGAGTCGGGGTTGTAATTCAACCTTGTCAGTCATATTTTCGCTACATTCTGTATTCTAAAACATTTCCTCATACTCATACAGGAGATCATCCCAGTTTTTGCTCTGAATTAACAATGGGATTTATCGGTATTTTCCCTTTCATATTCAATTGTGTTCTGCTTTTTCTTCCTAACTCAGTTCCTAACTCAATGCGGTTTAAGGCCTTTGCACTATTGGACTCAGTATGTCTATAACCAAACCTGCTCAGTCTCGTCCTCTGGCCATGGTGCAGAAAAACCCTGCCTCACAAGAAGCAAGTACTAACCGTTACAATCAAATGCTACTTTCGCACGTTTCATATTCCAACTTGCGCCAACTGTATTCTCCCCCTCCTCATTCCTCTCGTGGGGGGTTTTATTCCAGAGTGGCTATTATTGTAGATGAGGCCGCAGGAGGCCAATACTGTTGACACAGGGGCCACCCCCAGAACTGCACTGCCTTTGGAATCACTTTATTACTACCTCAGTGCCATGTGTCAGGTTATTGTGGCGTACAATAAATAAAATGAGTAGTGAATTAATGCAAATTACAAAAGGACAAAAGATAAACCTTTGACATTTTCTTCTCTTCCTGGCTCTGTTTGCCCAAATTCCACTGCAAAGGTGATTTGTCACTTTTTTTAGATTGTGCTGCAAAAGGTTAAGAAGCCCTGCCATCAACTTATTCCTGAATATCTGTGTTTCGATGCATTGTGCGTTTTAACTTCCCTCCCTGTTTTCTGGGAACATCCAGGCAGGACATGTGGCCACTCTTCCTGTGATGCGGTATCGCCTTATCTCTCTTCCTATGCGATTAGAATTTACCGTCATCCTGTCGTGTAATGGAACGCACTAACTCGATCACCTCATGACCTGCTTGTAGATGAGCATATTTCCCATTGAACCTCCCAGGCTTTTCTAATGCAGCGCTAATTAGCCTCGTTTCCGGCAGATGCATTCTGATCTACCATTAAAGTGATCTGATAATAATTGTTTTAGAGTAGTACACTCTTCGCAAACCATCTCAGCATATTTATCGAGCGTTAAAGACTCCTAATATCAGCATTAACCCCATGCGGCTCCACCCCTGCTGCCAGCCCTGCTAGGCTGTGATCAATATTTCATAAACCGTCTCCATTAAGCTGTACTCTGAACAAACAGAAGGATGCAACCAGTTCAAGATGGCAGGCACATTAGGGATTTTACCGGCTAAATGACTCATTAATGGCTCGATAAGCACAAGAGTGCTGTAGTGAAGCTTTGCAACTGTACATATGTATATCTATATATCTCATAACGCACTGTGCCACTCATCCGAGAATACCGTCTGGCAACCTGAGGAGGTAAAGTAACGAAGTGCCAGTACTTTGTTACTATACTTAAGTATTTTTTAGGTGTGATTTAGCTACTTTTTGCAGATGATTCATGTAGTTGTAGTACAAACCCTTATGCACCCTCAGTGGCATGGTTGCTGCCATCAATAAAAGGCGGTGTAGAAGTACATGTATTGGTGCGTCCTTTTATACTTCTACTTGAAAATATATAGCCCATACTTCAACTTTTGAACAGATTCTTTAACAGATTAGTAGAACTAGAAGTAAAGAACTTATGTACTTCTGCTGGCAACTGGGGCAATTAAACACCAGGGGAAATGCCCACCATTCAGCAGAACTAAACATGCCCTTAGTAAGATTGGCGTAAAAAATGCTTTCAAGGTAATACCAAAAACTCTAAAGCCACTCTGACTTTACGCTACCAAATCCAACCCTGAGAGACCAACTCACACTGTACGTTGAGCACATAGGGCCTGCGATACTCCACGTCCAGGGCCGGGTGGCGCACCACGCAGGTGAGTCTGTGGTTGTGAGCTTTGCGGTCAGGTATCCAGATGTACTGCACCAGAACCGTGGTGGTTCCGTCGGGCTCATCCTTGGAGATCTGCTCCGAGCGGCCAAATAGTTCTGTCTCCCAAAAGACGTCGGCCGCCGGGAGAGCCCTCTCGGCCGTACATGTGGCCACCACAGCCTCTGCGTCACCATCCGTCAGAGGACCGGAACCCGAAACATACACTTTTGGCTCAACTGAAAGAAAAAAAGAGATGGAGGCTTATGTAACCTGTGTTTGAACCCAACAACAGCTCATACACACTAAAGAGAAAAAGCAGACATGACAACCACAATCCTTTAAATGTAGAAAAAAGGTTTTAGAGCAACACATGCTGCCTTCAAGACGACAGCATTTTTCAACAATGCAAAACCACATGCTGCATACATATCGGCAACAGAGAATGTGTGGAGGCTTTTGAAAGGAAAAACGCGACAACGGAACCCAACAGCTGATTCAAACTAAAGAGAACGAACACTTTGGGGAAAAGGGAGCTAGAGTGACATGACATGATAATGGGACAAGTTTAATCCACACTTACAGTAACCACAATCCTTTAAATATGTGTCACACGTAATAAAACGCTGCAGAACTGCAGGCGATATTGAGTCAGTATGTTTCCCCACGGAAAGGTCATTCATTAAAAATACATTCGAGGCCACAAGTAATGGCGCGAGCCCCTAAAACTCAAACTGTGAACCCACAAGTGCTTTCTTTAGTAGGCATGAAGGCTTTCCCAGTCCCTTTTAACGCCCTTCTCTTCGCCCAGCTCGAACAGCTGTGCTGTTCTGCAACGTCTCAGCCCCGTGGCTCAACGACCTCATCCAGGAAATGATGAAGACATCTGGTCAGGAGACGCAGCAGCATCCTGATAACTCCTTCTTCTCTAAATATAGCTTTTCCATGGCTCTTTCAGCAGCACGGCGCCGAAAAGCAAAAGCGCTCCGCTCACTGAACGCCACCAGCCCAGACATGAGCCCTTTTAATTGTCAGAACTGCTTCCGGTTGAGCAAGTCCAGGAACGCTGGTCAGTTCTTACAGGAAGGCAAACACGCCTGTCAGGAGTCATACCGTCATACCAGGTATGGACTGTAAAGGGTGGCAACGCTCTACATTCCTCGTATGACTCCTGACAACGCCATGCGATTTCCCACCAGGACTGGAACGCAGCAAATGGATCAGACGATCTCCCTCACGCAGATATCCTGTATAAGGACACAGGGATGTGACTACAACACGTATTCATTTTAACTACGAATATCGGCACGGCTTCGAAAGCACGCGGTGAATTTTCCCGGTTTTCCCCAAATATAATCATGATGGCTGGACCAGCAAACGACAAGCGACTGCAAGAGCAAGAGTGTGTAATCTGTGTAAAGATATTTTTAGGACTAACAACATATTTTTCACTGATTTCTTTCTAGAGAAAATTAGGGTTGCAGTAGAGGGCGTGTTCTCCTCCGGCTTGCGTTCACTAATTACACTCTACAAGAATAGCGCATTGCACACATGTTCTTTTGCTGTATTACCAACTGTTGCTCCGGCTCCGTTTCACACAGACATTTGGCGGGCCAGAAGTGCACTCACTTAAACAAACAAGTTGTAATTAATATTTCTAAAAACTCTACAGACCATAAATGAGAGAGCGCCCTGTGCAGTTCGTCTCTGCTGGTTTCCCTATCACGCGGCTTTTTATAGATTATCCATTGTTTTAGCAGGCCTGCTTTTAGACTGAACTACATGTTTACATTTACATTTAGTTCTTTGGCAGATGCCACTTATCTAGAGCGTCTCACAATGTAAGCAACTGTGGGGTAAGGGCCGTGCTCAAGGAGCCAGCAGTGGCAGCTTGGCAGAGGTGGGATATGAACCCTGGACCTTCTGCTTCACAGGACAGTACTTTAATCGCTTATGTTCTCTATTTTCTTTACTATACACATTATACATATCCATTACACTATTATACATCTCATTTATTATCCCTTCCATATCGTGACTTTCCCCATCGTGGATTCGATACATGGCAGGTCTGTATAAGAAGGTTTTGGAAGGTTTTTGACACAGAAAAAGTTTAGACACTCAAAAGCATAACATATATGTACTGTATTGTATAATATTGGCATATTTTATCCTTTAATAGCGTATATAGACAGTTCTTTTTTTAAAGTTACAGTAAGTAAAGAGGTAAAGTTTGCAAAAAGAACATGAAACAAACTCGTATGTGCATTAAATGTACATATTATTATGTATAATATTACCTGTACAATATGTATTTTATGTGGATAAAATCATTTCGGGAACGGATTAATCCTATTTACATTCATTCTTATGGGGAAATGTGACAAATCGGAGTTTTAAAGGCCTTCTGGAGCCAATTAAGTTCAAATTCCAAGGTTCCACAGTATTTAGCTTCTGTGTATTTAGGCTATTTACTCTTAAAAATGTTACAACTCGTGTAATTTAATTTAACTCTTACACATAACATCTAGGCTGCCCAAGGATTTTGGGGTCACGGTTGCTTCCTCATCACATTTAGGAAGTTTCTCCTTGCTTTTGCAAAACGTTTGTAAAGCTGCTTTGGGACTATTTTCGATCTTAAAAAGCACTTTACAAAAACACATTTGAACTTGACATGATTGACCTTTACGGACTGCTTAGCTCAGCTCAACCTGAGGTGCCATGTTTGTGTGTGACATTAATACTGAGTTATTTTATATTTAAACAGAAAGTCAAGAACTTATGTAGAGAAGAAATCAGTTTCATCTAGGAGAGGCAGCTCAACTGGACTCGTATCTATTAACTACACCAGTCACCCCCACTCAGGGTGCTGGCATAGCTATCGCAGTGGTCTGATAGGGCTAGTCCACCCCCATGGTGTTTCTGTGATCACACCACAAGTCAAGTCAACCTTGACTTTCTATATCACACAAATAAAATGCTCATTAAAGCTAATCAAAATTCTTCCTAGGGATTTTGTGATGAGGAAACATGTCCGTGGCCGTGCTTTCTCTTCATAAAACTAATCAAATCTACAGGAAGGAGCTGTTTTACACAGCACACCCTATAGGCTTGGTTAGATGATGCATGTCGAACCCTTCATATCACCCAGGTGAACCCGTACCTCTGCATCAGCACAGGGTGATTGCTACATAACCATGATATCGATGATGGTAGAGGCCCCTGCGTGTTTCCCAGTGGAAAGGTGGCCACCTACAGGTTGTAGGGTCCTACGTCCGCGAAGCCCACCTCCGCCAACACTATGGGAGGCGTCCTCCACTGAGGGGTTGAGAAAGCCGACTCGCCCTCTGTACTCGTCGGCTATGGAGGTGCCGAACTGGGGTTGAACACCGCCAGCGTGACGGTTTTTGCCCTGGGGTGAGTGCCGCTCCCCAGGAGCTTTTGCGTCAGGGTTGAGATCGGTGCCCACGTCCACTCTGCAGCTCAGTGTGGCGTTCTTGCCGAGTACTGCTTGCACCACGCCCTGGAACCTGCACCCTCGTTGCTTGCATACACCTGCAGAAAACACACACGATGCAACTGAGAGGCAGAGCTAGGGAATATGGATTGGGAAATACTCATATCTAGTGGCTTTCAGATCAGCCTCTGTGTATTTAAGTTCATACTGTGTCGGTGGGTTTTCCCTTTCGCTCTGTAAGCTCTATGATTTTGCGTTACTGTGTATGGCCCTTGGTCTGCCTAATCGCTGATGGCCTAGCATGACAGCGCTATCATTTTGAGCAGTTTAAAGCTAGCCCAGAGCAAAACATACTGGCTGCTAATATTGTAGCTCACATTTTTAAAGACTCGTCAACCTCTGTGACTCTGGCAGCAACAAATTCGGCCTCAGAATCTATAGAATCAGAATCATTACCCGACACCACTCACTTGCCACCACCCTTGTGACCCTTCTGCTGACATGTGAGCATGACTGGTTGTGTCAGAGATGGGAGACCTGCAGCTCCTACCTAGACCCGAACGTAAATGCTCAACTGTGCCCGTTGAATTGCTGGATAGATCTGGGCAGTGGCCTCCCAGCAGGACGATGCCCCCTGCCACACTGAAATGGTTTGAGGAACATGATAGAGGCAAGGTGCTGACCTGGCCTCTAAATTCCCCAGACCTCAATCCGACGGAGCACCTTAAAGGATCTGCTGCTAACGTCTTGATGCCACATTCAACAGGGCACCTTCAGAGCCCTTGTGGAGCACATAGCTCTGGCGTCACGAGTGGGATCTCCACGATATTAGGCAGGCGGTTTTAATGTTATGGATGCTCGTGCAGGTACACGTCTAAGCAAATATCAAATCGGAGCTCGGCTCAGCCTTGCTGACATGACATGCACCGGTAGAAACTTAAGAAGGTCACAAATAACAGATAGGCTAAGGCAGGTAATGAGGGTTTCTGCTTTCCTAAGCTGTAATTAAGCCCCATGTGGGAAGCCTTTGCTCTGCATGGCAGCAGACAGGGAAGCCTGTGCCACACACTCTTAATGAGCACCACACACACGTTCTGCCTTCTGCTACGCTACGGGACGCACTGACTGTCCTGACTGATCTCTGTCTGAGCACCTAGTCTTAAAAAAAAAAAGTCCTGAAATTAAATTAATTGTTCGCAGCTGCTTGGGCAGCTTTTTGTCTTCCTTTAAGAGGCGGTTTTGATCTCTGTCTGCTCGACAGTTATTTGCTCATGCTGCATTTAATTTATGAAAACATGTCAGCGTGACTGTAGAGTTGGCAGTCTGGCCTAAAGTAATTGAATAAATGTGGGGGGGTGCTGTTGGAGATCCGACATGAACGAAGAGATCCCCAAGAAGAACGTAGCGCAGTTTTACATTTAGCGCCCCTAGCATGTATCCTACACGTGGGCGTGCGTCGCCTTCGACCTCGTTTCGCCCTGTGTGTATTGCTGTTGATGCTTGACAACGCCACACTCCAACCTGAAACATGAGTCTCGTGCAGGAAATAATTCCGCTTTCGAAAAGGGGGGAGAGGCCATCTGTGCTAAACATGCTAAGCTGAAATACAGAGGAAAAAATTACAGGCTACAGTTTTGAGAGTTGTGCAAAACCCACTCTGGGCCTAAAACTGCTCTGTCCAAATATATCTCTCTTCAGTGAGTCATTAAGACCCACAGCTGGGAGAATTTAGAAGGGATTCCTTAACTTCAAACGGAGAAGAAATTTCCAACACTACAAATTATTTTCTTATTCAAATCCTCATTAAACGACTTCAAACAAATCAGTCTGACTGAATTCATAAGCAAGTGGCTGCTCTTCTGTAACCCTTGGCACCGGGGTTATGTGTGGTGAGCTTCATGTATCGTATCTTAAATATATGGCTTCTGATTCTCTCCTGGTTCCTGCTCCCATACATACTCTGTAATTGCATGAAAGAAAAACACAGAGAAGGGTGTGCGCCAGCCAGTCTGTTTCAGATTCACAAGGCCACACGCTGCCGCTTCCAGTGAGAAAGTGGATATGCGCGAGGTTTACAAGGGCCAGCAAAAAGTAACGATCTGCCGTTTGATTGGTTTCGTTTGAAGAAGGAGCCTAAAATGGCACTCTTAGGAATCTGTGTGGGAAAAAAGTAGCTGACGCTGTCAAAAGTTGATGTGAGAAACGTGCACCTTCCAATAACCTGTCCTTATTAAAAGCCAAACTCTTGTTTAAGCTGCTATCACCACGAAGTTATGGGTTCCCTTTACCAGCCAAGGAGTGATAACGGGCCTAATATACACTAGATAGGGGGAAGGATGAGTGCGAGGCAAGATCAAGACGACCCTGGCCTGGTCGAGTCCACATTAGTCTTTCAGTCATACATCCCCAAACCAGAAAAAGCTGGGACAGTATTGCAGACAGTATGAGCAAGACAATGCAAAACCACATGCTGTACACATTACAGTGCCATGGATCTTTCTGTGGATTCTGCCTGTAGTCCTGACCTGTTCTCTATAGAGAATTGTGAGGAGAATTTTCCTACTAGACTCACTGCATTCAGACAACAAAACTACCTGAAGACCACAGAAGGTCAAGGAAGGTTGACACTAATGGGCTTTCCTCCACAATCACCTGACCCAAACCTCACCGGCATTTATGGGGGCACTTGAAGAAGACTGGAATATTGTGAGGTCATGCTGTAATCTCCATGCAAGTTTGAGTACATGCTCTTGTAGGGGAACCTACCCAACACTAATCAAGACTACTAATCAATAATCAAGAATTATTTTTCAACGATTCAACTTTTTACTCAAACTGTTATGCGGATGATGTGATTTGTAATGAAAAACACTATGAAATTCGAGACAAATGCTAAATAGAAGCATTTTCACTGGCGGTCTCAGATTTTTGGCACCCCACTGCGCAATGCACATGTGAACTTTTTACAGCTCCAGTTTTCCAAAATCAAAACCAGAAAATGTTTCAAAGTGGTTGAACTTGCCTTTAGGTCCAAAAAACCAAATAATTTAATACGAGGTCGCTCCAGTTTGAGACTGATGCTCTAAAATCGTGGCAGTGGGTGGTCAGTGGTTAAGACTCTGTCTTGCTGGCTGGGAAGCTGGTAATTAAAACCACAGGACTGCCAGAGAGCTGGAGAGACACGGGCTCTTGAGCAAGACCCTCAGCTCTTAAATGCTCAGCTCTATTCTTGGATTGGGTTCTGCCTCAGCTGTGAAGTACTGTGGCCAAAAGCGTCTGTCAAATGGATAAATGTGAAAGATACAAATAAAAATGTTTGAGGGTGGTCTATTGAAAGGGGATTTTTTTTAAAGTATACCAAGTCTTTTGCTTCTTCATACGTATGCAGTGAAGTTGGACTCTATTTGAATCTACATGAAGCAGATGAATATTCTTTCTTGAATTCTCCTGAAGCAGAATGCCTTAAGGGGAAGACCATTTTTAGCGGTAGGAGCAGCTGTCACCTGTCTTGTACCGCGCTGACACTGACCTCCGACCTCTTCACCGTGGCACGTGTGTGGTGTGAGTGTCTACTCTTCACCGAGGATGATTTATGGTGGCAGGCTGACAACACCGGTGCCGAGTCAGCTGCAACAACAACTCGCAACGTGCCCGGAAAAGCCTGGCATACTTGAGTGGTTTGTCCAGCCAAAGACACCACGCGTTGCTCCCTCTCTTCGTGGCGTGACGTACCTGAATCGGGTTCCAAAACCCTCCTTCCAAAGCAAGGTGGTGTTCTTTCTGCTAGATCAAGTGAGCGAGAAGAACACGCGGTCGGCCTGCTCTTTCTACAGAGCGGGACAGATGGCTTCTGCCTTGGACAGCTGAACGCACGCCAGAGAGGCAAACTGGCACTGGTTTTTTATCTTTTGCGTTAACCACAAAGAGCAGAAGATCTGAATCTGAATACCCTCTGGCTTGATGAATACCCTTGAAAAATAAAGCATGTCCTGATATTTTCCAATTTCACTATGTTGCTAAAGCACAGAGTGCTGGCTGATACGTGATACCGATCTGACAAGTCCTCCTCTGACACAGAGGAGAGTGGGTTCCCCATTTGAACCTGGTTCCTGTCAAGGTTTCTGTGTCTCAGGGAGTTGTTCGCTTCCTCAACTCTGGCTACTCCACTGGAATGTACATTCATCTGTTTGTAAAAGTTCTCTGCAAACACCATCCAAAACTCTCTCTCTTCCTATGGAAAGTCACATTAACTGCCAGGTACAGCTTGTCAGGTCTGCTGATAACATAAGACTGAGGTGAGATGCAAAGTTAATTCTAATAACAGATCCCACTTGCTCAGCTCTGCAGCCATGGTTTTCCGATTGCACCCACGCAGAACACCGAGGCGCTTTAGTGCTGCACATGAGTGAATTTCAGTTGGTGCTCTGTAGCACTGTGACCTTCCCGTCCAATCGCATCTGACTGCAATATCAAACCGGTCCGATTTCTCAAGAGCTGCAGTGTTAACTTTATAAAGGCCCATCACAAATACATATGGCTTTTTATGCATTTATGTACTCCACTTCTCCAGCAATCGATTTCTCATGGACGTCGTTCAACTGTCGATGGTCCGACTGGAAAATATGACAAACCCTAGCTAAACCTAAGCCTGCATTTTAGGCCAGTTCTTGCCTTGATCCACAAATAGTGTTGGATCAGTTAATCCCCAAAGTAAAGTGTTTTGCTATGCGCTGAAGTAACATGAAAATCACTGTTTATCTCTACCAGGCCCGATTACTGTTCTCATAATTTCCTAAAACTGATTACAGGCATAGGCAACAAGCATAAACTGCTTTCATAAAAGTATAAAAAAGGACCATCTGGTATGGCAATGGCGAGTAAACGAAAAAGATCAATGCACCGAACAGCTATGATGAAAGCAGAAGAAGGTATAATGAATGGAAACAATGCAGGAACGGCTCAATGCTGCTGATATCCTGTTTCTTTAAAGAGATGCCCTGTTTTGGTTTTCCCCTCTTCTGACATCACTAACTACAACAAGCTGTTCAGAGAGAGAGACAGAAAACTGTAAATCTGACTTTGTGCATTCTACTGGCCAAATGCCTCAAAGCCTCATGAACTGCTCGACCTAGACATTGCCTTCACTAGCCTAAAATCTACATCTTACCACAACATTGTTTTCCTGGCTTCCCACCATTTGGCAAACCTGATCATTAAAATAAACACAAATATATATATATACTCACTGTCAAAAGAAAACAACGCACCCAGATAGAAATGTCAGATTGCTGCAAAACCCGGCATCAGGCTGATAGGTAAATGATTACAGGTGTGGTCTGATTACACAAAGTCTCTCAGAGGCTACTTGTGAGTAGTATACCTCTTGGTGAGAGATCTTTGACTGCTAGACATGCCTCTACGACGCACTGGAAGACACTTTGCCCAGTAGACCTACTTTGAGAGGCGGCGCATCATTGGAGTGAGACACGCAGGATGGTCATTTCGATTCTGCCGTTCTGACACAGCTGTTAGGAGGTGTTGCACCCACACACGGCGAAGGGGCTTCAGACGGCCCACACAGACCACCAGCAGAGAGCATCGTTTGATCCACTGACAAGCACAAAATGTTTCGTTGTCCACCATCCAGACACAGGTGGGACCTTCACTACACACCCCAGTCTCTGCCCGGACCACTTCCAGGTGCTTAGCAGAAAGAAACTGTTGCCATGGTGCCCATTACGTGTCCTGCCACTGCCAGCCAGCCACCCTCGCCTTCATTTGCAGTGGTGAACAAGAAATCTGAACTGCTACAGACTGGAACCGTATCGTCCGTAGCGACAAATCCAGGTTCTGTTTGGGATTCAACAGTCAGATTCCAGTATGGAGGTCTAGTGGTGCTGTGGAGCGACACACTGCCCCAACTGCTGATGTGATGGATGAGGATCTGTAGGCAAATGTGCAACAGGATTCCATATGGAACCTGTTTGGCTCCAATGGCCAACCGTATCTCATCTTGTAGCCAGGCTAGAGGCGGCCCAACAGGGTACTAGAACCTCCTTTCAATTGTACAGTTTTCCCCAATGAACCTATCCTTTCGCTCTAATGTTGTAATCACTTACACATGTCATCACTGTATTCATACATATAAAATTTCATTCGATCCCAACCACTAAGTTTTTTTTTGTAAATAACTGTTTTTTCCATTATTAACATATTAGTTGTCTAAACAACTAAATGGTCAATTAAACACAAAGAAGCAGTGTAGCTGACTTGGTGCTATGGTGTAGTAATTAAGAAGTACTTAAATAACCAATGAACTACAATCATTTACCACAATTACGGAACACTGGGATTCTGACTGGACTCACAGCCATGGACTCATGGAGTGGACTCATAAAACGTTGGGCGGCACACACACAACTATGGTTACCTAAACCAGACAGCTTTAAATATCAGAGTGTGCATTATTTTCCAACAGTCGGCTCGCGGTGAGTCATCAAAAGAGGAGGCCTGATGTAACGGACAGCGTGCTGCTCCCCTGATGAATGACAGTTCTGCGTGTCGAGGGGGTCATTTGCAGGAGACTGGGAGTTGATGCTGCAGCAGAGTTTATTTTAGGCAGTATTGAACAGGTAAGGTTGATGTTCCTGCAGGACTGTTGGGTTATCATACACTGGAGTGTTATGTCATGAGCAAATAAAGGGTTTGAAGAGGCATTACTGGTGAGGGTCATACGACGTGACGACAGTTTTATTGCCTTTTTATGGTTGAAATGATGTGTTTTCACTTATCCGTCAAAATATGACGTACTCAGAAGCTGACCGGACATGCAGCGCATCATCATAACGTTCGGCGGGTACAGGTCTGGCTCTTTTGTTTTTAGCAACTAACAGCAAAACACCATTATGTCACCGATGAGTCAAAACACTATGACCACTTACAGACTGCTGTGCTACTAGACCATCTGAAGTACGGGGGGCAAGGCTGGGGTCAGTGGCTATGTTAGAGGGTCAGTGGCTACGTTTTACTCCAACCATACGCTCCTTCTCAAAATCTTCCTGTCCCTAGGTTCAGGCTGTTCTCTTTTGGTGGCAGAGCATTTAGTGTTGCTGCTCTGGAACTCCTAGACTCCTACCATCTGCTCTTGCTCTTCATTCTGTTCCTTTATATCTCAGCTTAACACCTATTGGTTGTCTCAATATTTTGCCATGTCCTCTATAACCTCTATTTCATCTGATTAGTCCATTTTGATGTAAAGCGTCATTACCACTGCTCACATCGAAGAAGGAATAACGTTCATCTCGTTACAGCTGTGCATGTGAAGCTCTGGGATGTATTAGATGCCACGTAAACAACCGGTTCTCATAGTGTTGGCTGTGGGATAAGTGGGCAGCTGTAAACACCTGAGCAGCTGTGACATGGACCAAATCATTACAGCCAGGAGGAGGGACAAACCACGATCCGGTGACAGGGCGCTGGGCACACAAGGCTCATCAGTGGGCAATGGCAGCGAACGCTAGCCCATCTGGTCCGAACTAACAGAAGGGGACGTGCGGCACAAGTCAAATAAATTGTTTAGGCTGGTTATGGGAGGAATGAGCACCAACATACATCATGCGTGTTTACGTACACGCATACTACACATGTTCTGCGGTGAACTTTTCCGTTAAGCAATTCGTTGTTCAAACTGGCTGACCTATGTTATGCTTTCTGTTAAAACAGGGCGGCTCAGGCACATACCCACCTAAAGCAATGCCTGTTACTTCCAAGTATTGTTCTGTGGCATGCAATTCGAGTTAAACACAAACATTCTCCTGCAGAGCCTTGTTTCACTCAATTCAATCAGGATGCACATTTCACGGTCATGACGAGGAACTTTCTGCATGCTCCTTAACAGCCTGCCTTTCAGCTCTTCCCCGAGCCCTTTTTCCCTCGTTCGGGGAAGGTTGTTATTGAACGGAAAACACAAACGGCATTAGAATAAAAGCCGTCCGATGGGTCACTGCCCAGCTCTAATCAGTGCTGTTCATTGAGAACAATGTAGCCTACACAATGTGGTAATAAATCATATTACATTACCAGACACCATCTGATATAATTTAAACAATCTTAAGTAAGGAAAAAGGTCAAGCCAAAGCAAACAGCCACAGCCGTGCGTGAGTCTTACAAGCCGGTGCTTTTGTTTATATCGTGGTATTCTGGCGAGTTTTGCGATACGCAGTTGAGACTGATGAAGGGCGCACCTGTCTTAGCTCTTCAGATCTAGGCATTTATAATCTGTCTGTCCTGTTTACAGATACAGTTTTCTTTCATCTTGTTCTCCCAGCTCGGGCTGGACAATTCCCCAGTCTCATGACAGCCCACCGAACCTATGCCAGTGAGGGCTTCATGCAACTTGTAGCCACTGTCTACTTCTTTTTGATGGCAGGCAGAGCATTTCCATGGCAGGAATGAATCCACTGGGGTAATGGACTACACTGGTCATGCTTATCCGCTAACTTTGCAGGCCACGCCAATGGCGGACAGTGTCCGTGGACCATCCAGGAAGTATGGAGGCACTACCAATATTCGAATGCAGAGGCATCAGTTCCTTATAATCAAAGATCTCTAAAGTGAAGTTGGTTAAAAAAAAATGCTGTGTATTTTTCCCAACAAATTCCAGTGCTTGTCCCTGTAGAAGACTGGGTATGGGTCACTAGTGCAGAGCTATTGCAGCACCAATCATAACCCCCCTCCCTCAGACATAGCTGATCTTGCTGATCTTAAGTCACAGACTGACGTTGCAATTAGGCAGCCAATAACAATTCTACATGGATTATTTCTTGGCTACAGTGCTTGGAAATTCAAAGCCACAACAACACAGTGGCATGAAAGTCGTTTGACACAAGCGCTTAATAAAAGCTTGCGGCTGTCGAGGACTAGAAATTCCCCCAAGTGAAGTAACAACAACTCGTATAAGCTGTTATTCCGCTACGGGGACGCAAACATGTGCAAAACATTCATTTTAAATGCGGGTAAGTAGCCATGAGATAATGAATACTGAAGTACGTGACAGAGGTTCCTATAAGTTCTTATAATGAGGAACTTGTTTCTTACATGTTTACAGCTGAGCCGTACCCAACAAAGTCTGTAGCAGACCCTTTTAGATCAGTTTAAATTAGAATCCACTAGAGATGCACCAATTGCAATTTCCTTGGCTGATTTTTTTCTGCGCAAGAATTAGAAATGACAGCATACAGATTTCTGTTCAGCTTTCCTTTTTATGTAAACTTCTCCACGACTAAAGGAACATAGCAGCAGCTGCTTGCTTGTGTCTGGCCCTGCACTCTCAGCAGAGTTAGCTTTAGCTTGGTCAAATTCCACATATTCAGCGAGGTGATGCCGTTCTAAATTTCTTACTATTGTTCTGAGCATTTTAGGAGCTCTTCCTCCTTTCTTCCTTACTTTCATCATGCACATTGCAGCACTCACTCACTGTGAAGAACTAGAACGCTGAAGACATGGCTGTAACCGAAACAACACGGTATCACTGCTCCCTCACTAGTAATGTGCTATATAGGAAGATACTATCTACTGTACTAAGTAGTAGCATCGAAGCACAACTGGAATGTAACACTTCCTCAACGATAGCATGCGTCAGGACCGATCTATCTCATAAACAAACACACAGTTTAAAGCTGGACTGTGTTTAGTGAATTAATGTTAGTGAAAGCACTGTGGTTTTTCATGTGTTTGTTGTGTTTGTGCCGCGGTCGTTGTCGTGCGGTGCACGTGTGGCTAAATGTGACCGGGACAGAATCAGTTATACGAGACTGATTAGCCGATCACTGATCGCGGACGATGACAGCATGTCCCTTACCTATTTTGGTTTTCATTTTAGCGTCTATAACCCAGAGCTCTCAGATTGGAGGAATTCAATCGAAGGACTTTTATCAGAGTGCGGCTGGAAACATAAGACCCTCAGACAGATATTTACTGCACCTGACTGACCCTTAAATCGGTGCCTGCGTTTTCCTGCCTCTGCTAGTCCTCGAGGCGTGAAAAGCAAACTGCTCTTAAAAGATAAAGAGCACAGGTGTTACCCCGGTACTCGCTACGCTTACAAGAGACTCCGAGCTGGCCAACAAAGACACAGGGGAAAAGTGGACAAACCAAAGAAAACAATACGTCACTGAGCCAGCGAACTGCAGCAGCGAGGAAATGCCGCGGTTTGGTCAACTCGACACTCGACAGGCATTCCCTTGGTCCCGGGGTGAGTTTACTTTCCCACCACTCCCACTTTTCTCCTCACAATGGTTGCTCAGTGCTCCACCTAGTATTGACACACAATGTCAATCTTCTCCAAGGTTTTGTGGGTTTCATGTACGTATTTTTATCCTATTCGATGCGTAAGGCCGCAGCCTGGACCTACGGCCCTGGCAGGAAAGGACAAGGGCAAGTCTGTCTCTCCTGCCAAACCGTTCACATTTACACTGGCTAGGAAAACCTCTCTTAAGGTCGAAACCTTCATACTTTAGGCCTGAGCGAGTGGAACGTTAGGCTAACAGACTGCCTCACGGCTTTCCAAACATTTTTTTTCCCTGCAGAAAATAGTTTTCAGGATACGATTTGAGAGGAAAAACACTTGTACAGTTTGGCTGGATCGATTCAAGCTCTCAAAGACGATTTTGCACACTTTGGAACTGGACACGATCCCAAACTATGAGGCGAAGATGATGAATGTCTTGGTTTTAGGAAAGAGTAGAGAGTCATTTTAGGATGTAAATGTATCGCCCATGTATCAGTTCCTGCAGGACACCCGCATGAGGAAGTGGGTTCAGGGTCATGTCTCACTCTCCTCAATTCATTACACAGGCTCGCTGGAGAACATTCCCGACAGTTTACCTCGCTGCAGCAGCAGGAAATCC
Source organism: Ancistrus triradiatus (assembly GCA_025084515.1). Classification (NCBI taxonomy): domain Eukaryota; kingdom Metazoa; phylum Chordata; class Actinopteri; order Siluriformes; family Loricariidae; genus Ancistrus; species Ancistrus triradiatus. Next base: position 199,687 of record JAJAGP010000446.1, on the reverse strand, counting down.
TGAACAAGCTGCAGCCAAGTGTTATTAATAATTACACATGTTGTGTGTCGGTTACAATTGTTATTGTTGGTGTCAAGCGTTATTACTGGCTACAGCTGCAGAATGATTGGTTGCTTGCTGGTTTGAAGATAATTGCAGACATCACAGCTGACTTGTCAAAGTGTAAGCCTAACTCCGTACCCCTACAGGTTCATCTCTTAATTTAGGGCGAAGGGAATTGCCTAAAATAATTATGCTAATCCTGGAGGGCAGCGCTGCTCCAGGTGCCAGCTTGTTCACATTCCAGACGGTAAAGCGTAAGGTGGCCGAGCAGTTAGAAAACACAAGGTTGCTGTCTTTGTGTTACATGCCGACCCTCGTCCTCCCATGCCGGCAATAGGAGAGATACAGCTAGTGGGTCAACAAAGTCTGTGCCGTGTCCCTGCACAGTCAAACTCATTAAAAACTTCCAGAGTGACAAGCAAACACAAAGCCTGAATGGAAGAACTGCATAAACAAAGGTACAAAGGGTGAAGGATGCTCTGAAAAATGGTTTGAAGGCATCACTGAGACCTAAAACAAGGTCTTCCCAAACCTCCAAATAAATACATATACATAAGAGACTATTAGTGATCCATGCTTGCTCTACACCAGGGGTGTCCAAAGTCCGACCCGTGGACAGGTTTTAATTGGCCCGTGCCATCACTCTTAAGAACACATTATTAGTGGCCCACTGGCACATTGGAATTTTTCCTTTCAACTGATGGTAGCAGCAGCATGTTGTTCAGTACTCGACAAGCCTTCTGGAGAACAGAGGTACCACTGTATATGAATAATATTTTTGGAAAGAGGGGCGGGCCCTTAGGTATTTTGATAAGGCCCAATCTGACCCCCTTTGGAAAAAGTCTAGTTGAAAAAGATTTTAGTGCCACAATGCTATTTCTCCGTCTCTTTATTAGAATACAACCAGAAAATACAGGAAATGTGTATGCTATATTAAAAAACTTAAAAAATATTTCAAAACCCAGCTTCTATTGGCTACAGTGGCAAGTATTTAGTGTGACCGCCCCTTACACTTAAGCAACAGCAGCATCTGGCAGATCCATCTGGATGCCAAGTTGACCCCTACAGTGTTCTTTGGAAGGGTAACAGCCAAGAAATCACATTTTGGGCAGTGTAACAGTGCGAAAAGGCTAAGATGATAAAGCTCATGGAGACTGGAATGAAGATCAGTGGAAAAGAGGATTATGCACTAACAAATCCAAGTTTTTAATGTTTTGGGTCCAGTTATATATGCTCATAATTCCATTGCTAACAATACATCTAATGGTGGACTAAGACTTTTGCACTCTATATACATTTTCTTTCATTGAAGGGGATGCTACCTGCTTGGCCTCCCCTCCCTCAAACCCAGCAGGTTACATGTCTATGTGATTCGAACCTGGGTCTCCACTGTGTTGGGCTAACCGACCTACCACAGGTTTGAACGATCTGATGTTTGCAAATATGATCTAAAAATGATCTTTCACTAAAGTTTCCATTTCAGTCCTGTCTTGTGCCAGTGCTTTATGCAGGTTTAGCATTCATGTTCGAGCACATGGAGGGAATCAAAGTGTCCTGAATGTTTCCCACAGACCACAGAGGAAAGCAATGCCAGTCTGTACCACATATAGACATTAGAACTAAACATAACCAGGGCAGCTCTCACACTCCTATTTTAAAATCGTCTTTATGGCGTTCCACTTACATCCAAAGAGTGAGATCCATTCAAAGGGCTCGTCTGTTTTCATTTCAAACAGATCAATATATCTAGAGATCAATGGGATCCTAACACAAGAAGCCCCGAGATGCTGAATCATGGCTTTTTAATGGCACAAAGAGCCATGTACACTGCATTTTGGCATCTCATTGCCAGCGCCGGATGTCACTAGACTACATTACCTAATGGGCAGCTCTGATACTCCTCTGGAGAACCTAGTGCCAAAGAAGGAGACACAAACACGGCAAAGCGTTCAGGCCCTGTGTCCCATCAGAGTACTGCAACCCACAATAAAGCCTAAAAGAGTCATTTGCTGATGGCACCGCTTCAAAAAAAAGCCTCTAATGCAATTGGCAGATTTCAGTCTGCTCCACAGGCTAAGTGAGATTAAAATGAGATACACAGATGAGCAGAGACGTGCAAGAAGAGTCACAAAAGCGTGGTTAGGTATGCCTCAGTTTGCTGAGCAGACAGTGGAACGTCGTGATAAACAGCCTGTACTGTGATAATATCACTGACACAGCTGATCTGCAGGCTCATAATTGCTTCTGGTCTGATTTCATGCCATGTTTACGCAGGCACTTTAATAACTGCTCTCGTGTAGTGGAACAGACCATCAGTTATTTAATACACCCCGTTATTAACACGCATAACCATTCAAACATTTATCATAGCTCCTACTACCTGTACATGAACAGAGAGCCCCGACCTCGGACTCTGCCTTTGTGGAGTTTGCATGTCCTCCCCATCTGCGTGGGGTTACTCCCACATTCCAAAGACATGCCTTAGGTTAACTGGTTGCTCTAAATTGGCCTGCTACATCTGTGTCTGACTTGGGGCTTGCAATTCATCGAAACACTGCGGACTCTCTGACATTCAGGACCTTTAACCAACGCAATCTGGGCCATGCCGATTATTTTGGTTTCATTTAAATTCTGCTAATTTGTGTGTTTATGAACTATCCCCTTAAAAGCATACGGTCCAGTCAGCCACATGGAAGCAACATGGAGGAGAACTCAACCACCAAGCAGCTTGTGCCACAGAAAAATGACCACTTTTGGCTGTAGAGAAGATGACACCGAAAACAAGAAGTCAGATGTAAAACTGCAGAGTAAGTTCGGCGGCCAAAGGTAATAGCGCAAATCTCTCAATACTTGTTGCACGGTAAGGCTAGCGAATATGAACAGTGCTGGATCAAAATAGAGAGAGACTGACGAGCAACAAGCGCCTACACAAAGCAGCTGTCAAAAACATAAGCATTTACAAACACTACACAATCTGAAGAGGATTCAAGAAGATGGAAAGACATAAATGGCACCATTGTCCTACTGTAATGAGAAGGATATAGCAGTTTTTATTAGAAAAAAATGTCCCAGTACAAACCTAACTCCGGGGGCAAAACCCAAAACAAATTTAAGGTAATCAAGGGAAAAGATTCAACGAATCGTGCCACTGATCTGAGGTCATATCGCCCGGCACTAGTCTGACTAATATCGATGTAAATAGCCATCGATGCTGATTTGACATTAAATAAACAAACCAGGCCATGGACTTTTCTCTATTCTGTATTTTATGATACTCGTCACAATATTACATTTTCTCTAACGTATTAGTCCGCACGTTTATATTTTCAAATATGTTCTCTCTGTTGATTTTTATTTAGCTTATATTTATTTAAACTATTACTGTAAACGTATTAAAATGGATAGCTTAGTTTAATTCCTGTATGTATCATCTAAGTCACCCAAGGAGGTTTGGTTGTTTTTTGGGTCTTGGTCCTCCCAAGCTTTCTTCCTTATAACGTTTAGGGAGTTTTGCCTTGGCTTCCTCAGTTTGGGACTGGGCTTAGATTAAAGTTTAGTCAATTGTGACGCTGCTTTGAGACAATGCCCCATTGTAAAAAGTGCTACCGAAATGCATCTGACTTTGACTGGATAATAAATCCAACTGGTGTCGCATACAGGATGTAAGTGGCGTCTTGAATTTCACATTGCTCCACCTACAAACCTTACAAGACAAAGCACCACTAATGTGTGTTTACTCTTTGTAACACACATTTGCTAGGCAGTAATCTGAGTGGAGGACCACACACAAACAAACAAACACACGCACAGGTGTAGTGATAAGGAGTTGGAACAAGGTATAGAGAGACAAAGCCTCGGCCAATACACAAATAACAGGTCAGGTCTCTCAAAATAAATCATGGAAAGAGGATCCTGCTATCGGCATAGCACCACTTCCTAGAACGAGGTACACTGAGACAGCTGGGTCCTAACACAGTACAGGTGCGCTCCGTTGTATGATGGCTCGACTTCAGATATTTCAACGTTACAGTGGGAATCCGATAATAAACGTTTCAGCAGAAAACCGTTAGTCACTAAATTACAAGAGATAAAATAAGCTTCATGTTATTGACTTTGCCCAACCGTATGCTCTGTCTCCAGCACTGGGGAGTCACGTGGCAGGAGTGATGAGCGCTGGGAAATGGAGTGAGTAAAAGCCTGGTCACAGACTGCGTTATGATATATACAGGGTTCAACTCCTAGATTTATGATAAATTCAACTTACGATGGAGTACCTGTATCTCTATTGACGCCATTTCCTCCCAAATACTTTATACCTTAAAACACCAATCCTTTCAGGTAAGAATCCTTAGATCTGGTCATTTTGCCAAAGTGTACCAAACTGGCAACCTCCTGCGATAATAACACCCATGCCTTTCTTCCTCCAACACCAATTGAACACCCTTTCGATCCATTTTACACAACACGATCTGCGCTGAAACTGCTCTCCATATGTTCTGCACACATTTCTAGAGTCTGGCCAACTTCGGTGTGCAACCTGTTACGGTTTCACACTAAAGTGCTCTTGTGGGTGGATGAGCCAAATTTTATCCAGGGGACATTTACAGTCAAGGCTGCCCAGTGAGCACTATCAACTGTACAGAGCCTCTAAATAGCACTGTTCCCCTTCTCTTAACTTGTGCCTTTCCACAACGTCATCAAGGCACCATTCCAACTATGATGAACTCTTTACAGAGTTACAGGGCCCACTTGGGGTCAGGGCTGGGTTTGAGGTCATGTCATGCTACCTGGAGTGTTTGGTTTGAATTCATTTCAATGTTCAGGGTGTAATGTGAAAAAAGGTAAGGATTTTGACAGGGTACGGCGTCCTATAGGCACTGTACACTAGATAGTAGGAAGTATTTGCATAGCGTGTGTCACAACATTTAAATTGAATAGATTGGCACGTGGATGGGCTTAATTTTCCAATACCCGATTGAGCTACTTTTTCTAATATCAGGATCGATATCCGATCCTCATATCGGCCTATTAATTTGCAGCCTAACAGTCAGGTTACATCTTTATCAAGTATAAGACACACAAAACACATACATATACAATCCAGGAAAGTTTTTTGCAGAAGGATTCATCCAGAACAGGTTCTAACCAATAAACCCTGCTGCCATTCTATCCTGCAGTTTATTTTCTCTGAACTCTCACACCTATCACTACTACTGTCACGCTCATGAAGCTCTTGATTAACAGGGCCAGCTGTGTTACACAGGGGTCTGATCTGTTCTCTACAGGTGGCTGGGTGGCTGGAGGAATCTCTTTTACTTCAGCACATGTGAATACAAAAGTTAAGTCTTTGCGAGACGAAAGGGGACTGAACCTGGCGTCTCAGAGCAGGGGAGACCACCACTGAGACAAAGTGCCTATGTCCTTACAGAAGACGAGCTAAGGGGCCCCTAAATTTTCTGGCAGCATGTATGAGAGCCTATGTTAAAAGTAGGATGGGGTGTCTAGAAATTCACAGATGAGCTCTCGGTGAAATGAACATACAGGCTTCGTATCTGAACAAACACCTGCTAACGGTCTGAGTAAGTCCTATAGCGAATTAATTATGCGGGACACGAGCTTTGTCAGCTTGGGTGACGTTACAGAGCTACGTACGGCATGCAATTGCTTTACGACAGTTTCATTAAAAAGTGTCAGTACACTACATATCAGTAAAGTCAGTTGCACCAAGAGTAGCATGCTTTGAAAAGTCGCAGCAGTTTTAACGTGCAATGATTAGAAAAGTTTGTTTTCAATCCAATATCCTTATTTTGATCCACGTACCGTGATCGTCGGGAGAATGAAATGTGCTATTTTAATTTAAACTGTATTATTATTATTGTTATTATTATTATAAATCATCACTAGTGCTGTTGTAATGTTGGGGGCACGGTGGTACAGTGGTTAGTGCTGTCGCCTCGCAGCTCTACAGAGCCCTGGTTCGAGATTCCCGGCCGAGATTCTGTCTTTCTGGAGTTTGCATGTTCTCCCCACGCCTGTGTGGGTTTCCTCCCACATTCAAAAGACACGTGTTAGGTTAATTGGTGTCTCTGAAGTGTCCCAGTGTTAGTGAGTGTGTGTGCATGGTGGGACCTGCGACCCTGAAAAGGATCAAGCAGATATGGAAACGAACGAAATGTTGTGACGTAGTTCATATCGATGTTATGCCATCATAAGTACAGAACTACCAAACTTCAAAGCCGGAGAACCCGGTTAACCTGATCAAGCAAGCTGGACAAAGTTCTCTAGCAGAAGCAAACCAATTAAATAGCAGAATTACTGAATTCATCATAATTTAAAATAACTCTAGACAATCATAACGGTGCACGAGCCGACGATGACTAATGCAAGTCCAATCAATCGCTCTCCAGCCTTAATCCTTGACAGTAAATTATAAGTATTTATAAATTTGCGTATCAACAGGAGCAAGCATGGTATCGTTCGTGAGCTACCGGAGCCACAGCTGCAGTTCCTAACGGATCCCTGCCACCGCTCCCCAAACTCATGAACTCATTTCAAACTCACAGCAAACTTTAAAAACAAATAGCCTACCGGTAAAGACGAACAAAATCAGAGCGAGAATAAATAACAGCTCGAGAGAGGTAGAGATAGTCCTCGGAATAAAGCGCAGTCCGGTTGCCATGATTCCTGACTCCGTTAGGGTTATGGCTCGCTCCCGCTGCCTGAGGAACGTATTGGAGGAAAATGGGCGTGTCCATCCTCGTTTCCCTCCGATGGGGCGGAGTCGGTTTGAATGGGCGGTGACATGGATAGGAATTTGAAGATATGAATGAATTATCTTGTATTTGTTCCAAACAAACAAATAAAATGTACATTTACATCTCTTACTCAGTCGGCAAAAAAAAGGGAACAGGACAGAATATTTTCCGAATATGTTTTGTTATACAGGTTAACGTCCACGATACGTTCTGTGAAATTGCATGTTACGCAATCTGGACGTTATCTGAACCATATATACTGTACTTAACTGTTAATATGTGATACGATGGCGTACCGATATGCTGCAGCGTTACCAAATCACTGATTTATTAAAAATCCATATTGACCACCACATAATGGTTTTCTATTTTTTACCACATAAGATGTGAAAAATCTTATCTCACTCATCTCAGCATCAGTGCTATTCACATCCAAAGCAACGTTACATCAGTACTAGGCAGACACATTCACACTGGGCCAATTTAGAGCAGCCAGTTGACCTAACGCATGTCTTTGGACTGTACAGGAAACCAGAGCACCCAGAGTTAACCTACACAGGCACGCAAACTCCCACACGGGCAAAATCCAAGGTCGGAATCAAACCAAGGATCTCTGGAAGCTGTTGAGGTGGACTGCGCTTGAACCACCAACGCCACCCTCAGACATTTATGGAATGAGAAACTGTCTTGTATGTGACAGCGCAGCACATTTCTTGTTGTGTTTACTTGCAAACAGGTATTTCAGAGGAGAGCAGGAAACTATGAAGCGTTCTCAAGAGGCTGGATGCTGCAAATGAGCTTTAAACACCACATGCATTCCTTCATTAATCCAATTCAGGGTAGTGTTGGGCTGGGGTGAGAAACCCACCATGGACAGCATGGACAGAGTACATGGAGCAAACCCTCACAGACCACAGGGAGAACGTTGTATGTGCGTTGTAAAGACAAATAACCTTTTCTTTATACGAAAAGACTGTCCAGCATCTCCATTTTTGCCCTGTAGATTTTTAATTTTTTTATTTCAAAATGTTATCTCAGTTCTTAGTACTTAGTAGTTATTAGTCAATGCTACTCAGAACTCTAATATGTTTTGAGTAGCAGTGTATTAGATTAGGAAGCGGTGTGATAGTAATATTTACCTCAGATTTAATGCATTTTAACACATCTGAGAAATTCAGTACAAAATAGGCGGACTGGCATCAATAATAATCTGCAATTTAAATTATCAGCACTTCCATTGGCTGCTAGAGCCGATTAGCTCCGCCCTCACCCAAACAAATCCACGTGTAGGCATCAGTGCTGCGGCTTTTCTTTCACAGGTTGACCAGTTTTATTACTTAGTTAAATTTAATAACACACACCAGTGCTGCAATAGAAAACCGAACGAGCGAAGGTGACTGTCGTGAAAGACGCTGTAATTTGTGGTCAATTAGTTTTACCGACAGTTAGCCCAGTAACAGCAGAGCCACGCGTTCGGCGTTCATTAGCGCTCTGCGTGCTTATCTAAACACAATTAATAGCATGAGGGCGCCATCTGCTGGTAAGTCCGTGAGAAAACCTGTTGCGTGAATAGTGAGAGTTTTTGAGAATTGGAAGCTCCCTGCCGAAGGGGAATACAAGTTGCTCCATTAATTCATTCAGTTATTCGTATCATTGCTGACGCTCAGTTAGGGCTTCAGAACAATGAGCCCGAGTTACGCTCAGCTGGATGCGAGGCTAATTAAGGCTAATTCAGTGCCGCGGCGGCGCAGCACTAAGGGCCGATAATCGGTAATTGTTTGTCGTTTATGTGTGAAGGGAGCATGGAAGAAACGGCGAAAATAATAGTAAGAATATAGAATCCGAAAAGCTGAAAGTTTAAGGGTGAATTAAACTCCGGGTAGGGTACTGATAAAGCGTGTTATGTCGATTTATGCTACAAACCGAGTGGGTTAATGAATTCATGCTACCTTGGCCTCGTTAGTGTAGTACGATTTGTCAGTTCACAAACAGTTTAAAGCGATTGTGTATGGACTAGTTTATTGTCAGTTTTGTGTTTTAAATGTGTGTTTTAAAATTGCCCCATGGTTGCACACAGCTATCTGCAGCTAGAAAACGCTTGTTTTATTTCACGACGTCCTCTGTGGTGGATGTTAAGTACATATGCACTCTTGGATCATACAAAACCTTTAAAACCTGACATTTTTGCTATTAATTAATACATACTGAAATGTCCTAATGTCCTGGAAAGAGGTCTGGTCTATCAAAATGCCCTACCTATAGATTTAGCTGCAGAAAACGTGCTGCTTATTGACTTTTTATGGTTGTGGTGTTTTCAGATATTAATTACAATGACACAGCACAAAATAACTACTGTATTATACCGATTGAAAGATAAAACCTTCTATGCTATGGTAGCAAATTTTCGACAATCAACAGAACAATTGGTTCAAGGTATCGTGGGTCCATAGTGCTTTTGGTGATGCCCTTGAAAGCCAACAAATTGTGAATGAATGGCAGAAATTAAGTTTCCTGTTGCCAGAAAGAAGCAGTAATGTTTAAAATAATTGAGTGTGGGGGACCTTGTGTGGTCTCAGCCTAAGTTCATTGGTTTGTTTCCTGTCTATGGGGTGAAGACACCATTTTGTTTCTAGTTTATGGTCACCATCTTGGGATTCTGTCCACCGCAGGAACCTAGGATTGAATCCCACTCTTGGCGCATAGTTTAAGTGCAAATCTACATTTGGCAGAGTCACCCTTGTCCAGAGCCTCTCGCTACGAACAGTCTTATAATGTACAGCCCAAGCAATTGTGAGTTAAGGGCCTTGCTCTGTGGTTCAGCCCAGGTAGGCTGGCAGTGATGCTGCTTGAACCCTAGACCTTCTGGCCAGCACCTTAAGCAGTGTGCCACCACAGTCCCACCTATACACTTTCCCTCCAGTATTTTTCATAGTTTATTATAAATAGCATGTAAATATACATGAAACACAGTTATACAGGAGGTTTTCTCTTCATCTACACCATTCAAAATGATCAATTAATATATCAGTGAGTGTCTCCTGAGTGTCAGGCATTTTAAGTTACTCCTCCATTTGATATTGATATGTAAGATGAAACAGGCATTCAGGTATTCAGAAGCAAATAAGAACAGAATTTTGGTCTTCTATTAAAGGTAGTAGAGACTGTTGGAGACTCGGTGCAGCTAAACATTACAAGGCTTTTTAAATCATAGTCTAGTCATATTTGTAAAAAAATAGGTTTTATTTAATAAGACACATTAACATAAACAGCAATACATTTACACTGAATTATTGTGCAACAAGCGATTCAACAGAACACATGACTGTGTATTTCATACAGAAATTGAAATACCAACGAGATTCCTGTGCGATTCTCGGCTTGTAAGACGGACGTAGTTTATTTCAGACTTACAAAATATACAAATAGTGCAGACCTACTTAACCAAGTGTAATAATGGCATTTTGTGCCAACTTACAATCGTTCTCAACTTTGAACTGAGTGGAAGCTATTAATTCCTGTATTACAAATTAAAACTTTTGTAAGCAGCTAGAAAACAGGCTAGGCACAATACCTTGTGAGATCCCGCTTCAAAATAGACTGCAAGTACAATATCTTGATCCAGCTCAAAATGATGTCTGGTAAATACTGTTATAATACATTTGGCTTGGGACAGATGATTACATTTTGTTCACATGCTGCAATTTCACCCAGCTTCAGCTCTTTGAACAAACCCCGGCTCATTCTTTTCCAAGTTACGGTCCGCTTAACTTAGTCCTCGCGTAGGTAGGCCTCTGGAACGTCCTCCAGGTCATTTAAGTTGATGGTGGAGGAGTATTCGGCCATTCTCTGGATCTCCTCAGCTTTCGCCTCAGCCAGACTCTTCTCTGCCGCCTGCTGAATCTTCCTAATCTCCTCCACTGTAGACCGTGCCGCCTGCACGCTGCTCTTTAACGCGTTGGACGCATGTTCTGCTCCTGCAAACAAAACGAACAAGTCAGCCTCTTGAAATCAGAATTGACAACGCACAACATTTCCCCCCACATGTGACCAGGTATAAATGATGAACACATGCCTGAAGTGTGGGCGGCCTCGGCTGATAGCTCGCAGATGTTGATGGCATTCATCCAGTTTGACTCGAGGCGCTTACACTGATCGAGCCTGTCCCCAACCTGGATACAGAAAGCAAGAGTTTGGTTACCAACTCATGCAGTGTTGGTGAAATTTGCCATCTTAATGGATGATATAAGTAATTTTTCCTCTATGGTGACGTAGCCACAGATTGGAAGTAATTAAAACAGATGGACCCTAAAATCAGGTATTTCTACTTCTAGCCTATGAATAACAGCCATCGCTGTGAAACTACTTTCCACTATATTAAATTCCAAAATACAGTTTTACAGCAAACCTATTTCTGCAGAATTCAAACTACTAAGATTAACAACCACTTTTCCAGGCACTTCATCTGGACTTATTACAAAGTCATATCTGCAGTGTGCGTTACCTCTACTCGCTGGCCAATGATCACTTGCCAAATGCTGTCTTCTTCAACAGGCGTGAGTTTTCCGAGAGAGGCCAAATAACGCTTCTGAAGAGCAATGAGGGTGTGCAGAGCCTGAGGAAAGAGACGGACAGGGTTACTTCTCTGATAACAAACAGGTACTCTATACATCTATCCGTGTATTTATTACAGCTCCCTTATGTATATGAGCTAAAAAAGCCCAAAATATTTATATAGATATTACAACACAGAAACTTGAATTCCAGCTTTGATCAACACTGAGAGCCAGTGTTAGCAACGTCATTACATTTATCTCTTTCTGTATCTGGCTTGCGTCAAGCGCCAAAGAACCAAGCGCATACTTTTGTATAGAGCGTGATTGCATCCACTAGGGCCAGGGTAGTCTGGGAAAGGAACGTGTTGGCGCTGTCTGTGACCAAGCAGGATGCCCGGCGAATCAGGGACTCATGCGAGAGGTTCTCCGCTTGCTGGAGAAGAAATGTGACGTCAGCTTGTAGCATAATTATTTAATTCTACTACAGTACACACTGACTGCCATGATCAAGCCAAGTCAATCAGTCAAGCATGTAGATGACCTTTTCAATTGCCTACCTGTACGAAGGGGACAGAACACAGTCCACTGCCCAGGCTGAAGGACACGATATTGGTCCGCATGGCTTCTGGAAGCTGAACAAGCCGCTGTACTGATTTTCTGTTGCTGTAGATCCCACCAGCTGTGGTTCTGTAGGTAAAGAACACAACAGCAATCAATCTGGAGCTGTGAGACAGTGCTAACCGGTCAATAAACTGTCCCAATGATTATGAGGGCCGTCTGCTAACCTCTAGAGTGAGGACCATGTAAGAAAAATTAGAAGATTTGCATGGATCCAGGATTGTAAAGTGGTACAAAAACGCACGTGGGTAAGACCTGCTAAAAATGAAGACAAGCATATGCTGTTTTGCCCAGCTAAACCACCACCAGACTAGCACTTAGCACTAACCAGCTAAACCAACCTGGACCAATATGGACCATGGTCTCGCTGATTGACCAGCATGCCAGCATCAAAAACACATGATTTTTGCTGGGTTGTACCATATTGTACAATTTACATACAGATTAAGTAATCCGTATTAAGACTCTTGTTTTGGATTTAAACATATTGAGTATATCGTAAACACTCTTTCACAAAGATTGTTGCAGGACAGCAATGGAAACTAAATTAAGAATGATTTAATAGTAAACAACTCTAAATATACCCAAAAGTGACCGTGCAAGAGTGATTTCGGTTACAACATTATTTTTGCGAGGTAGTGTGCGATTTAAAACCGCTACACCGAGTAAAAGACTGAACTGCACCAGACTAACGGGATGCACAACAGCGAAACAACTGCTTGCTAAACGTTAGTGGTCACGAATGAACCGGAGCGAGTGAATGCAGCACATTGAGCCGTAACTAAAGAAGTGTTTACCTGAATAAATGTAAGCAGGCAGCAGCATGGCGGAACGCGGACATGTTTGCTCCCGTCAACAGGAACTCGGTCCGGCTGTGGAGCAGTCCTCTGGATTACACACAACCCAACAGTGTCTGAAAGCCTGCATTTCCCGTGTTTCGATCTCTCTAGTGTCTTAAATCAATGGCACGTTCGCGGCTATGAAGTCAAACTCTTGCTACGGTCTCTTGTCAGTTGATTGTGACAAAGGCAAGCACTCGGGCGTTTTATACAGGCTCTTTATTGATCGGTGTGGTGAAAAAAAAGTGTAATCAGGTAAAAAAGTGTTGATTTAAGGTTCAAGGAGAGACGTGCAGTGACGCAAAGGCATTTCTGCGTCAGCACAAACCCTGCATGGCTTCGGTAAACACGAGCACAGGGGGCCAGAGCCCGATGAATGGTGAGAGCCAAAAACAACAACAGCAGGTCAGAGTAACGGAACAATGCACAAAGACAACAGGCGTGCAATACGTGAAAAGTAAACGTAAACCAAAGTACAAGACTAGAACAACAGGTACACCCTTAGTGGACTCTGATATGTGGAAGCTGGAAAGGAATAACCGGACAAAACTGTCTGCGTATTTTGGGACTGAAATCCGTTCATTATTTTAATTGTTAGTATTGAAGAAGTTCTGCAATGGGCTGGTGTTTTGTCCAGGGCACGTTCGTCCCTGAGGTCCCACAGCCCTGACCAGGAAGGAACAGGGTTAAAATATGAACATGTTCTTGTCTAGACTAGTAAATGCTATCCCAGCGAAGTAACAGTTATACATGGGTAATGTGAACATTATTATGCAAATGAACCGGATCCTTTGTATGGCCACATTATGAGCATATAAGGAGTGTCATGAGGCTCACAGCAACACTTCCTTGCTGGTTAGCTCACTGAAAGTGGCTCCAATATGCTTTTCTGTTCCGTGACCAAAGCTGCATTGTTGTAGCCCTGAAATCCATAATGTGGGTCCTGAAATATGCTTGTAGCCATACAATAGGTGCCTATAACAATGCAATAATAAGGGAGAGTGTCACTCACTGTTTAAGACACTGTACTAGTGCTTGAAAGGTTGTAGGCCCAAATATCAAGTCCTCAACCATCCAGTGTTCAGCTGTGTGGTTGGGATACATTTAACATGCATTTTGAACCGAGTAACAACTACTTGGCTCTAGTACATGCTGCATGTGCGGCTATGTTATATTTTAGTAACAACGCAAGGGGGCGATATTGTATAAAGCAGAGCAAACGTGACTGACGCTTTCAAAACTCTTTGAACGTTTATCTGATCTAAAGTGTAGCTTTGGCCATGTGTTCTAGTGAACATTACTGGCATTTCATAGGCCTCATTGCCTATGTAAATCACATGGTTGAACCAGCCAGTTGATGGAAAATGTCGGAATCCGTCATTCAACATGTGAGCAATGATCCTGTCTACCTATTCCATGTTAACTCATGGGAAACAATGTAGAGGATTATAATTTCACCTTTTGAATGGACAACATTTTGGGACCTTGGACTTTCCAGAGATGGTTAGCCCAAAAGCTATTTAGGAGGTCTGTCTAGTGTGGTCAGATTCCGGATATGTGTCACACTAGTCCAATTTACGTTTGCTTCAATCAAAGTTATACTGCAGCCCCACTGAAAGTGAATTACGTCGTTTAAATAATACATTTCTTTTCCAGAGCTTCTAGTCACCATCTTGTTTCAGTGATTTGTGGCTTGTGTTTGTGCTTTTGCCACTGAGTCCCAAATATTCACCCTCTGGTAAGGTTCTTGATTAAAGACAGCAATTTTGTTATGTGAGCTGAGGAATGATGTGCTCTCAACCACAATGGCTGTAGTAATGGAAAGCATAAAAGTGAAGATTAGTAACACCATGTGTGTATTTAGCTGAAAATCCTTTGTATCTCCCATGCAATTTTCAGTGCCAATATCATTATCGGTGCATCCAATGTTTGCATCATTCTGTCAGCAAAATATTGCCCAGAGGAAGAGTTGCAGTCTGCTGTATCAACAAAGCTTTCATCTCCAGTGTTAATAAAATGCATCTGCGATGTTTTGTAGTTTTATTTCTCAAGGTAGTATGTTTCATTCCTTCTAAAATCTTAGATTGCCATGCCTGACAAGATTCTGGAGAAAAGCATCAAAGGTACTTTCAAGACTGGAAAGGATCTTCAGATTTGAATAAGCAATAGAAACAAGTCACATGACCACTTCAGTAGTAAAGTATGGATTGGTCAGTATTTCCACAGATGAGCCAAAATATGACCATGCAGTGATTATTTCGTTACAGCTGTGCATGTCAGAGTCAGTGCTCTGACAGTATGACAGTGGCCTGAGGCAGGACAAACCGCTAACCGGTGACCCTTGGCCTTCACTGCTCGTGGATGCAGAAGGGCTACTGTGTCCCTTGAATTGTTTATGCTGGTTATGGTACACACAGTACATCAGTCATTGCTGATTACGGGGCTGCACAGTGCCAACCCCTGCCAACCCCTGAACACTGTGGAAAGTGAGTACATCGGGTATGCCAGTGTCAGAACTAGGCCTTGACATGGAGAAGTGATGGAACCAGGATGCACGAGAGAAGACAGAGTGATGTGTTTCTGGGTGGGGACCGCTGGGATCCAGGCATTCAAATGGATTCATATATATATATATATATATATATATATATATATATATATATATATATATATACTGTCAATATATATAGCTGTTTAATACCTGTATAAAAATAGCAGCAACAGAATGTGGTCAAGAGCAAGATTCAGTTAACAAACGACAAATGAAATCAGCCAAAGTACAAAACTAGGATAACAGGTAAACCCTTATTGAACTCTGATCTTTGGAGGCTGTCCAGCCATAGCTTAGAAGCATACACAAAACAATCTGCACTATCATGATCCAGAGACATGGTGTTCATGTCAGTCAAAATAAACAGCTTGTCTTTGTGACTTGGTCTGGGTTAGTGTATAGTTGTGTATTTGACATTTTCAGGTCTGGACTCCAAATAAATAAGACAAAGATGAACTATTGATGGTACTTTGAGGGGAATCGGGCCTTAAATGGGACCAGTCATCTAGCATGTTTGAGGTTAATAGCAGAGCAGCACGTTCAATTAAGTTTCCTATTAAAGGATTGCATGTAATTATGCACATATGAGAGCTGTTAAGGTCACTATGCCAAAATAATTTAGTGGGTGAATGTGGCATAACCATGTGTAGACACGATTGCTGTGGACTATCCCAAGTTATTCATTGATTACTCAGTATTCAGGCATTACTAATTCCAAATACTACACAAAAACAACACTTTTTGCTGATCGTTGTTTGTTTTTGTGCTGACTGTAATGAATACAGATTATGGCGTGCGACACGAACAAGGATATTCCCAAAGCCTTGACGTCCCACTTCTAGGTAGGGGTACATGACGGCCTTTAGTTCTGCATCTTTGCACTCAGGAATGGATTGTGTTTAAATCTGTAATATTTAAGCGTTTTGCTTGTCCCTTAATATTGACTTCATCAAATGCCGCCCAGTACAACCCACAAACGTACCTTATCGTAGTCTTTTTTTTTAAGGGTAGGCAGGTTTTGCGTCATAAAGAAGAAAGAAACCTTTGTGGTGTAGACAGAAGTTTCTATTATGATCTTCCTATTCGGCACATTCTAGAGGTAAATAAGTAATCAATACACTTACAGCAATTGGCAAAAGGCCTTATCCAGACAACTGATAGAATCAAGGTTTAACCCAAGCAATTGTGAGTTAACAGTGGCAGCTTGACAGTGTTGGGACTTTTAACTATCAACATTTGAGTCAATAGGCTATCTTAACTGCTATCCTGTCAGTCTGATTTGCTCATTAGAGCATAATCTTTGATCATTGTCACTAGGCTGCTGCAGTGAGGTTGGAGAGCCTGCTCAAGTACCCAGTTGTGGCAGCTTGATAGTGCTGGGACTTGAGCACTGTACCAGCCGAGCTGACCTTGTTTCTATCCTGCCTCTGCTGAAGTCAGGTCTGTTGGTTATGGAGTTGTGTCCAGTTCCTGGCACTGTAGATGTCCAGTTGTATGGATTCCCAGCACCCTGAGTTCGAAGTAGTTGTGTAGGCACCTGGTGTTTGTTGATGCCCATAAAGTCCAATAAGTGCACATGAATGAATGCCGGAGCTTGGGAGTGACAGCGGTCAATTCAGAACGGCGCACCAAATAAGAGATCACTGTTTGGCTGAAGGCTTGCTGTTGAGAGTTCATGGTGAGCCTCACTCTCTGTACATTACGTCATAAATCTGTCGTCCCCTCTGTCTCGCACTCTCTAGTCTTTGGAGAACTGCTGTGAAATCTGTGCAAATCTGCACATGTCCTGGGCCCCAGGCCAGTATGATGTCCTCTAATCTACCGAGAGAAACAAATACTTCACTCAAATAAAGGTGAAGGGAGTGTGATGCTCTGGGCAGCTGGGAAACTCTGGCCTGGGCATTCATATTGAGACACACCATCTATCTAAACATCATTGTGGATTAGGTGGTCAAGGTTTTTTGGCTGATTGGTGTTTAAATAGCTTAAGCTTGAAATCCACTGTACCATCTTTCTTGGATGAAGCATTTGGACATACCGGGAGCTTGTTTAACACGCAAGACTAAGAGCGTGTTGCAAGACAGAGACCTGGATTCTGTAGTTAATAATTAATGACTCTGTAAGTATTTACATGCCTCAGGTTTTCGAACTGCACTGTTGTGAAAGCTGACAGCTTTGACTTTGCTTTGTTTTGCTCGGAGCGTTAATGATGCTTCTGACAAACAGCTCCACAAGGTTGACCTCCGTTGTGGTCCCTGTTATAGTTAGATAGTAAACATCCTAACTAAGAAGACACAACGTTCAGTTGATTTGTGTCATAAAAATATGGATGGTATGGATGTGTAGAATTAGTTTCAGTGCTTTTTATTTTAGTATTTAGCACAATGCTCACAAGTTTAAGACTACCACACGGAACATGTTTGTTAGATACGAGTTTGTGTGCCTTGGTGACGTCCAGTATTATCACCTCATGCTCATTTACCACTAAAACGTGCTTTAAAAACAACTATAACTTCTTGGATGGCTGATTGATATTACACAGAGTGGTTCAAGGGCCAAATGACTCATCACTGTGCTAAAGAGAATAGCCAAGTTCCTCCAATAAAAACAGACTTGGAGAGTTGGTGACTGCACTATCTAAGTGTATATGGCACCCGGACCAGAGTCTCATGACCTGCTGTTTTTTTGCCATGGTTCACTGACGTGGCGTCGTGTCAGATATCATTCTCACATGTGAGAAACGCGTTCCTTTAAAGTCCTTGCAGATTGAGGTCTCTGCAAAAATTGGATATGACAGTTTTAATAAATCAGTGAGGATTTGTGTGATTTAATAATAAATCATGTTTTGAAAGATAGCTTTTATTAAACCATTGTTTTCTCTCTTCAGGCTAAGTCCAAACTTCGGTAATGGGCTTTCTATTCTACTTTAGATGTTTTTCACAGAATCAAAAGATTTCATGGCATGGTGTGTCACCTGATTCTTCACTTCTCTTGACATCACCTGGATCACATGGAACTGTTTACATGGGGAGCATACAAGCATTACAAGCATGCCATTAATTCCTCTACAATGAGGAAACTGATGCGAGAAGGTTGGAAGCCAATGGCAAGGCGGAAACACAGCGAAAACCTTGAACAAAAACATGTGAACAGCCTGCCCTTACATGAGGGACCCTTCTGACCCTGTTCAACCTCAAACTGAGCAATGTGGGATGTGAACTGAAAAAGGCCGGGCACTGGGGACCGTGCTTTACCCACTGAATACTTGGTTTGTGTCCCACATCTGGTAAGGTGAGGCTTAGTACTATGTAAATACCCCTGTTCAGTGTCGTGGGGTTACGAGGACCTTTGAGAAGATGCGTTACTGATTATCTAAAAACTGCCATAAATCCATCTCAAGGGTTGTTTTGACTTTCTCGGTAAATCTCAATTTTGCTTCCACAGGATATACTCAGAAGATTTACACTGGTGTCCACATCTACATTCTTGTGACACACTCAGTTCTTCTACTTGCAGCTGTTCTGCACTCACAGGACGTCTGCCTTTCAGACCTGTTGCTCGTGTTGATGGATGGGCTCTGCTTTCGTGACTAAGTGACCTACCATCTGTAGTATTGGTTGTGACTAGGATGTTGAGGCTAACTTGCACTCTGAATGGAGCGTGAATAAACAGAGTGTGGATATTTCACAAAATAATGTCAGGACACTATGTAAATACGGAGTTTTTTAGTGAGTGCATTGGCTAAGAGCTTTACTAGCGTGGAGCAAATGTTTTCTTTGCAATAACCTGCTGGGAGGATAAAGTACACACTGACAGAGCAGTACATAAACATATCTCATTTGTTAAGCCATCACAGAAAGCTTATTCATATTCTCTCATTTTCTTAGGTTTTTCCAGACTAAATCATTCGTTTTTACGACGTGACACTTGTGTTGTCAGGATTCTGTGGCCATCAATTGTTTATGGAAAATGTCAGTCAGCTCTAGATCAGGCTCCGATCAGAATGACTGAAACGACTCCTACATGACAATGATGGACTGTGTGTCAAGAAATAGAAAAAAAAAACCCCAAAACTACAGACTATAGTCCTTTGTTACTCTCCTGGCAGGGTTAATATGACAGGACGATGTCAGGGCAAATGAAACATGTAGAAAACTTGGGGGTTAGCCTTGTACAATATGGACGTTCTCTCATGGGTTTAATTATCAGGTTACACATTTGTTTACATTCTGCTTTGTTTAATGAGCTACATTACTACAGGGTAGTTCAGTCATTCCCTTATTGCCAGTAAATCCTTAGAGGAATCATTTCCATGTATTGCTTTCTTAATAAGTAAAGCAAAAGCATGTGTTTAAAATTAAATAGCAAAAAACAGTATGTCATTACTTTGCATCATGGTGTGACAACAAGCTATGTTTAAAAGTATCTCTACAGGTGCCATTGATTTGGATAAGGATTCTGAGTGGGATTCTCAATTGCAAGTAGTAAAGTAAAAAGCAAACTGAAATGATTTCTGTAATTTATTAATTCGTTCAGTGATTCATTGTGCACCAATTGTACCTGACTGCAAAAATACTGTACTGGGGAACCTTCAGCTAAATTGCTGTGATTAAAGTCAAAAGTGAATACAGTACAGGTCTGTACTGTTGCACTCTAGACCAGTAAGGCACGTATCTCTACCACATCGTATACTGATTGGTCTTGAAGCAAATATTCTGCATAACGATTGTGGACAGACAAGGTCTTTGCTTTGTACATATTAGAAACAGTCGGAAGGATGTTAAGGCCGTGATGAACCAGAAGATTTTATTGAAGATAAAGATATAAAAACATGCCTATTTTATTTTAAAAACTTACTTTGGATCCCTTATGTAACAACATTGGGAGCTTTGGCCATGTACATGGGTTTTGATGTTTTTGAAAAGTAGGAGGATATGCCAGTACGATACTCTTCCTGCAGATTGCTGGGCATCTGGGCAGAATGAACAGCAGTGCCCTAGTCCGCCAATGGACGGAACCTTTAGTTTATTGCTAGCAACCTTTTTGCTGGTGTCATGGCCCACATTCAATGAGTAAATGAGGATATAACACTTTATTACAAAATAGCTTTGTTTTAATGATTTTGCCCAAACTGCATTTTAGGTGAGTGTCTTAAGTATATTACACAAAACGTACGATGGGTTACAGAAAGTAAAACCCCAGCGTAGTTAGGGGAGGCAATCTGTAGTCCTAAATAAGCATTACTGCACCATATATTTAAATTGGATTTGGCATTTTGTTTTGAGGCAAATAAAAATCTCCATCTGTTTGTTAAACCTAGGCTTGTCCACTGCTGAGTGTGATCTAATTGCAGTTTCCACCGATCCAGAAACCGAAGGTAGTGACGTTTATTCCGTTCAACACTTACTATAGGTGGTTTCACTGTTATGTTCCGCAACAGGGCCAGAGAGACTCGAGTTGTTGAGCACAGTTCCTGTGCTTTTTTTCCTTTAGGAAGCAGTTTGGAATGTTGCAAAGCCAGACCATTTTATGCCAGGCAGTAATTTTGTGGCGGGTTCAACCAAGGCCTGGCAGATTTTTACACAGTTTGTGCTTCAGTGCTGTGAAGTTCGGTTCTGTCAGTTGTGTGGCCAGTGGCCGCTAGGTTGTGGCAGCGCTGTGACGTGATGCTCATGCTGTGGCAGTGTAGCTTTGATGATGTCAGGTTAAAAGTCACCATGCTCTCCAGGTTCTTGTATTCTAACTTGACTCCCGGTGGATTATTTCCCCTATGTTTTTGATCATTTTGGCAATTTTGGCCACACCGCGTGGCCATCCTGCTACTGAAAAAACTTGCCTGTCCTTCACCCAGCCGACGACAGGTCTTATAGTGTATCTGTCCTAAAGACATGAAAACCAACCTTCTGTATTTGTTGAAATTCTTGAGACTTGTACAAGGGAATGGACAGGGAAAGGACTGATTGAGGTCCAGTCAGTGCTCTTTGACTCGTTGCGTAAGGAAGGATTAGTGATTGATGAAGATGTGAGAATTGGCTGATTTGCACTCACAAAAAAACAAGGCTGTCCAACTGTGTTCAGTATTTATTTTATTGTTGAATGTGGTGGTGCAGCAGTTGGGGTACTGGACTATTGACCAGAAAGTCCAGGGTTCAAGTCAGAGCACTGGCAACTTGCCACTTTTGTGCTATTAACCCAAAATTGCCCGGATTGTACGTTGTTATTCTAGATGAGTTGTAAGTCTCTCTGGATAAGGCTGTCTGCTAAATGTAAATGTATCATTTGTGTCACAAGTGTGAATGGTCTAGTTATCGCAGACTTAATCCGAAGCTTAATCAAGAACTACCTGTATTTGATCATACTTTTGTCCTTGATTCTGCATAATGTTTTTACATGCCAGCATGACATCATGGAACATCTTACGTGCATTTCCTTGCCTTATTCTTAAATTTTGAACCAATTTTTATCTTAAAGGTTATTTAAACTTAAGTCAAATTTAAAGTAATTGATCCAGACCCTGTATAACCCTGAGTATGGTTGAACAGGAAAGAGTAGGGAGCCATCAGTGGGGTCGGTCCTGTGGTGCATTACACTTTCTCCTACTTCAGCAGTAAGCTGCTTTAGTTCATACTGTGAATACACAGGCACTCAAACCAATCCATATTTGTTTTGTTAACAAATAAAATAGAGTTATTTCTTTTAATGGTCTGGGATTTACTGGAACAGGCAAAAATGCTCCCTGGATCGGACACCAGTCCATCACCGGCCCTAGAACCGGTGCAACTGAATTTCATATTGCAAGCTCAGCACATGGTTCAAACCCAGGCCCTCAGGAATTGCTGTTTCCAGCAGCTTGCTCTTACGTCCAAGCCACAGGATCTGTCCTGTGTTAATGTTTTATGGTAATTACAGTTCAGAGAGCATTTTCACCTTCCTCTTCAAATATATTCAAATATTGAGCTCTGCTTCCAGCTGAAGACAAATGAAATGATAATCAAGGTTGGACATGTTAGTCTGCTTGGTTGTTGTTGCGATGGTGTTCCCAAGCTGTTGAATGTTGACATGTATTCGAGTCGTTCCGCCAGATGGGTGCCATTTCTTTCAACTTTCACGTTTTTCAACACTGAACCTAACAACGCACACTTTTTAAACTATTCATAACGAACATTGGTCAGTTTCAGGCAACTTTAGAATACATGGCATCCATATTAATAGCTTTAGGACACTGAGCACATTGTAATGACTTAACCAAAATTAGTATTTTACAAGAAATTGTATCTAAAATAATGTTGGTAACAGGATAGTGAGTTGAGATTGATCCTTCTCAGTCATCGTTATAATATCATCAATTACAGAGAACACAATAAGAAATTTTGTAATTAGAACATATTTTAGGCTTTCCCATGATCTTCAGAAGAAGCTGATACAACTTCATATTGAACATGTGACTTTGTGGTGTGACCCTTAATTTTCAGAAGTGAGAATATGGTAGGGTAACAGGACTGACTGAAAACCTGGGGCCATGACTAAGATGTATTTTAAAGTTAATTATTATGGATTTCTCATGGATAAAACCTTGAAGGCATAGATGGGATATGGAGGGACACTACAATGCGAAAGGAAAACGAAGATTTCTGAAGGATTTTAATCTTTATATTTCCATATAAAGTACAATATTAGAGGCCAGGGACAGCTAAGAAATGCCATTTTTCAGTGTTATAGTTAGTTTTTATTACTGTTTTAAATTATGTACCTTATATTTTCAGTTGCATCTCTGTGCAGGACAGCTTGCTTAATAATGAAATGTTTCTTACAGTTCGTTATATGAATTATATATACATGTGATGTCCTGGGGACGGACATGGCACCCATTCAGTGGAATGGCTCATTTAACACGATCATTACTCATTATCACAAAGTCTAATGGAATATAATGTACAACAGGATAAGTCAGAGGGGCTTGTTCAGTGTTGTGCCTTCACTGCACCACTAACATGCAAAACAGAAACCAAATCAATTCCCTCAAAAATGGTACATTGACGGAGTAGATTACATTTATACTGTTTGTCCACCACTAAATATCCCTACAATAGTTCAGTAGACTTAACTACGCTCTCAATATGTATCTAAGACATTAATGGACCATTGACATTCTACTGCCTTACTATTTCTCTATGTGTGTGGCTCTCTGCTTTCAAATGTAACTTGATGATGTTTACATTTGACGTAGTACAGCATGGAGGTGAAAAACTTCTCATCCCTCAGGCCATAAACGAGTGGACTGACAGCCCGGGCAACAATGTTAAGCATTATGAAGTTGAAAAAGCGGACGGACAGGTACAACTGGAAGTCCAGCTCGATGACTAAGGACTCGACATATGGGCTAATAATTTCAATGGTACACAGTGTCAGCTGAACCATATGCAGAGAGACGGTGCGGAGACTTTTGGCCACGGACTTCTTCTCGACAGAGGCGGCCTGTGCAGCAAGTACAATCATCACGTAGCAGAAGAGCTCGATAAGTAAAATGAGCACAAGTAAGTAAATATATACAGGATGCCCCTCATTAATTTGTGCCATTTTCGGGCACCATGATCTCATAGTAGCAGAAGGTAAACTGTGAGAGATATCCGTGCGAGGCACTCGTTACGAGGATCAGCAGGTCCCCGAAGGGTCTGGCGAAGCTTATGATCCAAATGGCGAGGATCGCCGTGAGGGTCCTGCTGACTGTAGAGATGGCACTGTGTCTGAGAGGGGATGGCACCATGATCTCATAGTAGCAGAAGGTAAACTGTGAGAGATATCCGTGCGAGGCACTCGTTACGAGGATCAGCAGGTCCCCGAAGGGTCTGGCGAAGCTTATGATCCAAATGGCGAGGATCGCCGTGAGGGTCCTGCTGACTGTAGAGATGGCACTGTGTCTGAGAGGGATGCAGATGGCCACGTAGCGCTCCACGCACATGGCGGTGATGGTTAAGGGTGTGCATGTGGTGAGGGTCTCCATGAACATGCACAGCGGAATACAGAACGCCATGGGCATCAGCACGGAGCCGTACGAGAGCAGCACCACGAAATCGGTCAGGAGGAGAAAAATCAAGTCCACGAGTAAAGTGTGGGCGAACAGTATGTAGCGCGTTTCAGTTCTGAAAGCCTGTTTTTTGGAGAAGGTGAAAAGCATGAAGATGTTCAGGTAGATGAAAGGCCAGACACAGATTTGGGTTATGGCCATCGATACGGTCATTCGCACTGGGGATGCGTAGGTTGCCTGGTAAGGCTCGGTGCTGTTGCAGTCCGATGTGCACATATCTAGGAGAAAAACACAATTTGAGTTTGAGCTTTAACACGATACGATAGAAATGTTACAGATTAGAGAAGGAAAAGCCAAGGTAGATCTTTCCAGTGATAGAAATACAGTAAAGAAATACATCTGCTATCCTAACTACAATGCATTTATGGTGTAAGAATTCTAATCATAAAACACGCTCATCTTTTTTAATGCATTACCTGCAGTAATAATGGAGTGAAGCCCAATTTTCAGAAGGATGGTTCCATATATAATGTAGAAAGTGACTGACTGAATATTCAGCTGCTGACATCACTGACACGTAAGGCTCTGTTTCTACATAAGGCGGGACCAGGCAACAGTTATGTAATGTACTTTAACAATACATTAAAAGTAGTTTTAATCCTGAATACAGACTCGATGCCTCTTTAACACCATTCTTTACTGTACTGCTCCATTTTTAAGGAGCTCATTATAAAAATCTGTTTGCCCATAGTTTTACTAGTATTTCTCGTACTAGTTCTAGTACTACTTACTTGCCGACTAAGTAAAAAGTAAGACACTATTAGTATGCACTTAATCAGTGAGCATGGTTTCAGTCTTTATCATTAACAGTAACACCTGGGACAGGACTCCTGGAAGTGTCTTATGAAAGAAAATCTTCTTAAATATGTGTTTCTCTTAAATTCATTCTTAAGAAAAAGTGCTATTCTTCAAATAACTTCTTAAGAATGACTTTTTCTTAAGAAAAATACGTTACGTTACGTTCTTAAATGTTTTCTGAACCTTGCGTCAGCCTTACACTTGCCGTGAGAGTAGACATGGTAAGGATCTAAATTGTCCAAACTTTAACCAGTTTAGTTACTAGAAATAAGGCATACATATTTTCAGTTGAAACGTTAACATCCTTGAAGTGAAGTGAAGGCCATGCTTAAACTACAAAACTTGTCTGTAAAAGGAAAGTTCTTAACTGCTTGTTTTGATGTTTTTCCTCCATTTTGCTGTCCTCTGAGCGGATGAAACTAAATAACAGAACATTCAAATTCAGAATGTGTCTCACGTGGTATATTTGTGAGCTATAAAGTGTGGCATAGCCTACATAAGAAAACAATGAAGATTTTTAATAATTAACATTTTCACAAAATAATACACTCACTGACCAAACTCACGACACGACAGTATCGACACTAATAGTAGTGACACGAGGGACACTAACAGCTCAGGGATTTGTGCAGGACATCCACGTGTTGCCGGAGGGCAGGGCTTCCAACTGACATTTTTCAGCAGGATAATACTGCTAATAATGCTCGCCCACACAGCACGGGTTCCTCAGGAATGGCTCCTCTAGTTTGCAACACTTCCTGGCCTGCCCGGTCGCCAGATTTGTGGCCAATCGGATACCTGTTTGCCTCCAGTGACCAACCGGATCTCATTTTGTATCCAGGCTAGAGGCGGCCCAACAGATTACGAGAGCCTCCTTTCAGTTGTACAGTTTTCCCCAATAAACTTATCCTTTCGCTCTAATATTGTAACTTACACATGTCATCATTACATTCATACATATAAAGTTTTATATGCTCTCTAATATGTCCCAGAGCTTAGCAAGCGCTGTTGTAACCAGATCATCGGTGTTATTTTATTCAGACTGTGCCTGGTTTTTATTTTAGGCGATCGGTGTGTATTGCATTTCTTGCATGTCAGCAATGGTCAAGTGGGTTTTGTATAGAGGATAGTTTATACATGGTTCTAACAGTACATGGCTTTATGGGTTTATTTCTTGGTAATCAGCTTGTAGTGGCCCAAGTTTGAAGGCCAAAGGTCAGCTCCCGTGACCTCGACCAAAATAAAGCAGTAAAGCAGCATAAAATAACACACATTCTATCCAAATGATGAAATATGTATGAGGTGTTTGTACTAGGTGCTCTGTGGACAAACATTACATCAGAATGTTTGCAAGCTTATGATGGTGACATGACCATAAGAGGTGTGGGATTATGTCCCTACGGTGTAATCTGTGCTAAACATCATTAAATAAACATTTGTTTGTCATTCTGTCTGAGGATAATTACCAAGGCATCACATTGTGGTGTACTAAGTCTCATATGGCCAAGCGGCCCAGAGCTACGTTTCCAGTGTCATTAGATTTCAAAAACAAGTATAAACATCTAATTACCGCCCTCATTAGTGAACGTGTTTAATAATTTACAGTCTGGTTAATGTAGTTCACAAAACATAATTAGCCATACAGGAGATGTGGAAAAAAACTGGCTGTTTATCTGTCTTACAAGGATCGGTGATGTAGAGGAAGTGTTGATGTTGGGGCCTAACGATATCTAGGTGAATTGTTTTCATCATCACAGTAATATGGATGGACAAAATATAATAAAAATGTAAATAAAATGAATGCATGTACTGGTTTTGTATTGTAGTTTTTATACAATGAGTGTAATCTGTTAATTCATTCATTTTCATACCTGCTTAATCCAGATGATGGTGGCTGGGGGCCAGGGCTTAACCAGTAGCACAGGGTGCAAGATGGGAACCGACCCTAGACAGGTGTCAGTCCATCGTAGGGCACTTTGGAGATGCCAGTGGGCCGGACGCATGTCTTTGGAATGTGAGAGGAAACCCGTCCAAACAAATCAAATGTTTAATCCTCAGAATAAAAGCACATTTGGGTACTAAATGCCGGCGGCTGGCACAAACGCACCACATGGATGTGTTCGACATAGCCTGCAGACTAACTGGCATAATTTAGATTTTGCCATTTAAAACCCTTCTTCTGGACATCAGTTTGATTTGTGCCCTGCATCGCCAGGTTCATTGCACTACAGCAGACTCCAGTGACGCAACTTAGAAAGTGAACGAGGAGCACCCAGGATTTTTGGATCCAAAATCAACCTTGTTTGGCCACAGAGGACAAATAACATTCAGAGCAAACTGCAGGTGGCCGAGTTAAAAATTAATAGCACTTTTATACACGCTCCCTGACTGCATGCATCACAGATAAGTTCATCATCTTGTTTATTGTACAAACAGCTTGAATCCGGCCGAATGCTGACGCAGGAACGATTGTATACTAGATTCTAATCGTACATTTGTTGCCTTTGCTTTTCTAGTTGCACGGCATTAGCATTATGTCTGCAGCACAAAATGTCTGGATATTTAGAATTTAGTTAAGAGTCAGCTTTGTGCAATTCGGCCAAGTTTTAGAATTTAGAAGTGCGCACATAGCGTAGGATATTAATCCAACAATAAAAATGTTTGAGCTGTCAGAAGTGCAGTTCATTTTTCAGACCTCCATGTTGATACGACAATCACAGGAAACAGAATAAAAGATGCTAATAACGTGCGTACGTGAACAGTTCAGCAGCTTATCTGCTTCTCTTAATGTAAGAATTTACTGAATGGTCTGCCTGGTGCCATCTGAAGAGAAAAGTTAGCTAGCTAAAGTTTGGTATTATAATATTACTGTCAGCTACTGGTAGTTAGCCAAGTCAGTTCTTATAACATTACTGTTAGCTGCTGTTAGCTAGCTTTTGCCTGGCCAAAAATAGGTTTAACTAAGCAAATAGTTAAATAGTTTAAAAAAGAGCCTCCCATCGGATAATTCCTGCATTGGTGATTATGTTTCAGCTGTCAAACAGTTATTGAACCCTAACTGATCCAGTGAGGAGCTTCTCATTTGTTAAATAATCATGTCAAAGACACATCCTGTGCTTGTGGAAAAGATGTTCATCTGTTTCAGAAGAGTCGAATGGTGAAAGAGTGGTTCAGGGAGCAGGAGCCATCATTATCACACATGGATTATCCACCACAGAGTCCAGAGCTGAACCCCACTGAGAATCTTTGGGATGTGCTGGAGGAGACTTTGTGCAGTGGAACAAATCTCCCATCATCAGTACAGGATCTTGGGGGGAAAATGAAAGCAGCTCTGGACAGAAATATCTGTCGTGACATCGCAGAAGCTCGTGGAGACGATGCCACAGCGAACACGTGCTGTAATCAAAGCTAAAGGCCGTCTGACGAAATGTTCGAGTGTGCGATCTTTTTTTGGCCAGGCAGTGTGGATAACATAATAGCTGAATCCCATTTCAGGGGCTGCATCCTTCGGAGGCTGTATTTGAAGACCGATTGCGTCATAGCGGGGCACCTAGGCTGTCTCATTCCGAAGGCTCCTTCGTATGCGGCCTTATTTTCCCTGAAAACGAAGGATACATCTGATGGGGATAGCGGGGATAGCGCTGAAGAGTGAGGGCGGGAACAGTGGTTCTGTCATGCAAACAGGAAATCCAAGGCAGAGAAGACCATCTCTTTCGGTTCGGCCTGATGATGCTAAATTGGCCCTGATATGAAGATATATATGAGACTAGCTTCAATATAATTTTGAGTGTTAAATAGACTACATCTAGCTGATTGTTAGCTAGCTAAGTTTGATACCATAATGCTACTGTTAGCTAGCTAAGTTAGATATATTTTCTCTTCACACAGCACCAGACAGACCAAACAAATGTAACATTACTGATTGAATCCATCCTCCAGGCTTCCTTCCTGATTCCTAAGACATACGTTTGGTCAGTTGGCCTCTCTACACCAGCTCGGTGTGAGTGAACGTGTTCCCACCTTGCGCCCTGTGCTGCCCATTATACTTCGGTCCCTCTGCGACCCTCAGTCGGTTTAAGCAGATATGAAAAGTGGGCTGATGACGATATTCAGTCCCTTAAGGAAATCTCTGTGCCTCACATGAGGAAGGCTATGAAATCTATAAAACCAGGCTACCCACGTTAAGCTGTCCAGCACCAGGTCTGCGCACACGCCGTGGTAAGTCATCGTTAGTCACTTCAGTTGCCTGTTAGCCACGATTTTGCTCATTTGAATTCATTCAGCTTGTTTGATTTTAGATCTGAAATTCATTATAGGGTCTAAATTGGTATTGAAATGTGCCGACATCAGGTCGGCTGTAATGTTTTTTTCTGATTGCACTCCAGTGGGGTTCAGGACTGTGGCTGATCTAACAGCCCTCTTTCCAGTCACCGGGTATTTATCGAGCCCTTCACGAGTGCAAACTGCGTGTTATTAATTGTGCATGGGGGTCCAAGGCATGCGCTTTCATTTTCTGCGTTTTATTTCAGACATTTCAAGGACTTGAAGGCACGATGCAGAATCTGACGGCGTCCCCAGGCAATGCCACGTCCAGCAAGAGCACAACCATCATCCTCAAGGTGTGCGTGGTGATCCCGTTCTTCTGCGTCTTCCTCTACTGTATCCTGCTGATGCTGCACACGTTCGCCTCGCACCGGCAGTTCTTGGACAGCTCGCGCTACATCCTGTTCGCCTACATGCTGGTGAACGACACGCTGCAGCTGCTGTCCTCTGTGCTGCTCTTCCTGTTCGTCATGGGAAATGTGAACTTTGCCATAATCTACTGTGTGCCGCTGCTCTTCATCTCCACCGCCACCTTTCAGAACGGCCCGCTCATCCTGGCCGCCATGTCCCTAGAACGCTACGTGGCCATCTTCTATCCGTTGCAGCAGCCTGCATCCTGGAGGCCGGACAAGATTTGGGTCATTGCCTTGGCCCTGTGGATCGTCAGCTGTATCCCTCCCACGGTGGACTTCATCCTGATGCGGCCCAAGGCCGACGTGGACATTCTCAGGACGCCGGTGGTCTGCAAAACAACCCTGATCAACGCCTTGCCGATCCAGACTCTCTTTAAAGTGGCCGTCAACGCGCTCTTTTTTGCTATGGTGGCCGTCGTCATCCTCTTCACGTACATTCGGATCCTGCTGGAGACTCAGAAGATGAGGCACGACCGGGCCTCTGTGACCAAAGCCCTGCACACTGTGGTGCTGCACGGGTTCCAGCTGCTTTTGAGCCTGATGGTCTTTACGCTCCCCATCACCGAGGCCCTGATCGTGATGAACACCAGCTGGCTGCAGGAGCACATCCCGTTCATCAACTACTTCTGCTTCGTGCTGCTGCCGCGCTTCCTCAGCCCCATCATTTACGGCTTCCGAGACGAGAGCCTCAGGAGCTACATGAAAAAAGCCATGCCCTGCACCAAGGCTGCTGCTTGGCTGCACAAAGCAGTCGACGGGCAGAAGTCGACGTAAAATGACTTTGTACCATTTAAAGCGTACGACATATCCAATAATCACTTGGACACTGAATTAAATCCAGCTAATTACAGTTGGAAATGTTTTTTTTGTTAATATGTAGGCCTGTTTCCTCCATCAAGCTGCCCAATGGAGTGAAAAGGCGGATTTAGCTGATAAATGTTTTTGAACGTAGGGAAATGGTGCTGGATGAAATATGAATTTAACTCGATGTGTGCATGTGGAAATAAGCCAATCTAATCGCTATATTTATTTGACTAAACAGGTGGTGGAAATAATAAAATGCCCCATGATAGTATGTGACTCTTCATTACATTGTTCTCTATTGTCTGATCTGCTGAGTCAGAATCTCTACAGGAATATTTGTTAGTAAAGAACAAGAGAGAGGGATGGATATATATATATATATATATAATATTGCTTGCAACGCCTCTGTTGGCGCCTAATATAATCACAAGACATATATAAGCATCTGTGTGTGCTGATCTGTGAATAAAACTGTCATTTGTTTTCGAGAAATTGTCTGTAATTAACGCCTTATCGGTGTCCAAATGCCACCAAGCATTGTGCTTGTTCATCTTTCTCTAACCTGGCCACCCATGAAAAGACCATTGTTAGATCATTGTGCAACGTTACTGACTTTGTTACTCATGCACATGCTATGCAGGACAGTAAACCTGAATCTGTGACGTTTCGGCACAACTCCTCTACTGCTGAGTTGAAATGCAGGTTTCCCTGTCATTTCCCTGGAGAACTGACTACTGGTACAGGTCTGGTGCAGTTCAAGTTCATGGCATCAGGCACAGAGGGTAGCTGGCCACCGCTGGTTCAAAACCAACTTTCACCTGTATAGTATTCTGAACATAGAAGTTTTTAAAATATGATTAAATAATACAAATAAACCATAAACAAGGTTATGACGATGAATTACAAATACAGGCTGTCTGTAAAGTAAGCCCCACCTTAACATTGATACTACATGCGTTGATGTTTGTTGCTGTTTGCTCCCATTGAATCGATGTAATGTCGATCAAACCTGTTCTCCTTGGGCTTCATATAAATTTGAAAGCAGCCTCTCGTGTATGTTGGTGGGTGACTAATAAATGTATTAAAGTGGGACTTACATTATAGACACCCTGACCATAGATAGTATATGGTTCCACCAATTCTATATGTCTAATTATTCATTTGTTAAATATTTGTTAAGAAAATATATTAACTGAACAATGGGCAAATCGAGGATGCTCCTGCCAGTGCTTCTACAGACACTTTCAGCCCTGATCTCTTAAAACAAAGTCCATAAAAATGGTTTACCTACTATGATACTTGGCACTTGGCTGAATTGCACAAAGCTGACTCTTAACTAAATTAGATACCTTTAAGATGAATTGGAAAGCCATGTAGCGGAAAACCTTCTCAGAAGAGTGAAGCCTCTTGTAGCAACAAAGGAGACTACATTGTAAACAAATTACAAACTATTTTTCCATAATAAGACTGAATTAGTTTTAGATTTGTCTGTTATTAGTATTATCTTCCTGTGAGGGAAATATTTAACCGTACACACACTATCGATAGATAATACTAAAACTGGAGAATATATATATATAAAAAAAATAATAGTCCCAGTTTGTGGACAGTTATATTCCAGTAGCACTCATCTCAGGATTCTCAGATGGGTGCTGCTGGTATTGAGCACATTTACCAAAGTGGGAGATTATTATTGGAAAAATGTGGCCTGGTCTGATCTGCTCAGAGTTTGGCGTAAACAACATGAAAGCATGGATCCCCCTTGCCTTATATCAGCAGTTCAGGCTGCTGGTGGTGGTGTAATGGTGTGGGATCGATTTACTTGGCACACTTTTAAGTCCTTTAATACCAGCTGAGCATTGTATAAACCCCACAGCCTATCTGAGTTTTGTAGCTGACCATGTACCTCCCTTTATGAGTACCATCTTGTGATGGCTTTGTCCAGCAGGGTAAGGAACCATTTCACAAAGCTCAAATCATCTCAAAACGAGTTTATTGAACATGACCATGAGTTCACTGTGCTCAAACGGCCTCCACAGTCACCAGATCTGATTTCAATAGAGCAGTTTGGGATGTGGTGGAACGGGAAATTCGCATCAAGTCAAATGTTGAATCTATGCCAGACAAAGAATTACGGCAGTTCTCAAGGTAAAACCGGGTCCAGTCCGGTCCTAGCACCGTGTGGCCGGTGGGTGTAGTTTTGTCACAGAAACTTTTAAAGTTAGAGAAGCAATCAGAGAAAATCAGCTGACGGTAATAGGCTATAGGTGCAGAAGATAGAGAGGAGCTGAGAGAAACAGCGCTGCAGTGAGATGTCCTTCTTAAACCTAAAGCAGGAGGGCTGAACGGGTGAGTCACTGGAAAGTCTGTGTACTGCGCTCCTCTTCTTCTGAAGGCATAAGCCGAAATTTTGGCTCTGGATAATGTCGTGTTCGCGCTTGTTAGCATCACTTTGGCTCGTTCTTTGCGGGTGTAATGGTTCTCTCGGGGAGATTTACACGTCCATGATGAGCGTCAAGCAAGCCATACTATCGGAAAGACAACTGATCGATCACCTAAGGACCTACATTGATCGGGAAACAGAAAGGCTGCGGGACGTGCAGAGGTGAGTTTGTGTGAGTTGTTTTTTTTTCTTTTCACGGGTATATAAATTGATTCGAGGTGTATGGTTACATGTAGACACTGTCATTTGATTATTTCTATGTATCCACCTCGTTCTTATATTTTAAATACTGTAAGAACTGTTTCCCATTTTCCTTCCCAGATTTTACTCAAAGGTTTCTGCATACCACAGCGGGATATACCAGGAGATCTCAGCTTCCATGGCTAATCCCTTGGCAGCCTTTACACTTATTAAGAGACTACAGTCTGAATGGTTAAACATCGTCTACAGCAATGACGCTGAAGAAAACCTTCAAGGTTTGTTTCTGTTCCAGAACATCCTTTGAATCCATCATCCCCAGTGCTGTCTCGAATTTCCCCTCCATTTACCCCCATATTCTGCTTAGTGTTGAATGTAAAACTTCTGATTTTGTATTAATAAACCCAACATGCATTCTAGAGTATAAACAATGCTGACCGGTAGTGTTAATGGGACAGTTGGTTTCCGCCTAGGTCCTTGCTTCTTGCAAACATGAATGTACTAAGCGCATATAGATAAAGAATGAATTATCAAATCTGATTTAAATAACACCATGGTCAAATTCAGTGACGGACACTGTGCCACGGGGGGAACCCTGGTCTGTTTAGCACAGATCCAGCGCACTTGACTCGAGGGACTATCAAATGTGAACAATGTAAGGCCCCAGTGAGCTAGGACAATGAACCCAGAAACCTAGGACCTGGGACGGAACCTGTAAGGAGAGAATGCGAAATCCGAGAGATGATATTCACCTTGCTACAAGCAAGATATGAACCAGGGAGGCTCAGCACTGGCAATGAGTGCTGTACTAGGTTCAGGTCCTGCATCTTGTCTCTCAGATTCCCCTTCCTTGCACCAGGTCCCCCTGTCCTGGGTCCTCATCTGTGTGGAAATGTCCCATTCGGACCTAAACAGGACTTGAACACAGTTGTTTTTCAGCACTGACGGTGAGTTATGAGAAGATGGAAAGCAGCTTACCGAAGATGGAGGACCTCCAGGGGGCAGCACAGGGGCTGATGAGGCTCCAGGATGTGTATGCCCTTCAAGTAGAGGGATTAGCCAACGGTAGCTTTCAGAGGACCAGCAATGGAAGCACAGTAGACATCTACAAGCCATTTGTGTCCATCCCTCTCTCCGGTGACGACTGCTTCCTGGTTGGAAAGGTGGGCCATCTAGAGTTACATTCTCATAGCTGTGCTTTTGCAATCTGGTAAGCTGAAATATCCTGCTTACAGATCATACTGCTAATAATTGTACACAGGGCTAGTGTCATGCTGAAATGAGGAAGTGTCCAGTGACGGGAGCTTTCCCTTCACTGGGATTAGGAAGCATGATACAATCCATGAGAAACAGCCCCATACCATTATTCTACCTCCACCAAACTTTAGAGTGAACTTTCAGACAGATGGGATTCTCCTGGCACCCGATAAAAGTCTATATTGTCCCTCAGTCTGACAGATAAATGTTTTGAAAGTTGCACTGTGCTTTATTCCCTTTGCACATGGTGCAGCTGCTTTGCCATGAAAACCATGAAGCTCCAGATGTACACTTGGGATGCAAGACTGAGTGCTGTAATGTAGCACAGATGATTTTTATGTGGCGTACACTTCAGCAGCCTGCAGTCCCACCCTTACTTCAGTCGGAGATGTTTCATAGTGCCTCACGCACAGCAGAAACCTGACACCTGCCTCGTTGGAAGGGTGAAAGTCACTGAGCTCTTCAGCACAGCTTCCTCCTTAACAGAAGGATTAATACACTCCCTCACATGTTTAAGGTGGTAGTGACTGCAGAAACGAGGCTGATTGGGATATAAATACCTGTGGGGTGTCCGACGGGGTGTTCATAGATTGAAAAGATGGTAATGATTGGCAAAAAAGAGTGATTGCATTTGGCCGTGCCAAAGGACGTAGTGTAAAGGAAGATGCTGAAGGTGCATACAGGTTACCAGCAGTGGCAAAAATCCCAGTCTACAGGAAATTCTCATCCGAATTCGTAGAGGTAGCAGACGCTATTAGGTATATTTCAGTCACAGGTGACTCATTTTTGTCCGGTGATTATATACGGGCTGTAGCAAAGACTCAAGTACAGACAAAAATGCCAGACACAAACTAGGCCAGTGATTTTTTTTTTTTCTTTTTTGATTTTTTTACATTTATGTTGTATTTTGGAAATACCAGCTCAGAGAGAGTACAAACTTTAGGGTAAATAAAATGTTTGAGTGCGCTTGGGTGGTGCAGCAGACCATTATGCTAGCCCACCACTACAGAGACCCAGGTTCGAGCTCTGTGAATTCCAGGATAGGCTCGTGGTTAAGATACTGGACTGTGAACGAGAAGGTCCAGGGTTCAAATCCCACCACTGCCCAGCTGCCAGTGTTGGTCCTTGACTCTTAGGACCCTTACAATTGCTTGGATTGTATCAGTTGTAAATCATTCTGGATAGATGTAGATATGTATATAGATGCAAAACACGGGTAAAACAATTATACAGTGATTTGTGTTCTTCCATGAAGCAACAGAAAGCAAATGTACTATCAGGAAAATGCAGGAATCTTTAAAGTTGGCTCTAGTACTCAAAAAATCAGCAAAAATAATGGGAGCCAAGCTGTGAGACCAATGTCCTTTAAAATGAAGGTGACATTAAGGATCTGGGATTCCAAGTGTATGAACCCCACTGCCTATTTCAGGGTTGTGTCCCTGCTCTAGCTCTATAAAATACAGACTCATTAGTGCTAAATAAAGTTTTCACCTTATGATTTAAACGTGTTGCAACACGTGCTGCTTCTTACAAGATCACTAGGCTTCCTTAATAGAAGTAGAAGCTGGAACACGAATCCCCTAAAGCTTGCTGACTGGCGTTAAGCCAGAAACACCACAGCAGTAAAGCGAAGCTGTATAGAAGTGATGTGATGTATTGCTCAATGTGGTATGTCGTTTAGGCCATTCCAGTGTGCTACGATGGAGCCCATTTTCCAGTCTTTCCCTCTGTCTTTTGGGTTCAGTCGTACTGAACCTAGAATGGGAATCATCTGAGACGATAGTGCTGCAAAGGAAGGGATTTGAGGCCGTTTGATGAGATGTCCTTATGATTTAAGGCCTGGGCTATTACATTCTTTACCTCCGTTTGCCAACATAAGCTATAACACTTGATATAATTGGAGAAGGAAAGCGAGGAATCACATTCTGAATACAGAACCTGTCCGGCATCCTAGATAATCCTTTTCAGCTCACTCCAAAAGTTAATATCAGAGTTCTCAGGTGGCCATGTCAAAAGCTTGAGCCCATGGTTACAAGCCGTTCTAGTCTGGATTTGGATGTATACTTTAGATCATCATCCCGGTGCAAGCTCCAACCTGGACCAGTTGTAGCTTATTTGGCAGAGGCAGTCAGACCGACTCTATTATACCACGTATCCTCAGGACTGTGAATCAAAAAGTACTCATAACATAGCAGGTCTTGTAGCTACCCGACGGTGGGGATTGGATTTCGTTTTCGTCTAGCCGTCCTTCTTTATACACTAAATCCACCTTGAGTGTTTGTTGGCAAAATAGCTCTGTTTTGGTCTCGTTTGACCACAGAACCCATTTCCAGGCAGTGTTCCAGTAGCATCTAGCAAATTCTAGGAGCTTACCCTTGTGGTTAGATGAAAGAAATGTGGTACGTCTTCCAAACAGTTGGCATAGAGGTGGCGCCTAAC
This sequence comes from Ancistrus triradiatus, assembly GCA_025084515.1. NCBI lineage: Eukaryota > Metazoa > Chordata > Actinopteri > Siluriformes > Loricariidae > Ancistrus > Ancistrus triradiatus. The sequence continues at coordinate 162,569 of JAJAGP010000446.1, read as the reverse complement.
TGTAGGTGAGGCCTGGTGTCCTGAAAATGCTGCCATGTTTCCCAGATCTTCAGCTGTTCTGTACCCATATGCCTTTAACTTGAAAGCCTGGAAACCAAGATCAGCTACCTTCTTTCTGAACATATCATGAGCCGGACCAATGTGTGCTTGGATCAGTTCAAGGGAAAAGAGAAAGGCCAGCAAAAGAGATGGATGGATAAAATCAAAAGAAGCATGAACAAACCACTAAGAAGCTTGAAAACCCAAACAGAAGTCAGAATATTCCGGAGAAACACTATCCATGTGGTCTCCACTAAGCAAATTGACTTGTCTGCTCTCAGTAAGGTAATAATAACCATTTTCCTCACCGTGTGGGGGCACAATGCACTTGCGTTCTCTTCCAAGCTGGTTTCTAACAGCTCTGGTTGCCCTAACAGTGGATGGGAATTTTAAGACAGGCAGCTATTTTTGTAATCATTCTTATTTCTGAAGCCCAGAACAGTGTTGTCTCATTTTATTTGTGTATTGATGAATGAATAAGGACATTTGGCCTTCCCGGTATCTATAGCATGTATTGGGAAAAAGCCAATATTTGCTTTCTCATTTATTGTAACGTGATTCTGTAAAGTAGGGGCACCCCTGTTCTGTCATGTGACACCAGTCCAACCCCCAACCCTGAGGAGTACTGAGACTCAGGAGCCTCTGGTGAGGCAGAACACAAATATATCCCTTGACCTTTGGTACCAGGACACCTTGACAGTCTTTATGGGCACCTGACCTTTCCTGGTCATTATGGATGGAGTCTGAAACTTCCTGTTCATTTTGGGAACGTGACACTTTGAAAAATCTATTACCAAGTATAAATGCAACTCAAACCCTGGCTTGCCAGAGATCGGCACGTCAGGTCCCCGAAATGACCGGGTAGTGGCACCATATGCCCTGATGTATCTCCATGTCTCAGCACTCTCTTGAGGTGGGGGCTGGGCCTGTGTGGATCAGAACACACAGACTAGGGGGCTTGTCTCTTTTGCAGGTGGCTTATGATGTGGAGGACTACTACCACTCTGTGCCGTGGCTCGAGGCAGCAGTGAAGCTTTATCGAGGTTCAGACTGGAGCCCCGAAAACGTGGGCACACTGGAAGAAGCTCTGGATCATTTAGCCTTCTCTCACTTCAAGGTGCACTGTCAGCTGGTTTTGATTCTTTAATGCTTTTCAAGTTTGAGGATTATGTTGTTAATTCCCGTGTTTAAATGATTTCAGACAGGAAACATTTCCTCGGCTCTCAGTCACTCGCTGGAACTGCTGCATTATGGTAAACTCTTCTTAAAATTGTCAACAAACTGCTCATAGCAAGCCAAGAGGTACGACCTTATTTAACCCAGGTGCAGAGCAGGTGGTTCTGTATTGTGCCATAATAGAGTCAGTCCCTGCTATCAACAAAATTGTTTGGATTAAAAATAATGAGGTAATGGAACCCCACTATCCATTATTTTCTTTAGGGATATCCCTGGCTAATTCCTCTCAATGTAAACCCCGGCTTTCAAAGACTTCTGTGTTAACAACCATTATCTCATCATTAATATTTAGCAGATGTCCTTCTCTAGGATCTTAAAGCAGCTGAGGATTAAGGGACTTGTTCAAGGGCCCAGCAATGGCAGTGTGACAGTTCTGGGATTTGAGCCCCAGACCTTCTGGCCAACAGTCCAGTACCTTAACTGCTGTGCCACCAAAGCCCCACTAAAACAAAAGTGGAGGGTGTAGGTAGGTACAAGTAAGAAGTAAGAATACTAGTAATAATGTTTTTTTCCGTCAAGGGTTGCCAGAGCAGACCCTAGCTGTCAAAACCCCTCGATTTTATTCGAGCTAGAGATGGGCACTGAAATACAATGCGACACTTTAGAGAGACCAGTTTGACCTAATGCTTGTCTTCAGAATGTGGAAGGAAATCTGATTACCTGGAGAAAACTTATTCAGACATGGGGAATGTCAAAAGAAACAAAGGGACTCAATAAGAAAATAAAAAGAACCACATATGACAGTAAAGGAAATAATTTAAAAAACAGACATACAGTCTAAGCTCTGAATTAAAACCTGTAATTGGTTCCAGAAGGCTGTTTGAACTCCGATTTGTTTGAGGTCGGAATCTAATTTCCTCACAATAGGATTAATCCATTCCTGACCCCCAAATGATTGTTTTTACCCCTATATTTGTATGTAATTAAGAATTAAAACCATGAATAAAGCAAAGGAATGATATACCTTAATAATAATCAATAAATACATAAAGAAAGTATATAGAAAGACATAAAATAAGTGAAAATAAAGCGAAACTTTATGGCCACAGGGGCAAATGCAGTTTCAGCACAGCTTATCACTGGGTGTGTCTGAAATTGTACCTGTAGACTAATACACCTATACATAATAATAAAATAATATAACATAAAACCCAAAATCATAGGCATATTAAATATGTGTGTATTATGGCGATTGGAATACCGTATGTGTGCATTATTGCCACCGACAGGACTGGATGATGTGCATCGTCTTTGGAAGATCACACCATTGAGTGTTTTTATTAGGGTGCCCATGTTCGAAGTTGGAGATGTCCGAATAATTCACATGAAGACTTTGACTGTTTGTTGCCTGGTTTCTTTAATTACATTTAAGTCCTTGTTTAAACCCAAAGCTCACTGCATTGTTGTACCATTCTCCTTTTAATTGCATTTTTCCCTCTAGATCCATCCAACAGCAGAGTCCTGCTAAACATAGAGAAGTATGAGAGACTCCTGGTTCAAAGTCCTGCCATCCAAAGCTCCGAGCCGCGCCTGAAGAGACCCGGTTCTACGTACCTGAGAACGAGGGACGCTTATGAAAGGCTTTGCCAAACTCAGGGATCTCAGGTAGGATAAAGCGTTGAAGAGCATATTCCGTCGCCTGTGAAACGATTTGCAGGAAATGGCAGGCGATACCTTGTTTTCCTTCCAAATTGAGTAACGGAGCTCAGCTGCGTGTCGTTGCCCGCAGCTCGAGCGTTCCGACAACCCGAGACTTTTCTGCGACTACTTCACCAACGGCAGTCCTGGCTTGTTTCTGCATCCCGTGAAACGTGAGCTAGTGAGCCTACAGCCTTACGTTGTCCTCTTTCATGACTTCATCACGCGAGCCGAGGCCCAGAACATCAGGGATTCGGCCCTGCCAGGGGTAAGTGATTAATGAACAGTAAATTATTAAAGTATGCGTGCCGTTCTCGGATGACATGTAGCAAGAGCAGATATGTGCAGAGCTGTTAGCTTGATTAAGGCATGTTCAGCTCAGTCTCAGTGTGATTAGTAATGATTCTGACTTTTTCTGTAGATTCAACCGAAGGTGGTTCCAACCACTCAGCAAAAACGTTTTAAACTGCAGCCTATTTCTTGCTTTGGTTTGCTGGATGAAATGCAGTATTGGTGATTGTTCCAGCTTCATGTTCTGAACTGCTTATTTGGGGATAAACGTCCTTCATAAACTATTATTATAATCTGTGTCAGGTAATAACAAAGACCGGAAGCTGTACAGAGCACCATAACCCAAACATCAATAGTGTCTGCGGACCCATCTGGATATTAAACAGGTGCCAGGAAACCTACACTGGTGGATTTATGGCGTCAGTAACTCCTGGGTTCCTGGGTTTCAGTGCTCCCTGAGGGTGGGGGCTGGGTCTGCAGCTGTCATGTGAACAGTTCTGGAGTTCTCCCTCATTACGTTTGCTCTCATTAGAAACACTGAGTGTGTTTACATGCACTTAATAATTCGATAGCTGCAGAAAATCTGATTCTGTCAGTAATCCGATCTATGAATATACATGCACTAAATTAATCAGATCAGTATAGACTGTGTTTTAGAGTCTCCACAAAGTGTTCTATAGCTGTTTTGTGGCCTTTAATTTCAGGGTTGCCAGATTCCAGAAGAAAAAAAAACCTTCATAGTCGATGGAAAAAGAGGCGAAATAAAGCAAGTCTTTAGAACAGGCTGACCTGGGAATCATGTCGGCCACATGTGCAGACTAAAATCGGGTAACTGCTGCACATGCTATGAGTAATCCGGTAAAATTTTAGAGTTTTCAAAAAGTGTTCGATGGCTGTTTAGCGGGTGCTGCGTTTAATTCCAGGGTTGCCAGATCCTGCACGAGAATCCTGCAACAGGTCTATGCAAATAAACCAAAAAGAAGCGAAATATCTAAGAATAACCAGACCTGGCAACTGTGTTTTTCCTCGGCTAGCTGCTCTGTGTGCAGGGGCAGACTGGGAAATCGGGTAACTGGTATACATGCTATGAGAAATCCGATTACTGAACTAAAATCCAGCTCTCTTTATCGGATTTATTAATCTGATTTCTAGATCAGAAATGCTGTATACATACTGCAAAAATCCGACTACGGTCAGATTATTAAGTGCATGTAAACGCACTCAGTGATCTAAGAATATCAGTGCAGTTTGGATCTTGGCACACATTTGTGAACACACTTCCTCAATGATGACATCACAAGGACCAGTCCATTATTTTTAGAGGGGGGTAAATTGTATGGAGTGACAGGGTTGAAAATAAATGGAGGGACATGTGTAAATATTGCAATCTCATTTTTTCAGAAAAAAAACTTCAGTTAAAGTAATCAAACATGATTATATTAACACCGAAATGATTGTATTAATTGGAATTTTTATTTGTTTGATAGTCATTGAAAATGTAAAGATGGTCAGTGAAAAATATTTTATTTCTTTCTACCTAGTTCTATTTAATGATGACGTTAAAATGGATATTGTGGTTTCCTTTATTTGAAAAAAAAAAAAGTATGTTTGGGGGACTTCAAGAGCACCCAATTCAGAAAATTGCTGTCATGAGCGGATTGTGAGCAGATCTGGTACATTAGTCATGTGGGGGGATGGTCAGCTCTGCGCCAGCAGTCCTGTAAGTTTCCAGCCATCTTAGGGTGGCTTTCTGAAAAAAAAAAGCAACTCAAGTCTTTCCAGCATGACTCTTCTGAGGATTAAAATCTCACGTCATTGCCAGCAGTGGATTTTTCACATTGCACTCTGTCCCGTGGCATTAGATAGAAATGAAGCTCTTACACACTTTAGTAGCCAACCAACCAACTGAGCAGTTTTAATGTTTTTCTTAAATTGTACCTATTTAAATGAAAACAAGACCATACCTTTCTAACTAGGTGTTTATGTATTTCATTTATTCTGGCTTTTTCCAGCTTAGGAGATCAGTGGTAGCATCAGGAGTGAACCAGACCACGGTCGACTTCGCATCAGCAAGAGGTAATGATTATGAGATTGTAAGGGTCATGCAGTGCAAATACTGCCGATTTGATACCATCACTGTTTACCTACTGCAGCAGTGGCTGAATTTTTGGACGATTTGGCAAGCATTACATAATCCTACCTGGGTGGAAGGTACTGCCACAAATTGAACTCAGGTCACCGCAGTAGTGTGCTAGCGTCAAAGATCTCGGTGCCACCTGAGCGCCTGGACAGCTTATTCTAATACACTCATTGATAAAAAAAATAACTCACCAAGAAGGAGTTCCTGGAATCGAATGAAACTTTATATGTATGAATGTAATGATGAAATAGGTAAGTGATTACAATGTTAGAGCAAAAGGATAAGTTTATTTGGGAAAACTGTACAATTCAAAGAGGCTCTAGTACCCTGTTGGGCCACCTCTAGGCTGGATCCAAGATGAGATACAGTTGGGCATTGGATGCATATGAAGTCCTGCAGAACATTGACCCACAGATGTTGCAGCTGGGCCTGTAGATCCTCCACAAGCCTGTCCCATAAATGCTGATAAATCTGGAAACTGGGCAGACCAAGTAAGTGTGCAGTGTGGTGGAGACATTCCCGGGAAACCCTTGCTATGTGTGGACGAGTATTGTCCTGCTGCAAAATACCATGACAGGCAACATGTGGCCGCAGGACGTCCCACACATATCGCTGAGCTATTAGTGTCCCTCGTATCACTACTAGGGGTGACCGACTGCTTTGGCTCCCCAGATCATTACATAAGCAGTTGGGACATTGTGTCGCTCCACAGCTAAAGCAGGACTGAAGCGCTCTCCATGACGCCTCCGTAGTGGAACCAGACCTTGTCGGATTCCAAACAGAACCTGAATTTGTCGCTAATGACGATACGCTTCCATTCCAGCAGTCCGGGTTTCTTGTTCGTAACAGCACTGCAAACGAAGGCAGCAATCCGACACCTCTGTCTGGGTGCATTTTTTTTGTGAATGAGTTCAGCTTTGTAATATGATCATGCGATATGTAACAGGTTGTGTTTCTAATCTACCAGTGCGTGGCTGAAGGACTCGGCACATCCCACTATTGGCCGGGTGGACCGGCGCATCACTTTGCTAACAGGCCTGAATGTGCAGCTTCCTTACGGCGAACATCTGCAAGTGGTGAACTATGGCATCGGAGGACATTACGAACCCCATTTCGACCATGCCACAGTGAGCAGGCTCTTTAGCTGTCCTTCATTTACAGCGTAGTCTGTTGACTTATAGCTTAGTGAATATTGCCTGATTGTCCACGCCTCAATCTAACACAAAATCAGCCAGAAGTTTAAGGTACTGCACTATTGGCCAGAATCTTAAGGGTTCAAATCCCAGAACTTCCAAGCTGTCCCTGTTGGGCTCTTTCAAGGGTACAGTTAGGCACTCTGTAAGGTGTAACAGCTGTAATAAATCCAAGTGCTGGTTGCATCTTCGCCATGATTAACAAAGTGAAGATAATGGTCATATAAAGACACACAGCCTGGACTCTGCTATGGAAGATTGTAGGGTTCTGTGAGCCCTTCACATTCAAGCTGGTTCAGATCTAGACTTGCTCTGATGTCATGTTTTATTTATTCATGTCTTGTTTGCTTGGTTTTCATTCCTCTCGCAGTCGCCATCCAGCCCGTTGTACAGCCTCAACGCAGGAAATCGAATGGCTACGTTTATGATATACGTGAGTTGCCTGTTCATTCCCGAATGTGCATTCCAGCAGTCCAGTGCATGCTAGACGTATCCTTTCAGCAACTCAGTGAAGTATGTAACCTAACATGTGATATAGGAACGTCTTCAGTCCAAACGAAACATTTCAGCCAGTCATCTGCAGGATCTGGACTGAATTATGTGCGTGGTTTGCTTTTTACACCACAGCTCAGTTCTGTGGAGGCAGGAGGATCCACCGCCTTCGTCTACGCCAACTTCAGCGTCCCTGTAGTCGAGGTATGGCACTCCCACACACTTTTAAGCCCTGATATGCTGTTTTAGTTCGGAGTTCAGCTGTGGAGAGGTCGGCTCCTTTTGGTATGTGTGGCTGTTGCTGGGAGGAGTCGTGTCACACTGGACGTTTTGCGTTAGGGCTGCGAACGGGGTCTTGCAAATGAGCTATTTCTGAAACGCCATTAATCCCTGGCAGGAATGTAACCCTTTGACCTTTGGTAACATGAGCATTCGGCATTCATGGGGTTAAGGGGCTAACATAACAATCCTAAGCACTGGACCTAAGATTTAAGTCATTTAAAATACTTGTAAGAGACAGGCCATGCACAGACCGTGCACATGTTGAAGTATATAGCCTGTATGTATTGAGTTTTACTTTCCTTTTTTTCCTACTCCAGAATAGCGCTCTCTTCTGGTGGAACCTCCATAGAAATGGCCAAGGGAACGGAGACACTTTGCATGCAGGTTGTCCAGTCCTGGTTGGTGATAAATGGGGTATGGCTTGTTTTCAATACAACAATAATAATAATAATATATCACAATAATAATATATCAAGTGGCACATCTGTGTTCCATTATTGAATCCTACCAATAAAAGATTGTTTGGAATATCCCATGGTTCTTGGGGTAGATATTAAATGCAATCTCTAATCTCATATTAGTTTGTAGATCAGATGAATTTTCATCAGTTGTATCACACCACACTACACGATCAAAATATTTATCCAGTACCAAACAATAAAGCCATTAAAAACATAACAAGGTTTGGGAGGCGTTATAGTCCTTTAGTGAGCTCCCTGGTTTGGAGCACTACAACACAACCCTGTGACAGAACTCATGAACAGGCACAGAACCAGAACCAAACTCGACAGCAAGACACACTGGAAGCTGGAACCCGGACACAAGGGTCCTCACCAGGCCAATGCCTTTGGAGCTGGTACAGAACCTGGCAGAGCCGAGTCTGTTCCCCAACTCAAGACGCAAATGAAGCCTCACCTCGCCAAAGGTGGTATAAGAACCGATACGAGTCAGTGGTATGCTGCTTCGAGCCCTGGATTGTATTCGTTTTTTGAGTTGCATTTTGAATCTGTGTTGCAAAAGTCTTGGGCCACCACTAGGTTTGTTGTTTTAGCAATGGTATAATGACCATATTGACAATTTGACCCAAAAACTTTAAATTCATCTCGATTCATCACTCCATAATCCTCTTTTCCACTGAACTTTATTCCAGTCTTTGTGAGCTGTAGCATATCTTACCCTTTTCACCCTATTCCCTTTCTGAAAAGGTGGTTTCTTGGCTTCCCTCCCAAAAAGACCATTCCTGATTAAGCTTCTTCAGACAGTAGAAGGGTCAACGTGACATCATGATGAAGCTGGCAGATGCTGCTACTGGTTAAGTGTAAGGGGAGGTCACACTAAACACTAAGCTATTTTCTGGTTGTATTCTAATAGTGAGACTGAAAAATAATTAAAAATAATTATATATGGTCATTACACCACTGCTAAAACAATGGTGTATCTAATGGGATGGTGAATGGTGGCCAATACTTTTGCACAGTGCTATATATATTGATATAACAGAGTCCAAACGTCTGAGAGAATTAGTAGAAATATTCTCTTTTGCATTTTCGTTAATACAATATGTACAGTGTATGTGTGTGTGTGTGTGTGTGTGTGTATTTATACCTTTTAATACAATATAAATACAAGTAGTACAGTATTTTTCATTCAAAATTGAGTGAAAAGTTGAATCTTTGAAAAAATTCCCATAAATTTCTAAATTGATTAGTGTTTATTATGTCCCTCACATCCTTTTGCTGTAATGCCAGTGTGCTCTTGAGCTGGCATGGACTCCAAGTTTGTGCAAATTCTGATGATCCGTGATACCCAGCACTATTTCACAATATTCCAAAGAGCATCCTTGGAATCCCTCATGTTACTGGGTGCTTGACACAAAGATGGATGTGACTGATTTTTCTGGTTTTAATATCACTGAATACAATTTCTCACTAGTTTTGTTAAACTGTGCATGTACTACGAGAATCACGATGGGTCTGACCCTGTCTCTCTCAGTGGCTAACAAATGGGTGCACGAGTACGGGCAGGAGTTTCGGCGGCGCTGCAGTCCAAACCCTGAGGAGTGATTGGAGATCGACTCTGGGACCGTCAGGAGCACAAGAGCCTCAACGCAGAGGGAGAGGAGGCAGACCGTTGCTGCGCTTCTGCATGAAGAGGAAGGCAGTGTGGGCACCCGGCAGAGGTGACATGAGGATTAACGGAAATGGAGAGGGGGGCTGCACTGGACTGGGACTGTAGGAAAACATTTGGCAGTAGATTAGCAAGGCCCCTGCACTCCTGAAGCTCTGAGGGAAGCAGCTAATGGTTTCGGTTCATTCTGCAAGCCCACTTGTGCCTACAGTGCAGACTTGGAGCATGTGCTCTGCAGCTCTGTGGAAGAAAAAGGATCCACTGATTGGATTAATTAGTAATGTATTCGCATTTCTATACGACTGTTTGCGTTTTCAGTCTTTGCGTCTTTCTGCTAGAACCATCTTCAGGTGAAGGAATGTGATTTTCCATGCATACTTTGGCTAATCACAACTTGCACACTATTGTCTCTTTGACTCGCACTGTGCTGTTCATAGCTGAGGTTACATTGTGGATCCTAAATGGTATCGGTTATCAAAACCAATAAAGGCTTGGATTGTGTTTCTTGAACGAGTCTTCAGCCTACGTGGAGAAAAAAAAGCCTGTAGTGGAAATGGCTTCATATAGTTGATGACTAGTTGAAAATGTTTCCCATTTTGTATTTAATACGAGGCCCAACATTCTCTACTGGGTTGAAATCTGGATGAGGCCAAAACATGAACCTGTTGGACTGTGGCAGATCACAGACTAACGACTAATCCTTTAAAGAACAATAACAAGACAAATATATTCTGGAACATTTTGAACACCCAGCCGTGCTTTAGTTTGAGTTTCATATTAAACATTTAAATCTTTAGATGACTCTATGAGCTGCAGTAATGAGCAGTGATGAGGAGGGCATTTTCTGACCATTAAAAGCTTCCTATTTCGCCAAGGAGTGTATGCAGGTGTCTAAGTTCATTCTGTAGTATACATTAAACAAAAACAAATGAACACACAATTTTTTACGAAAGAATGGACTGATATAAGCACTAGTAATTCCAGCTCTTGGAGAACGCTGTCAGAAGAATCTTGTGAGATTCTTTGTTACACCAAAATGCCAAGCTATCCCAACAGGATCTGTAAGCCGTGGGCTGTGCCATTTCCAAACCGATGTACCCATGGAGTGTTGTCTTTATGCGCCTGCTCGTCAGCTTTTCCAACTCCAATATCATCTTTGTATGATATAATTTCACAAAAGGAAATAACGTACCAAAACTAAAACCCATGTCTTCTGCGTCTGCACATGTTCGAGTAGTAAAAGCAGTAGCTTCATGATCATCGTCCATTGGAAATGTCCCTGTAAGCGTTTTCTGGTAGAGGTTGACTTTACACAAGTCGATAGGGAGATTTGCGAGGGCTGAAGCAGAGTTTGCATGCACTCACACACACTCGCATTGCTCTGAGACCTCTGGAATGCCACTTATTCCCAGCTGCATTCGGCAAGCCTACAGTAGAGATTATTCATCATTCATCATGATCTACAGCGGCGGGACGAGTTCTCCTTATGTCTCCTTATGGAAGACTAGATGCAGTCACACACACTGATGATGATGAAGATGATGATGCAATCTTAGAATTAGACTAACTTGCAATTTTGTAATAAAGGTAAGCATGAGTAAGCCAAATGGGCCTAATTATAACCTGCCACTGCCTTAATTTATTTTTCTGTTCCCGTGCAGACTATTACAGAGTCTTCCAAGTAGTCATTTCCTTTGAGCTCACTCTGTAATTTTAGAAATATGCAATGCAGGCCACCCGAGCGTTCAGGTTTCTAGTGAGAGCCACAGCACGGCCGTTCAGCTTTCTGTGTGTTGTGTGTGACTACCTGAACGCCTTTTTCATGGTATACATGTGCAGCTACACATTTTTTTGACTAGTAAGTCCTGGGGACGCGGTCCAGCCAAGCCACACAGGCAACAGCGACCCCTGCTGGCCCTGCGATGGACTGGCGGCCATGTGGGATAGGTGCCGGATTGACGAGGACATGCAGAGACGATGAAATAATACAAATAATAATAATAATAGGCAGTAGGGTGGTACAGTGGTTAGCATTGCCGCTTCACAGATTGACGGTTCGATTCCCGAGCGTGTAGTCTGCCTGTGTGGAATTTGCATGTTCTCCCGGTGTGTCACATGCATTAGGTCAACTGGCGTGTCTACGTGGCCCTGTCTGTGTGTGTGTGTCTGTGTGTGTGTGTGTGTGTGTGTGTTGCGATAGAGAGGTGCCTCGTTCAGGCCCCTGCCGACCTGCAATCAATAATTGGAGGAAGTGACTTTTTAAAGTGAAGCTAATAATAAAGCTAATAATGTTGCTATTCAGAATTAGGTCGACGTATTGTATTAGGTCGTGGTTGATGACTAGACCGACACTGCCATCTGCTGGAGTTGCATGCAAAGTGAAACAATCCCGTACATCGAATAAAGCTAATTACTCTACGGGTGAAGTAACACTAACAGATCACGGTAGTGAATTAGCAGTACTGTTTTTACCCGAAACACTTCCAGGGATCCGTATAAACTCTAAAATCTATATATTTTGTTCTATGTTAAGTCTGTCAGGTAAAGATTCCAACAACATTCAGTTCTTGCTAATAACCAAGCGCGTAATTCACCTAGAGTGTCTATTCGTCTAATTCCGCGTTTTACCTGTGCTTATACTTGATCCCACAAGTGTTTAATGGAACTAGAGTCTAGGTACTTTGGTTTTCATTCAACGTGTCCCAAATGTGAGCAGCATTGCTGGACAGGCGTCGATATTGCCCCATCCATTTAACATAACACTGTCTCTGAAACTTGATCCCTCAACCTTCTATTCGGTAGTCTGGTACTTTGAGTGACTGAGCCCCCAGTACTCTGCTTCATAAATCCAGGTGGGGTCTGGACAGTGCACCAGTCTATCACTCAGGTGTCAGAAGGGGTTGCAGATGTAGTGCTGGGGATTCTTTCTTGTCTGACCTCCCCTTCCTCAGACATAGCCAATTTAGTGTCTGTGAGAACCCCAACTCTACTGGAAGGCATAGTCTTGCTGCGTCACCAAGCGCAACATTGCTGCAGTGTGGTGGCTATCATTTTTCAGTTGGGCAGCACGAGGGCTTCTATTGTTTCATAGCTCCAGAGAGCCCTGGTTTGTGCCTGTGTGGAGTTTGCATGTTCTCCTCATTTCTGGTTTCATCCTGTATTCCAAAGATGAGCGTAAGGTCAAATGGAGTCTCTAAAGTGTCACAGCATAAGAGAGTGACTGCTGGAGAGGACCTGGCCCACACATTACCCTGAAATAGATTGAGCAGGTGAAAATGAATGAAGGAATCAATGTGTTTTGGAATGAGTGCGTTTGACCATGTAGGGCGTCCTCAAGGTCCACTACAAACTGCAAAGTGCATCATGAGTTCTTTGTATCCAATAGTAGGAATCTAAATCATTCTTTCAAACATATTCACACAGAAAAAAGTGAAACTTCATTTATACAGTGAAATCCAATTCGTTATTGTCATTCGTGCTCTTCCTCCAGGTGGCGATACTGTGTGGGTTGGTGAACTTTGTTCTAAATTCATAGAAGAACGTGGAGGCGGTAGTTGCGATTGGTTGCTCAGTTGCGTTTTGTACACAGTTGTTAGACAAACATGATAACGTGAACCATTAAAGTTTCCAAGAGTCGAAGTGATGAAGAACAAAAGAGCAAAACCGACCCAGGTTGGCAGTAAAAGAAAGAAAGGTGTGTTGTGAACGCAAACGCGCACGGTTTAAATCAGCCGTTAGGCTTTGTTGACAGTTGCTCGGTAATCCGGAGATACTCGGGTTCAGTCGCAAACGGTTTTTATCCGCCCTTGTATGTGCACTTTTTAGGGCGTAAAATAATGAATCGCACAGCCGTTGTAGTGCACTTTCGTTATTTAAGCGAGGCATTTGGGATACAGCCAGAACATTTCACGGTGTTGTTCGTAATCGTAGTAATAAAAGAGGATAAACTAATTATATTATAATTCGTGCTGCTTTTACAGTATTGTTAGATTAACAGGTTTGTATATATACATTTATGTTAATATAAAGTGCGTACATACTGTACGTACAGTGGAGCCAAAAGTGACAGAACTAGTGAAAGTGCTTCTAATTTGCATTTTTCTTGGCTTTAGTACAGTATTGTAAATTAAAACTCAACTCATGTTAACAGCATAGCAATCTGAGTTAAAATTCTAGAAAATAATCCTTGATAAAGTTTTAGAATTGATTCGTATTTGGTATGTTCTCACTTTTGTACTTGAACTGGTAAGAACTCCAAAAGTTTGTGTAAAATCTGATGATTCATGTTATTGAGCATGCTTTCATAAACATATTCCAAAGGGCATCTTATGTTACTGAGTGCTCTGTCTTAATGTGCCCCCATAAATGCTGGTTAGAGTTTAGGTCATGTGGCTGTGAAGGAAAGTCCATGACAGTTAGCGCTCATTGGTCTTCTTTGGTCTTCAAGAGGTTCTTGCAAAGCTTTGAGGGTGTTTTTTTTGCGTTGCTGTCCGGCTGCAGTATGAATCCTTCTCCTCAAAGATTCCAACAAGCATTTTCACTAGTGCTCTCAGATCCCGAATGCGTTGCCAGTCCATCGCAGGGCTGGTGGGCTTACTGTTGCACAGTAGGGGAATTGTACTAAGTTGGGTTTTTTATTTACAGTCATTAGCGATGTGTCCCCTTCGACAAGCCTCCCTCCTCTCGTGGAGGGCCAGGTGCGCTGCTTTCTAAGAGTCTCCGTGAGCAGAGTGTTATGGACGATCCCCAAGCCTCCTCCGGTGACCCTGGTCCGATTGCGATGGTGGGGCGAGACGACCGGCGGGACTCTGTTCTATCCCAGAGACGGAGCCCTAGACAGACAGAAGGACGTGAAGTCTACGGCCCGATTTCCAGTACGATGTGGCCCCAAGCAGTTCACCTCTTATCTGACAGGTATGCATGTGGGTAAAAGCCATTTGGCGTAGGCATCATGAACTGGAGTAAAAAAAAAGTAGTACTGTATTTCGTAGTTAATAAAAGCTCTCAATTTTCGTTTTTTTTTACTAAGAATTGCTAAGCAATTGTAACTTTATTACATTTACTGATTTATAGCTATTAAATAATAATAGCATGATATAAGTAAGAATTGTGAGTTATGAAGTTATAAATACTGCACAGATTTTTTTCCATGCCAACAATACATATTCAATGTTCCTATTTTTGTATGTTGGTAGTTTGATGACTTACTCTACAGGGTTTCTTGTGCATGCTTATTAATACCTTTGGTGTTCTTCATAGATATGGGCTCACTGGTGCTGGATGTTCTCACAAAGCGTGATCATTTACCAATGGCACGAGTTCAGATAGCTGGGATTGCTAGATTGTCTCTGTCCCACTCAGTTCATGGATTTTTCACTCTGGTTTCCCCAACGTCTGAAAAACTCGGCGAGCTCCAGGTGCGTTACGTGGACCAAATGCAATAGATTGTTTCAATGAATTTTTTATTCCTGTTTTAGATTTAGCTTTTAACTTTTTAACCTGGAGCTCATGACCGCAGGCGTAAGCAGAACGGGATCATTGGTAAGATTTACTTTCCGTTCCCACTACAGGTCACGCTGGCTTTGGAGCCGCTGAGCGATGCCTACGACAGCAGCAGCTCGGTGCCAACCACCGACATGAGTGCTGATATGGCCACGTCAGCCCCTGGTGTAATATCAGACCAAAACCAGCAGATGGCGTCTCAGACCCACTGTGGTCCCGGCTACAGTGGACGAGAGTCAGTGGGAGGCAGTTCCATCAGTACACCGAGGTCGGTGTGTGTTATTTTTCTCGACTCGTTTTCGAATTTGCATTTCTATTTTTTTCTTTATTTCCAATAAGTACATTCAGGCTATTTCATTTATGCAATGGTGAAAAAAGTTTCATTTCAGTGCATCCCCAGTTTTAGGCCTTCTGAAGGTCTGACAGACTTGTAGCTGTATGTGTGTCAGTTAATTTATTCAGTGTCTTCATCCATTAGAGGAAAGGATCACCTGTACTTTCAAGAAAGGAGAAAGCCACTCTCTGGCAGCTCTCGTACTGGAATAGGAGCTAGGGTGAATGAGCATGTGGGTACAGGTGAACCGGACGCTGTTGCTCCCATGCCATCAGTGGATCTTCTCTCTGGTGAGAGTCACGTCGTGCTTCTTATTATATATCCGCAAGATGGATGAGTTTCAATGCGCTGCTTTTACGTTGTTCTTCTAGTTCTTCTTGAGCGTGGCAGCAAGCTGAGGAACGCCATGGTGGTGTCTGCGCTGCAGTCTGACATCGATTCTGACATGGCTCTAAAGGACACGCCCCTTCCTCTAACGAGGGACGACATTGGGGCTCCTTCTTTGTATGTTTCTGGGGATGGTTTGAGATATTGAGGTACACTGTATGGACAAAAGTATTGGGACACACCTCTTTATCACTAATCATTCAGTCCCATTGCCACAGGTGTATAAAATGAGGCACCTGGCCATGCAGTCTGCCTGTACAGACGTTGTCCTAAAGAGCTCACTGAACCGAGCGTGGTACTGTAATCGGATGGAACAAATATCAGTTTGTGAAATTCCTTCCCTCCTAGATATTCCATGATCAACTGAGTGGTTTTAATGAAGCGTTTAGGAACTAGCAGCTTAGTCACGAATTGACAGACCACGCTGAGTGAATGGGCAAAACTTCATACAGGCACAGTCCGAAATCTTCTAGAAAGCTGTACTGTTACAGCTGCAAATAGGGGACCAACGTCATATAAACGGCTATGAACTGTAGGTGTGCTGAGTAGGCGTCCCAGTACTTTTGTCCATATAGTGCGTGTGAGATCAGAATCCAGTAAATCATTTAAAGATTGATGTGTCTATAGGCCTCCCAGGCCGGCGTCGGGCCAGCTGCTGCAGGACATCCTCCACTCAGACTTGCAGCGTTCATCACAGGACCCTGAACTACTCGAGCCGGAGTGTGTCGCAGACACCCATGATGTAGCTGTGGACCTGCTCCTAGGAAGGTAGTGCTGATGCTTAGACAGTGGTACCTCGGGTCTTGTAGTAAATTCGTTCCAGAAACCGAAAATGAAGAGTACCGAGCAAATTTTTAAGGGTTAATGTGAATTGAATGAATGGGTTCCAGACCCCCAGAAAATCCCCCTGTATGAGGCATTATCTGCATTAATGGAGCCGTACTGTACAGGAGCTCCTGATTTATGATGGGGATATGTTCAACAAATCCATCATAAGTTAAATGTATAATGACCTGATATCATAGCGGTTACACATAAACACACATTAACCTACAAATCATGAACACAAAGCTTATTTTATAGTAGTATTGAAAAATGTTGTATAATTGAGTGAGTAATGGACTGAAAGTGAAAAGTAAAAGCAAAACACTTACTCTATTGGTGAACTCGAGGTGCTAGCATCGTGTTCTGGAGCATTCAGTTCCTGTTTGGCTTTCGGTTGGCTGTTATTACTAACCTTTGTACGACCCATGGAGATTTATTTGCCCTAGGAATACAGTACTGTAGATGTAAAAATGAAGAAAAACACGATAAACACAGCGCAGATCTGCACTGAGCGAGAGCTATTGTGAATCTGAATCACTGTGTACCGAATCGTGAATCATGAATCAATTATAAGCAATTGCGCAGAGTACCAAGCAGACGACGAGAACCGAGGTACCACTGTATTCATTAATTTGCTGGACGGATCGACAATGATTCTTTTCGAATAAGTTTTAAAACTCAATTCTGTGTGTCCTCTCTAAACGCAGCGTGAATGGGTCTGTGATGTCATTATGGGATGGAGAGGGTCCCCTTCCTGACTCTCTCTCCGGCTGTAGTAGTGTGCTCATGGACAGCGAGCTTAACGACCCCCAGTATGACCAGAGCCTTCTGGAGAACCTGTTCTACAAAACCTCAGTATGGTTTTATGAGTATACTACTCTCACTGTGGCTACAGCTGGGTAGCTCAGTAGTGATTTTGTTTTTGTTTTTGATTGCAGAAGTCTGACAGCTGTTTGAATGCGGAAGATGGCGAGCCCAGTGGGAAAGAGAGCATCAGAAAAACAACCAGGTCCACATTTAAGTGAGCATTTACAACCCTGCTGTGATCCGATACCACTGAGCACTCCAGCAGTCCCAATCCCTTAATGAGAGGACCTCGTCACTAATTCGCTCCTTTTCCCTGTATCTCTTTAAAGGCTGGACCCAAATAGCGAGCCACGTTCAGGACCAAACGACTGCTTCCCTGGGCTCAGTGTGGATAGGATTGCACTTTTGGGGAGTGTCCGTTTAGCCAGGGTTATCGTCCTTCAGCTGTCAGTCCCTACAGATCCGACTAATGCGTCAAGGAAGCTGTCACGGAAAGGAAGACCGCCACTACCTGTCACTTCCAAGAAATGGTACAAATCTCAGTCGGAGTTTGTAGTGAAAGCGTTATTTCCGTAAGCTAACCCGGCATTTTTTCTCTCCAGCTCATATTTTGTGGAATACCACTTTCCGTTACCATCAGCCAACGATGCCGTAGGGAAGGCCACGCCTGCCGAGGTCACACGAGTCGTCTCCAGTAAAGTTGTAGACGGAGGTCAGGTTGTTTATCTCCCCTAAAGTCTGCTGCAAATGTTTGTCTCTTTTTTTTTGGTTTATTTTACTTATATTATCTGTGCAAATGAGTCACCATGGGTCCTAGGAAGGCCAACCAAAGCCAACTGAATAGGAAAACCGTGAGAACCAGGATAGCACACGTGTTTCTAGTAATTTTTTTGTCAATTATTTTTGTCTGTACATATACAGCAGTATCTTGGTTCTTGACCATCTCGGAACCTGTCGAATTCGGTTCTCTAAGCATTTGTTTTAGTCTGCTGCAATTAAAAGAAATTTCAAATCGAGTTTCAAATAAATAATGGAGCATGACATATGGTCAAAAATGCAGTAAGCAGAACGCATGCGATATCGTCAGTCTTTGACATTTTTGCATCATCACACCCCTAGTATGCAGGTATTTAACCAGTGTGGTAAAAACAAGCTAAAAAATGATGAACTTTCCTTTTCAGTGGTGAAATTTCAGCACCGGAGTGTCTTCCCGGTGCACGTCAGTGGCCTCAACATCAGGCGATGGTGGGATACGAACCTTACGTTCACAGTCCACTCCAGACAAAGCAACCAAATGAAAGTAATTATCCTTATCATCTGCTGTTGCTTATAGAATAAACCGATGGCTAAACATAAGCATTCTGACTGTGGATGTTTGCCTCTCGCCTCAGCCTGTTCCAATAGGGACTGCCGTGTTCCCCTTACGCACTTTGCTTCAGAGTCATCGGCTGAGTATTACCACTGCGCTTCCTGTCCAGAGAATAGACGCAGATGTCAGCAAACGGGATGTGGGGCCTCTCAAGGTAACGTACCGGAGCGATTTGGAGTAGTGTTGTAGGATTTGACCTGGATGGAAAATTGTAAACTCCCAGGATAAAATAGGCCGGCGAGACTCCTCTAAGCAAAACAACTGCAGTGAAAAGCTTTCTCTGTCTTCAAGTGCCCCCATAAATGCTGGCCAGGGTTTAGTTCAGGTGACTGGAGGAAAGTTCCTGGCAGTCAGCACTGCTTGATGTTCTTTGGTCTTCAAGTATTAGTTGCAAAGCTTTGAGGTCCTCCTTCATTAAGATCCAAACGGACACTTTCACTAGGGCAGCGTTTCCCAACCGGTGTGCCGCGAGAAATCCAGATTAGATTATCCAGTTTCGCCTGATCGCTACTCTGAGCGAGTGGCCTGTAGTGACAGGCAGAACAGTTACATTCTCTTCCACTAGAGGGCAGCAAGATATCAGCTTTGTGTTCAACTAGACAGGACCAGGTTTCACAGTGAGGGAGTAAATTGAGACTAGATTTATTAATCATCTTTAGGTCCATCACCCCCTAAAAGTCTATTGGCTTTAGTCACTGCAGTTTGTGTTGTATTGGCACTAATGAATGGACAGGATAAATAAGTCTAACATTATTGTTTGTGTCTTCCTCCGGAGGTCTCATTTGAGCTGGAAACAGATAAGAAGGACGTCTCTTCCCCGAGCAAGCTGGAGAAGACGGATGCCTCCCCACAGAATGCAGATGTCTCTCTAGGGGCTCAGGACGATGAAGACGGCGATGATTTTGCGCCTCCCGCAGCGATTCGTCCATCTCAGAACATCCGGCTGCCTCCGACCAGGTCTATTTCCTTTCGAAAAGGCCCAAGCTCTCCTGTGGAGCCCTTTCAAACCCCAGATGACGAAGAGAGCGACGTTTTGCTGCACACCCTGCTCATGGTGCCAGACGGAAAAGATTTAAACTGCGCGCCGATGCACCCGAATGTCTACTTGAACTGTAAGCTTTTTGGCTCTGAAGAGACCACGCGATCCGCCGTCAGCTGGGGTCAGACACAACCCACGTTCCGCCTGGCTCAGGTGGGTTTTTCAAAAGGAAGCGTCACCAAACGTGGACGTGGCACCAGTCGCTGATGCTTGCGTTTGTGCTTGCAGGTAGCTCCGGTGGCTCTCACCTCCAAGCTGTTAGACAGGATGAGGAACAACGTGATGGTCATAGAAGTCTGGCTCCAAGCCAACTCGTCCGATAACGATAAACTACTCGGGCTGGTCAAACTCCCTCTGCACCAGTTCTACATGTCTTTCAGGTTGGCCTCTGAGCAAAGAACGTGATTTAATTAACGTATGTTGGATGTAATTACCTCAGATATGCTGACTACAGAGACAGGGGTTTAAGGATAATCCTGGTTTGTTCTCCTCGCTGTGCATATTGTACAAATACACTGCTGGGATGTTTTTAGTCAGCATACAGTACTGTACCAAAGTCTTGGGGCACCATTCCAGTAGATATACCATTGTTCTAGCTATGGTATGATGACCATATATAATTGTTTCTCGGTCTCTTTATTAGAATACAAAAAGAAAATACAGGAAATGTGTATGCAGTATTATAAACAGCTTCTATTGGCTACAGTGGTAAGTATTTAGTGTGGCCTCCCCTTACCCCTAATAGCAGCATCTGGCAGCTTCATGCCAAGTGGACCCTCCTACAGTCTGAAGAAGCTCAATCAGGAATGCTTTTTGGAAGGGTAGCAGGCAAGAAACCACTTTATCAGAAGGGGAACAGGGTGAAAAGCTAAGATATGTTAAAGCTCACAAAGATTGGAATGAAAATCAGTGGAAAAGAGGATTATGCAGTGACGAGTCCAAGTTTTTCAATTTCAGTTGTCAATTTCTGAGTCTAGTCATCGGCAGTATGTGATGTATGGTCTAGTGGTCGACCGATATGGGTCTTTAACTGGCCGTTGGCGCTATGTAATGCCAATTTCACAATGCTTCTTTGTTTTGTTTTTCTTTTTTTTGTAGCTGATAAAACTAAGAAAAATGCTAAACCTAAATGAACATTTATTTATATTATAAATATACTGTCTCTGATCCTTTCTTTTTTATCGATAAAAAATAAGTCAGAAGTTTTACTGCTATCAGCATCTTCTTGTTTCTGGAAAAAAGAAGCAATATCAGAGTGGTAGCTGCGTCTCTTTTGTTTTTAATCTCAATCCGAGTTTTAATGCCAGAAACAGTTTATCTTCTCGTAAATGGCCCCGCCCTCACTGCATGTTCTGTGAGCGTGTCTTTGTTTTTAGTCGCTCTGTGGTGCCAGTTTATGACCTGCCAGTCATTCCCTCAAAACTGCATTAACCCACTAATATGGTCATTATAGTGTTGCTAAAACAACAAGTCTAATGGTGGCCTGAGACTTTTGCACAGTACTGTATGATGGGTGCATGGATAGAGAAATGGATGGATGTTTAGATGGATGAATATAACCCAATACTGATCCTTCCTTTAGTTAGCAACGCACCGGTTTTGTGCTGTTTGACTTTTGTCTTGGGTTGCTTGTATTACAAAAAATCATTTTCATCACATTTCCTGGTAAAAGCCTCGACAATATTCATATTTTGCCATACAGGGATGCCAAGGTTTTGCAGCTGCTCCTGCAGGCGCAGTATCCAGTGGTGGTCGTGGACAGCTTCATGCCGATAGTGGACATCTTCTCGGGTGGAACATGTGGGAGTCTGAGGGTGTGTTTGGCCATGGGCACGGCCCAACAGATCACGTCCCTACAGCGCATGAGAGAAGAGGATCTGAGCTGTGTGTCCCAGCTGCCCAGACCTGGCCACCTGCTAGACCATAGACCCACGGCCGATGGAAAGGTCAGGCCTTTATAAAGCATGTTTTAAAAGCAAACCGATCTGCACTTATCTGCCACGCGAAATTTGCTTCGACGTTGGCTGGTGTGACGGTGGACAAAGCCTGACTTTGCTCGCGTTTTGCGAATGTTTTTTTGACCAGGTGCGTGCCGGTCCATCCGCAGAGACTGTGACCGAGCATGTGTTTGTGGTACGGGTTGAGAAAGTGAAGGGACTGACCCCACTGCAGTCTACAGTCTGGGGAGAAGCCGATTGCTACATCCAGTACTCCTTTCCCACCCAGCTGGAAGAGGAGGCCGGACAGGACGTGGAGCCACATGTTCCGGAGAGCAGTAAGCAGCTGTATCTGATCAGTTAATGCCGATCAGGATGCCTTATGTTAAAGAAATAGTTCAGTGTTTCTACACCTGAGCCTTGTCTACTGGAGCTGTCCTAATGATATTGCAGACGCACCAAATTAAAAGTTAGTGTCACGCTGGTGAGAGCAGAGAGGAACAAGGGGTTTAAATAGCGGAGGGTGTGATAAATAAAATGCAGGCAGTAAGCGGGCGTGGTTGTGTGGGACGAGATCCAGAATGGAGGCTTCATTTCCTTTGCTTTCCTGTGCCAGTCTTAAGCAGCAGATCAAAAAAAGGATCCACTTCCGGTTTCTGCCAAGTATTTTGATTTCTGTTTACTTGAATATCCCTTGCTGCAGTCACTGATAATGAAAGCGCAGTTCATCAGTCGCCCAAAATCGGCGGTAATAAGTGATTCTTTTCTCTCGTGCAGCTGCCAGTTTAAAGTCGTATCGCACCGGTGCCACACTGTGCGTCCCCGATCCAGTGTTTGTCCACCGTGAGACGCATGTCCTGCTGGCCCCGCCCGACGTTCCAGTGCAGAGACTCCTGCTCAGCTCCCTGTCCAGTCAGGGCCTCAGCAACGGTGGAGGAATCCAGTTTGAGGTGTGGTGCAGGTACGGACCTGTGCAGCCATGAGGGTTAGACATGAGTTTAGGTATTGGGTCTTTTCGAGGTAAAAACAATGTAAATCACGTCCGCTTGTACTGGGGGTGGGACGATACACCCCGCTCACGATACTGAGTTCATGATACGATTTTCTTGCAACTTTTTTATAACAGTACAAAATAATGAACACTTCGTTGTACAAGTATCGAATAATATATAGGCTAAGATGAAATAAAGCAAAAAATATAGAGTAAAAAAACTATAGTACACAGAGTAAGGAATGAGTGAGTGAGGACAGTTAGTCCAAGAAGAAGAGTCACTGTAGGGTTTTGCATCCTCGATGGGCATAAGAAACAGAATGCATGTGACATCATCAATGCACATGTCTCTACAATGCACAGTTTGACATTTATCAGTTTTTACACCCCTAGTTTTAACACTTTGTACTTTTTAAAAGCCTCTTCTGGTCCGGATCATGGGGATTCCAGGCCATCAGAGGGCTAGGTAAGGGTCGCAGTGACCTCACCCATGTCAACTGCCAAGCTACCCATGTTGGGTCCTTGAGCCAAACCCTAATGACATAAACTGTAGGTTCATGTAAGTTTAAATTATGCTCTGCTGTGATATACAGAGTATATATTAAAATTCAACTTGCGATGGATTTCATCCATTTATCCACTTGATTGTAACGTTTTCAGGTACTATTACCCGAATGTGCGCGAGCAGCTGGTAGCCAGGGGGCTGCTGCCCATGGCCAAGCTGTGTGCCATGGTGACGATGCAGAGGCAGGGCCAAACCGAGGCACAGCTCTTCTCCCTTCCTCTGGTGCCGAGGTCGGACAGGCCTGCTGATCTCCAGCCACATCCCTCAGGTACTTAGGCAGTTTTACCGCCACGTAGGATGTGCATGTAGCGCATAACTAACGTCGGTACCCGGTCTTAGGGCTGCTCGAGGTGAGCGTTCAGTACAAGACACGGTCTGTGAGCGGCGGCGGCGGCCTGAGGAGCGGCGCTGGGTCCTCCCGTGTGGTGAATCTGGTGGTGCGGGTGCACAGAGCCGCTGGGCTGCAGGCCGCAGCACGGTGGGTTCTTGCCTGTCCTTGTGTTTATCCTCAAAGCATTATCAATAACAGTTCATAATACACTCCTGGACATTCTGGTTCTTCTCTCCACGCAGAGCTGCAGCGCTGCCCTACTACTCGGAGGTGGGCGTTAACTCCTTCGTCACTGTGCAGCTCTCGTTCCTGCCCGACACCGAGCGCAGGAGCACTCGCGTAGCAGCCCGGACCTTTTGCCCAGAGTTCGAGCACCATGCCGAGTTTTGCTGTCAGCTCCTGGTGCAGCGGGACGCCGGCGAGAGCGTGAGCCTGGCTGAGATCCTGCAGGAAGCCGTGGCGGTTTTCACAGTCTATAACCGAGACAGGCGCAAGGGTGAGCAACCACGACTCGGGCGGTACTGGTCATGCCTTGTGTTATTGGTCACTGAAACACTGTCCTCACTGGTGCACTGGTGTTTTGATAGTACCTGATGGAGCGAGGTCCAAAGACACCGTTCTGGGCTCTGTTCGGATTCGTCTAGGTGACCTGCTTTGCAAAAGAACAGGTGAGAAAATAAGGATAAAGGCCTATGCACACCGGGTACCATTTTTTTCGCACTCCTCTTTTGCTTTCTTTAATTTCCCTTTTCTTAATGTGTCGTGGAGATTTCGCCGTGTCGTTTTCACATTGTCAAGTTAAAATAAAACAAAGACACGAGGGAAGATGAGTGCAGGAAGCTTTACTTTGTGTGTTTTTGTGAGCATGAACAGACTAGAAGGCACTTAGATAAACAAGATAATGGTTCCCTCCAGTCCCTGTGAGCTTCATCACCATCGTTCTCCAGCCTCTCAGTTATATTCCACCAGCTCTTTTCTTTAACATCCATGTTTAATAGCTCTGCTACTAGCAGGATGAGCTGTTCTGCCCGACAACCGAGCTCTGATTGGTCAACCTGATTCTGAACGACACAAAGATGTACAGAGCTTTGCAGTGTGCAGGACATGAAAAGGCCTTTACCAAGCATTCAGTGAATAATATCCATTGCTTCTGCAGGCATATCCGGCTGGTACGGGCTCTCCCTTCCTCCAAACGCGCCCTTATGTCCCAGCCTGACCTCAGCGGGAGGACTGGAGCTGTCTATAAGCTTTAGCCATCGCTCAGACCGAGAGCGTGTGCTCACCTCGGCACGGCTCTTGGGATGGGAAGTTGAGACGGACAGTGAGGAGTCCGAGGAGGACGAAGATTCTTCAGAGACACTCAAATTGTCCGTCTCTATACCCAGAGCCTGGCTGCCCGTCAAGTACCTGCTGCTCCCGGGTCACCCTGAGCTCCAGAGGTCGACGTATTGCTACTACAGATACAAACTGTACGACCAGGAGACCTTCTGCTCCCAGCTGAGACATCCGACCGTGGAAGATGGCCAGGAGGGTCAGGACATGGCCACGCTTGCTTTCCCGGGCAGCCAGGCCGTCGAGCTGAGGGAGTGTCGGCCGCTACACTGGTATTTGAGGGAGGAGAGGCTGGAAGTGCAGCTGTGGGTCTGTTTTGGAAAGGGAAAGAGAATCCGGCCTCATGATTCGGATCGCCTGGTGGGGTCGGCCTTTTTGGATCTGTCAGCCTTATCAGCGACTTCCAAGCGCAAGCGGATCATAAGCGGTAATGTATCTTATGGACATTTTATATTATATCTGAATGTTAAGTCGTGTGTAAGGAATAAAGCATGGCTGGGAGTGTCATAAGAAAAAAAGGCACTTTTTTATTATTGTCCCAACTCGTTCATTCCTTACTCTATTATATTTATATTATATTACTATCGGATTAGTATCAATAAAGCTGTTTTATATTTGGTTACTCTCTATTATGTTGTAATTTGGATCTCATTTTAAGTAGTATATTTCTTCATATATGTTCTTTAATTCTTACATGTAACATCCAGGCTGCCCTAGGAGGTTCAGTCCCTTTTTGAGTCTTGGTCCTCCCAAGGTTTCTTACCCATAACGTTTGGGGAGTTTTTCCTTCCCGCTGTTGCCTCAGGCTCGATCAGCTAGGGCTTTGGGCCAGTATATTTGTAAAGATGCTCTGAGACGATCCTGTGTTGTAAAAAACACTATATAAATAAATTAGGCTTGACTTAAATCAGATTTGATCCTACAGGGTGTATATGGGGTGTCCTCACTATCTGCCATATATGTGCTATTTGGTCACTACTGCCACGCTAAAGTATCCCATATAACTTTACTGTATAATATGGGGTGTATAATTAAGGTATGGTGTTCAGACAACGTCAAGATCCAGAACCAGGGGTGTAACAATACGTTCTGCTCACGATTCGATTCACGATGTTGAGTTCATGATTTGATTTTCTTATGAAAAGACCTTCCTTTTTTCCTGAAGTGTAAACAATGCAAAGTATTGCACATTTTCTTTTGGAAGTTTTTAAACAGACAAAATAGTCTCATGCAATTAAAAGAAATGAGTAGAAACAGAGATTTAAAATCGTGAACAAAATGCTCCACCGTAGCTTCACCATATCTTAAATGACGAAGTAAAACATTCTTTTTTATTTGTGAAGAATAACAATTCAGAACAGTGTGCACTTTTAAAGGATTCCTTAGTCCCCTGCAATTAATTGTAGTTATTAATTAGTAACTCCACTGCAACAAAATGTTTATTCTAACAGTGGCACCAAATGTACAGTTTAAAGTGCTGTTTGAGTGAGTAAACACAACCTGCTCACTGAGCTTAGTTCAGCCTTTGAACATCCTCAGTCTCAAAGTAATCTTCACCAGTTTGCATTGCAGAAGGGCAAAATCGCTTGCACCCTCTGCTGTTCCACATGGAGCAAGCCTAGGGCGGCAGTGGCAAGGAAAAACTCCCTAAATGTTATAAGGACGAAACCTTGCTAGGACCAAGGGGTCCTCTCAAAAGGGACCCGACCTCCTTGAGCGACTTAGATGACAAATGTAAGAATGAAACTAATTTATCCGGTCAGATAAGTCTGTAGTAGTAGTTCAAAAGCAGAAACTATATAAATATTAGCAGGTAAATAAACTATTATAATAAAAAACGAGATAAAAAATCGGCATTATTTGTGATGATAGTCACCTGTGCTAATGCTAGCCAGGGCCTCCCTGTTGTGGCCCATCTGCCTCAAGGATGCTGGATCCTCACTTGAACAGCTCGATATAATTTGTTCTGAAAACTGTATGTATAGTCAAAATCTTAGAAGTAGGAATCTCATTGCCAGCCCATTAGCACCATCTAGCGGTGGAGCTATAATGGCTGCGTGGTTTAGTTTTAGTTGGTTTGCTCCGATGCATGTTACATAGGCGTGCTGTTCCCTTTGTAGGTGTGTATCCTCTGTTTAAACGTTCTGCTCCCGACCTGGGCGGAGCCGCTCTCAGAGCCCACGTCGCCGTGACACCGGGACCCGCTCCGCTATCGTCCTCCGTTGCGCACCTGACAGAGGACGAAGAGGACCCGTGCCTAAGCAGTGCAGGAGAGGAAGAGCAGGACAGGGGGAGCTCGTCGCGAGAGCGCCATGCTCCGGACGATCCGCCTAGACTGACCGACAGACAGCACACCAGATCAGTGCAGAGCTCAGAGGAGGTCCGGGGGGACGACACCTTCAGAGTGACTGTCAGTGTGGAGAGGGCGATGCACCTCAGTCTGAAAGGTCGGGCGCAATAAGCGTCTCCACATCACCGCCGCTGGGCTAGCCTTTGATCACAGCTTGATGTTGCTGTCGTGGTTTGTCGTCCACAGGCTGTCCTTTAGCTGAGAGGAGCAACGGCCTTCCCAGCTGCTCGGTCTCTTACGCCACGGCCGACGACCCTGTAAGCACGGCTGTCGTACAGGACAGCGACTGCCCGGTGTGGGGCCACCATCAGGAATGCAGGTACACAGGCCTTACAGTAGCAGATATTGTTGAAATTTCTCTGAATTGCAGGAGACAAGATTATTTTTATTTGAGTTTTTATATAGGGAAAGTCAGTTATGTTATCACTCAGTTATGTAAGATATGGTGAAGCTACAATGGAACATTTCGTTTACAATTTTAAACCCCTCTTTCTAGTCCTTTCTATTAATTGCAGAGGATTAATGTGTTTCGTTTAAAGACTTGTATAAGAAAATGTGCATTGTTTACACTTCAGAAATACGAATGCCTTATCGTAAGAAAATTGGATCGTGAAC
Source organism: Ancistrus triradiatus (assembly GCA_025084515.1). NCBI lineage: Eukaryota > Metazoa > Chordata > Actinopteri > Siluriformes > Loricariidae > Ancistrus > Ancistrus triradiatus. The sequence continues at coordinate 134,747 of JAJAGP010000446.1, read as the reverse complement.
TCAGTATTTTGACACACAGAAAGTACGAACCATCTTTTGAGCTGATGATCCATTTTCTTTAGGCTTCCCAAGGAGCTCCTTGTAGATCCACAACAGTTGCTGGTCTTCAAAGTCTGGCACAGAGGAGGTACCGTGTGCCGTCCCCGTGCGGCCTCTCATTTTGTCTTTGTGTTATCAAAGTGTAAGTGGGGGAAAAAAAAACATTTTCAACTTTTAACGTACCTCTGTTTTCCTGATTAACAGAAGTAGAGCGGGTGATAGGCTTTGCCTCGGTGGACTTGTCCCCCCTCTTGTCCGGCTTCCAATCCGTGTGTGGCTGGTACAACGTCACAGACTTCAGCGGGCAGTGCCAAGGCCAGATCAAGGTGTCCGTGTCGCCTCTGACGGGTGTGCAGGAGCTCCGTGCTCAGAGGCAGGCCGTCAGCGAAAAGACCGCCTCTGATTCCAGTGTACGTTAGTTGTGAGCTCTACGTTTGTTCAGTCATGCTTTAACCTCAGTCACTGGGATCCGGCGCTTGGGGATATATTCTAGGATTTTGTCCGTACCAAAAATTAGACCTTAGACTTTGGCAGTGTATGTCTTGGATCTAAAGTACTCAAAAGTTGTTTGAACCTGTCCCTCTCAGCTGCCTGAATGGGCACCGAATCCTTCGTGACGTAATTGGTGACGGCATTTGTTAGGTCATGCCATTTTCTTGTCAGAAGACACTTTTTTGCAGACGGTTTGCTGAGGGTGTTTTTGTGCTGGTTCCTTGGCTGTTTTAAGCCTGTCATGGACTGCTGACTCACGAAGTTTATCATAATATTCATATTCTGGTTAGTTAGCAGATTCTGGAATAAGTTCGTTGGCTTTGACAGCGACGGATTTCCGACATAGTTTGCAGATTGAGCAAGCTCTGTCTTTTCAGAGCCGAACCACCTCCATGCGAGTGAGGCTGGTGCTGTCTGTCTGTATTTTATCTCCAGGCATAGTTTGTTTAATCGTTTTTACTTTAGTCGTGCGCTTTTAGGTAGAAAGCCAGCTTGATTTGTAGCTCCAGTCTTGGTTTGGAACTCATGCCCTTCCAGCCTTCAGGATATCACTTAAATAGCAACCGGCTGAAGCAAATAATAAGCTTGTTTATGTTTAAGGCAGCATTATAAATGTAATGTGCTTTTCCTTTTATTGGACTGTGGTGACCTAGCGGTGGAGGTACTGGACTATGGGCCAGAAGGTCCACAGCTCAACTGTGTATTTGGTGCTTCTGTTGGTGACTGATGTTCATATCTCTGTTTCAGTCTCTGTTCACTGCCCTACCACTGTGTTATCAAACCACAGCCGTGTACAGCAGCTTCCCCAGTCACATCAGCCGCTTCCCGGAGCAGAGGATCTGCACTCCTGAACAGGAACGCATATTCTCTGGAAGGTAAGCACCTTCAAAAGTGACTGCAACTTTGTAATGCAACTTTAAGGCTATTATTATTACTGTTAGGGGACCTGGCTTTATGACAGCCCCTATGGCTCGGATATAAAATCCAGATGCTGGAAAGTGAAGGCCAGACTGGTGTTCTGTCTAGGATACGCGGGGTAATGCGTGTTAATAGAACATTACGTAAATAGCGAAGATCTGAAATCGGTTACAGGCAACTTTGCTTCGAAGTCTGCTTATCCTCGGCTTGGAGTCTGGAGAATATCCTGGTACTCACAAGGCTCAGACGATAGTGTACCCTGAACAGGATCGGGTAGGGGTACACAAAAGGTTACATCAAGACTAGTCTCATATATATATATATATATATATATATATATATATATATATATATATTTACACACACACACTGAAGTCAGTGCCAAATTAGCATGATCAGTTAACCTATTGCAAGTCTTTGCTGTGGGAGGAAACCGGAGTAATCATGCATTATAGTGGGAATTGGCATAGTGAGAGTTCAGATAGCAGTGTTTGACTGTGTTTTGTCTTTGCTGATGTAGTGTTTGGTGTGGCAGTATGTAGTAGAGTTTCCCCTTATGAGCTTGCATGTAAACCCAGTGTGAGATAGACTTATGCTCAATGCTGGCCACCCTATGGCCTGTGATCATCAGGTCTAGTGTAATTGATCATCACGATGAGCACATGGACAACGTGCGGCGGTTCCATCAGACGCTGCAAGAGAGCGGGAGCGCCGGCCCGCCTCAGCGTGTTGGAGACGCTCACCCCTCCAGCTCTGCACTCTTCTCGGCGCTGAGGTATCGCCTCTTTTTTTAATCCCAATTTGAGATCGGAGTTGGGATGGCGCTTCATTTGCTGTGAGCTCCTGAACACTGGAGGTGTACCTGATGAATCTGGTGTGTTCTGTAAGGAAAAACCTCAGTGAGCTGGATGATATCCAGAGGTACTTCAGCCGGAAGCTTTCCACACCTGGGGTCCCGGTGCTGGGGGAGCAGAGTCAAAACGTCAGACGGCAAATGGAGACGGATACAGCACAGCTACTGCTCAAGTCCAGCCAACTGGTGGACAAGGTCAATGGCATCGTTACAGGTAGGAAACAAAGACAATAATAAATACATTCCCTTTGAGAAAATGGGTCAAATTCATTTAACGTGCCATCACCAAAACGTTTAACCTCTTCGTTACAGGTCTAAGTGAGCTTCAGATCAACGCAGCATCTCCAAACACACTGCGAACTCCTCCAACACTTGCTGAAAAGGAAGTAGACGATTTCTCAGACATGGCTTGTTCAGCCCCAGCCGAGTCCCAGATCTGTGAGACATGGGACGTGTCTCATAATGACCCAGTAATGCGTCTGGAGGAGGTCTCGGCCCCTCCCTCGCCTGCTCCTGAAGGTCCTAACCGTCTGTCTGATGAGGAGCATGATGAACAGGACCCTTCCAGTGAGGATGAGGATAAAGAGGAAGAGGAGTACGAGGACGAGGATTTCGAGGAGACGTTAATCGAACCTCGGACTCTTAACGAGGTCACATCAGTCACGGACAGGACCAGCCCCTGGACCAGCGTCCTGTCCGATCCTGAGCTCGGCTCTTTAGAGAGCCTGGAGCAGCCTGGACATGACAGGGAAGCGGCACTGTCTCCGCTCGCTGCCGCCTTGCAGGCTTTGACGTCTGAACACGACTCGGACCCGTCAGCCGAGTCTGAATCAGGCGAGCACGCAGGAGGGGACGTGTCAGACCGACGTCCTTTATACGAGGAGGGGTCCTGCGCAGACGTAATGGAAGAACATTCCCCTGTTCATATCGAACAGGAAACGCATCATGATGAGCCCGACAGCCGATCGGATTCTGAGGAGTCATCGTTATCGCCTGGCACTGAATCTAGGACACGGGCAAATGTAGAAAGTGATGCAACCGAATCCAAAGTGTATCCTTTATGATCACTAACATTTCTGGTGTGAGGTACCAGTTAAAAGTTTTAGAACTCCACTGCTCTTTCAGTTTCCAGAGCTTTGTGCTGGTAAAAATATATTATCACGATAATTAAAGACGTGTCACGATACACGATACAGCTCTCTCTCTCTCTCTCCCCCTCCTTACGCCTGCAGTCTGTGTTCTCTGCTACAGACACCAGACCAGGAAACATGGCCGCCACATGGAAAACCTATATAGTACAGTGCAAAAGTCTGAGGCCACCATTAGATTTGTTGTTTGAGCAATGCTATAATGACCATATATAACAGTGTCCATCATTGGACCCAAAAACTTTGAGCTTTAGCATATCTTCAACAAAAAAATGGCTTGGGATCCTGATGAAGCTGCCAAGTGCTGCTGTTGTTGAAGTGTAAGGGGAGGTCACGCTAAATACTTGCCACTGTAGCCTATAGAAGAATTTTGTTCTTTCAGTGTTTTAATACTGCATACACAGAGCATGTATGTTCGGGTTGTATTCTCGTAACGAGACTGAGAAATAATGATATCTGGTCATTATAGCGTTGCTAAAACGATGGTATGTCGAATCTAATGGTGGCCTAAGACTTTTGCACAGTGCTGTATATATGAAGGTTTTCAGTCATCCAGGTCTTTTTAAATTGGGAGTAAAACAAAAATAACCTGTCCTCGTAGCCCAATGGGTTATGTCACTGGCTGAAGAACGGGCGATCCGGGTTTGGGTCAGACCACAGGACAAGAAATAAATAAATAAATGGGACCTAGCGGTTAAGGTACTGGACTATGGACCAGAAGATCCAGGGTTCAAATCCCACCTCTGCCAAGCTACCACTGTTGGGTCCTTGAGCAAGACCCTTATCCCACAATGAAATGTAAAACAGCGCCCCATACTGAACCCTGTGATGTCCCAGCGTTTCCTGTAACCATATTCATGGAACATGCCTGTTGTAGGAGTGTATGCTTCTATTTCTTGATCTCAGTATTGGGCTATGAGTACAATGGTGTTCTGTTTTTAACTTATTTAAAATCATCGTCTGGCTTCTGTTTGGACCTCAACCCATTTCCTTTTAGTGCCGGTGCTTTGGAGATTCCAAACTTCTTCCTTCCGTCTCACCACTTGGAGGCTTCCATGAGAGCTCTGCGCTTAGCCCCGGTGTTTCCCTCAGCGTCCCCAGACCCTGTAAGGACAGGCGCGGTTTCTTTTCATTTCACTTCACTTAAGAGTTCAGTTGGTGTTTCTTTGCTGAAATGTTTGTGCGTACGGTTTGTCTTAGGAGTCTGGAAAATGCACGTCTCTCAGGGCACCCCAGCGGAGGCCCAGAGCCCCTCCATGTGCAGCAACGAGAGAAGAAACGAAAAGAATCGCAAAGATATTTGCCTCCCATTTCACAGAGGGAAGTTAGCAGGTTTTTGGCGTGTTTGCTGAGTGACTGTATTTATCTGACCTAATAATGGCAAAGAATGTGGGGAATCGTTTTTAATCGCCTGTATTTAAGGAGGAATTTTATTTTTCTAAATAAAGACGCTTGTATTTCCAGCTGTGTTTTTGAATAATTAAGGGGAGAACCGAAGCAGGTCGCCCCCCCTGTTTTATAATTGATGAACGCTTTCTTGTCGTTTAGTTCTGCGTACGGCCGTCTGTCGATGAGCTCTAAGTATTTGGCTGACAGATGAGAAAATTGGGCAATTTGAGTGGCGGGGAACAATGGTGGGAACTGACAGCGATGTAACAGAAGTCTTATCCAAGCTCAAGCGAGCAAACAGGCGAACAATGTTTCCCGGCCCGCTTTCTTTGTGCGCTCATCAGCTCTAATTGGAATTTGATCAAGGAGCAGGTACCCCATGCTGACCTTCGCCCGCACGAGACGGGATCAGTGACATTGGAAAGCAAGGGTAAGTGCACGATGAAAGCTTCAAACGTAACTATTATCAGTGTTATTGATGGCGGTTTCATTATTGTGCTTTACATGAACGCAGGTATCGGCGTTTGATTGCATGCCTTTATATTGCCCTTTTATATAAGTGTGTTTAAATTACAGTAACTGTGCCAAAGGTCAGGTTCAGGTCAGGTTAGATATACCAATTGTTTTAGTTATAGAATTATTTCTCAGTCTCTGTTATTGGAACACATCCAGAAAGACCAGGAACTGTGTATGACATATTAAAAAACCTGAGAAAAAACAGCTTCTATAGGGTACAGTGGCAAGTATGCAGTGTGACCTGACTTTACACTGAATGCCAGTGTAAATGGGATGCCAAGTTGTCCCTTCTGCAGTCGGAATAAGCTTGACCTGGCATGGTCTTTTTGTTATAAAAGTTTAAAAGAGTATTATGGAGTGACAAATTTTGAATACGTTTTCGGGGGTCCAATCATCGACAGTGTTATATATGGTCATTATTTCATTACGAACACAACAAATCTAATGGTGGCCTAAGACTTTTGCACAGTACGCTTCCCTTTCCAGACCTTGCTTCTCGTTGTGTATGGCCTCGTCTTCTCTAATGTTGAAAAGGGAATGGTTGCCAAGTATTATGAGATGTCTTCGAGTGTGCTGAATTATGATTGCACATTAATGAACCCCCTCTGACACTGTGGTTGCCATGAGGCAGATTCGGTGGCTTAATGGAACCGTGCCGTACAGGGAGAAGGCTGTTAGAGAGCATAGTAACGGGAGAGAGGCTAGAGAACACATTTCCGGTGTTTGAAGAGTACAGGCCACTTCGAAGAGGATGTTCTCTTCTCCAGCGCTGGTGTGGTACTACTCTGAGGTCCTGGATCTTCTGCATCTGGATCAGATGTGCATGGTAGAGGTCTGTGCACTCCGAAAAGCTTCCACAAAATCCACGGGGAGCAGATCACCCTCCAGAAACTTCTTCCAGACAGTCTGAAGAGGAGGGGGGGGGGAGGAAGAGGAGGAAACATGTTTTTGGTTTGTTCTTCTTCTCCCCCATAAGTCATGTATTTATTATATTTAACTGTTCAGTGGAGGCCTAAAGTCTGACCAGCACTAGTGAACTTTGCTTGCATTTGGGGGGGGGGGGGGGGGGAGAACCAAAAACACACCTTGAATGGGAGGACCAAAGAGTCCCCAGGTCCACCTAAATCCCATCGAGCATTTGCGGAGAAAGCCAAAGCATTTCACTTTTCATTACAAGAGATCATCAAGCTACTAGATAACATTGTGGAGTCACTAGTGGTCTCTCAGACTTTTGGCCCCCCACTTAGCACACGTACCTATGATTCCATCCACGAAATGAGCGATTTAGGAGTTTTTCCTTTACTAGCCCCCCCTCCTTCTGGGGATGCCTCCAGGCTCAATTGGCCATGAACTTGATCTGTATACATATCAAGGAAAATAAAATAATACGAACAAAAAAAATTCTGGATTGAACTTCAGTTAAGTCCACTAGTGTGGACACTTACCCAGCTCCTTCTGTTTCTGTCTCACCGGGCAGGATCACTCGGCCGAGAAGCCGGTAACTTTCTGCCAGTAGCAATTTGTTGTATTTCAGATATGGCCAGTAGTAGGATAAGTTTTCGCTCGCTCTGCAAGCCTGCGGTTTTTGATTGCCAAACAATCATCTCTTTCTGCCTCTGAGCTGCTGCAGCTGGTTGGTGGTGAGAATAGAGTTCCGAAGGAGAAAAGAATAGACTTTATAAGGACTATTTAGGACTTCCTACTTGAGACCATGATGAAATCCGATTTAACCTGGACATGCCCTCCAACTTACTAAACATCAGGAGGGCTATCAGGACAACTTTTTGTTATGTAAATGTATGCAAGAGGGCGGAATAAAAGGCTGCGGCTCTCGTCTCGCACTGCAAAAAAAAAAAGTAGCAGAAAGCTAAGCATTTTACAGCCATCTGTTTGCATTGCATCTAACTAAAAAACAGATATCAATAGACGAAAAATGTTTCTTCCCAGAGAGCATTATTAATCCAGTATGTAAAAAATGGAAAGAAAAAGAAGAATTGTTTGGGGGGGGGGGGCCCTCAAACCAGTATGTTCATTTTTAATCGCTCAGTAGTTTCCACTACACACATCGGGAAAAGTCCAAAAGAGGTGATACTTTGCGAAGGCCAAGGTAAAGTTATCAAGTTTTTAGACAAGATTTAGACTTTTAAAGAAACAGAAATGATGCCCTTTTAATGAGTTTTTTCCTGAAAACTCAGCATTTTGTGCAGCATTTGGTTTTAAACCTTGCTTTTCTTTTCTTTCATAACTTGTGCTATAGCCTACTTTTGGATCATAGCTTACGATGCACTTTTTGTAGCGTGTCGTGTTTCATCTGTCAGCAGATCCCATCAGCTGCTCCTTATTTAAATACCTGAGCCGCTCCAAATTAATCTTGGTGTCCCAGTATATGGTGCATTCTTCCCGTAAAGCCGTAATATCAGGCTCACCCTCGTTGGCGAACGGTTCGGGTTTTAGTTTTCCAGTTCACAAGGCTGCTGCGGGTTTGGGGTTTCCTCACTGACAGGGGCTGCCACATTCAAACCTGCCATTCACCTGGGAGGGTCTCTTGATTAGTAGGGCCGTATAGTGAAAACAGCTTCAAAACATGTTTGCTTGTTGCCGTATTAGATTCTTTCTGCATGCAAGATGCAGCTGGTATGACCAAAAGTTTGTGGACACCCATATAAATATATAGGTGTTATTATGGAATTTGCTGCTACACAACCAACCTTTGTTTCTACTAAAAGGGCCTTGTTCTGGTTCACGTTCTGTGATTTAGACAATAAGCCCTGGCTCACTTTTTGGGCCCAGTGCATTGGTCAAGGTTCTTCTGTGCAAGCCAGCAAAGTTCTCAATCAAAGTCGGCCAGCAAACCAATTCGCTATGGACTTTGTTTAAGGACAGCAGGGGAGCAGAAAGTTGTGATGAACTGACTTGTTGGAAGAAGCGGAAAAAAACCTATTAAATGTGTCAGATTTATTATTGTGGACGTGTCCAAAAGTGAGGGTTGATGAAGAATTCAATAAATTAGAAGGGGTGGATGTCCAAAAAACATTTGGTAATATAGTGTACTTTGTGTTCATTCCATTATTAAAAATAAATCACAAATAATAATTCAAAAATGATGTGGGGTATGCAAATTTTTTTGTTTGCACCAAAAAACTATAATATGGAGGCTATGGACCCTGTTGGCACATGGAACATGCAGCCCACACTTCTGTACATAAGGGGCCCCATTCGTTGCCTACAGATTCATTGCAATCTCGTCTTTCGAAAGTAAGAGAGTGATGTTTAGCAAAAAGCTTTTTTTTTTTTTTTTTTTGTTGCTCAGAGGAAAGCAGTGGCTTTCTCCTTGCCGCCCTTTGCCATGCACACCCATTGGTTGTTCAGTGTTCTTTCTGATGGTGGACTCATGAACATCAGCCAATGTGAGGAGAGGGCCTTCAGTTGCTTAGAAAGTTTGTGACCTCAACAAACTATTACACACCTTGCTCTTGGAGTGATCTTTGTTGGTCGGCCACTCCTGGGGAGGGTAACAATGGTCTTGAATTTCCTCCATTTGTACACAATCTGTCTGACTGTGGATTGGTGGAGTCCAAACTCTTCAGAGATGGTTTTGTAACCTTTTCCAGCCTGATGAGCATCAACAACTCTTTTTCTGAGCTCCTCAGAAATCTCCTTTGTTCGTATCATGATACACTTCCACAAACGTATTGTGAAGAGCAGACTTTGATAGATCCCTGTTCTTTAAATAAAACATGGTGCCACTCACTAATATGTAATATTGGATCATTTTCCTCAATCAATAAATGAACAAGTATAATATTTATGTGTCATTTGTGTAACTGGGTTCTCTTTATCTACTTTTAGGACTTGTGTGAAAATCTGATGATGTTTTAGGTCATATTTATGCAGAAATATACAATGTTCTAAAGGGTTCACAAACTTTCAAGCACTGCTGTAAAATGTGTGTTTATGCACGATTGTTTTTTTTTAGCTTGAAGGTTCCTCTGATCTACTAATTGAATTAAAGGTCTATTACAGCTCTGATCTCTGAAAAGCCGACGTCAGGCTCACCCCTGGGCGGGCTGATTAGGAGGAATAATAATGTTGAGTGCAGGAAGTGCATGAGCAGGTTATGTAATGCTTGAGCTGCTTTGGCAGAGTCAATAGGTTGCCACTAATCACAACAACAATGAGTCATGTTTACCTCTCGTTTTTATTTTGTATCTACGTTCCTGTCATTAACTATATCATAAAATCTTACCATAAACCTTTCTCCATGCCAGTACTGAGGTCCTGACTCTTAACTCGGGTCCTTTTGCTGGTTAAAACAGATTTAGGCAGTGTAGACTAAATGTGGCTGTTCACACCGACTAATCCTCTTTGCTGCTGTCAGCTTGTATAGGCCTCCTTCGGGCTCCATTCATTCAGGCTCAGATAGCTGATGGGGAGAAAACAAAATGCGACACTGCTTAAGGAGCTCGCCATGCGTTCCCCAACTGCTGCATGTAAGTACATGTGGATCTGGTTGGGTGTTTTGAGAATCGAAATAGTGAATAACTAGCGAATAATAAAACTTGTAGTGTATATTGTATAATGCTTCTTTGTTTAGAATTTGATGATATTATTATGATTAATGGATTTCATTGGAGAATGTATTGTATTGTAGATTTGTCTTTCTATATAATCATGTTGTTTCCTTGAAATCTGCTGCAATATTATGAAGAGGATAAAATAGAGATTTTAAAACTACAGAACATAAGACAATAGTATATGTCATAAATAAAATAATAAATATCATAACGTAGAGAATATGAGGGAGTATCGGCATTATTTTGTCCAGTAAACAGAGTCAGTGTAGGATCTTGTGTTCTCAGCAGGTCAGTTGTGGTGGCAAAAAAAGTTGTCCACCCTTAAGGAAATACCCAAACACGTTTTAAGCCTGCCCTTTTCGGGTGGCACAGTTGTGTAAGCGGTTATGAGCGTTGCCTCAAAGCTCCAGAGATCCCCAGGGAAAACTAGGACTGCCGACCTGTATGGAGTTTGCATCTTTGCGTTGAAGGGACTAGCATATTAGACAGCCAGCTTTCTCAAAAGAGGTCTTTTCAGTTTAGATTTTTGGAGCGGGAGTTCTCACAGTCCTCCAAGCAAGCAAGACTGATGTGATGGACCTGAGACATTTCCTCCAGAACGTCTTGCCGTGAATCAAGAAAGCCATGATGAGCACAGACCTGGCCTGCAGGCCACCAGAGCTGGACACTGACTACAACTCGGAACTGGCCGATTTGGTGGCCGCTATTGACGCTGCAGCCAACAGGCTGACGCCACCCAATGGGTACAGGACGCCCCCTCATCGTCCACTGAAATCTGACCGCAAGCTCTCTCTGCAAGAGCGTGGCAGTGCCAGAGTTGCCAGGAGGCCCACCATTGAGTCCAAGCGGGTGTCCATCTCAGATGGCGAGGTCAGCCCTGGGGTTTTCGTTCCTGTATAGCCATTTGTGTGTTTAGTTTTATATAATTGATGCTGTTTGTTAGCAGTGTTAAATTTTGTTTACAAAACAAACACTCTCTCTCTTTTTGTAGGACTGCGTTCAGCTTAACCAGTACAAATTAAAGAATGAAATTGGAAAGGTATGTGTGGAAGTCTGTAACTACTTATAGAGTCGCTCCAGTGTTTTAATGGAAACTTTAATGCTAACAATAACGACATCGCAGAGGTGGCTCAGTGGTTAGGCTTCTGGGCAAGAGCGTTGGGCCCATGAGCGAGGACAAACCTTAGCCCCCTATGCTCCACTGGCACTGTATTGTTTTGCTGACACCCATCTTGGTTACAAATTGGGATGTGCGAAGAGGAGATTTCAATGTATTGTATGTGAGTTTGTATATATACAGGTATGCACCACTCGTGTATATACAGTGGTGCTTATGTTTGTGAACTCTTTAGAATTTTCTATATTCCTACATAAATATGACCTAAAACATCATCAGATTTTCACACAAGTGAAAAAATCCCCTCTGTGAAACATGGTGGTGGTAGTATCATGGTTTGGGCCTGTTTTGCTGGATCTGGGCAGGACGGCTTGCCATCATTGATGGAACAATGAATTTTGAACAATATCAGAGAATTCTAAAGGAAAATGTGAGGACATCTGTCCATGAACTGAATCTCAAGAGAAGGTGGGTCATGCAGCAAGACACCGACCCTAAGCACACAAGCCGTTCCACCAAAGAATGGTTACAGAAGAATAAAGTTCATGTTTTGGAATGGCCAAGCAAAGTCCCTGACCTTAATCCAATGGAAATGTTGTGGAAGGACCTGAAGCGAGCAGCTAATGTGAGGAAACCCACCAACATCCCAGAGCTGAAGCTGTTCTGTACGGAGGAATGGGCTAAAAATTCCCTCCAAGCCGGTGAGCAGGACTGATCAACAGCTACAGGAAAACGTTTAGCTGCAGTTATTGCTGCACAGGGGGTCACACCAGATACTGAAAGCACAAAGGGCTCACATACTTTGCCACTGACTAATATGTAATATTGGATCATTTTCCTCATAAATAAATGACCAAGTATAATATGTTTGTCTCATTAGTTTAACTGGGTTCTCTTTATCTACTTTAGGACTCGTGTGAAAATCTGATGATGTTTTAGGTCATAATTTAGACGGAAATCTAGAGGGGGGGGGGGGGGCCAAGTGGATAAGAACTGATGCGTCTTTGCAACGTTATGTTTTTAAATGTTTTGCCGAGCAGTAGCACTGACTGCAGTAATGACGTTGCATGCTCTGTCCCTTAGGGCTCATATGGCGTGGTTAAACTGGCTTATAATGACGATGACGAGCAGCACTACGTAAGTAAATATGCCACCTACTACTTTTTAAGATCATCTCCATTAAAGCTCACGACCGTCTTCATTTACCACAGGCTATGAAAGTGGTCTCCAAGAGAAAAATAATGAAGCAGTGTGGATTTCCACGTAAGTCACCACCACCGCCACATTAGCATTCTAACGTTAATGACGAGCTAATGCTGTCGTGGCTCGTTTAGGGTGCACCGCTCCAAAAGAAACTGGAGCTTCACAAGGCGACCATCCAAAGACGTTTGGCCAGTTTGAAAGAATGTACAAGGAGATCGCCATCTTGAAGAAACTGGACCATCTGAATGTCGTAAAACTAGTGGAGGTAATTTACCACTTGTTTCACTTGTGTACTGGTAAAGAAATGTCATTTGTGTGACTCATCATCTAACTATTTACACTTGCAGGTTCTTAATGACCCAGCTGAAGATAACCTGTACTTGGGTGAGCAACTGAACAACTATAGGTTATGGGATTCACTGTGACTTGCCATATACAGGTGCAAGAAAAGCTTTGCGAACTCTTTGGAATTACCTGGATTTGGAGCTTTCTGGCAGGAAAAATATGCAAGCACTTGAGTTTTTAACTGGCAGAGCTGCAATAACATCTCCTCTTGATTGAAGTTAAAAGGTGAGGAGGATCATGATGGGATTTCGTAATGAATCAGATCATAGCATCGCCGCTGAGTTACGGGGTGAAATGGGCAATTCCAAAAAGTGTTCATGCTAATGTACAGTACCAGTCAAAAGTTTGGACACACCTTGGACTCATTCAGTGTTTTCTGTTTGTTTTTATTATTTTCTGTTTTTAAGATTAATATTAAAGACATCAGAACTATGAAGGACCACGTATGGAATTATGTAGTAAACAAAAAAGTGTTAACCGAACCACAATATGTTTTGTACTTCAGATTTTTCAAAGTAGCCACCTTTTGCTTTGATGGAAGCTTTGCACACTTGGCATTCTCTCAATCAGCTTTACAAGGAAAGGGTTTCAGTTAACAGGTAGGCACTGTCCAGAGTTAACTTGAGGACTTTCCCTCATAGTTTCAGTGTCTTCAGTATCAATCTACAATGTCGAAAACCTTACAAAATAAGGAAAAACACTGGGTGAGAAGGTCTCCAAACTTTTGACTGGTACTGTAATGTAATGGAAATTCTCTTGCTACAATTTCGAATTCATAGTTCTTTCAATTACGGCATCTGTCCAGGCCCTGTGGCAACATAAAGCAGCCCAAACATGATATAAGGATTCATACTGGAGCAGAATAATGACCCAAAACACACCTCAAAGCTTTGTAACAACTGTTTGGAGACCAAAGAAGATCATGGAGCGTTGGCCGTCATGGACTTTCCTCAGCAATCACTATGAACCCTGGACCTTCCAGTCCTGTACCTTAACCACTGAGCCACAAGAGTCCCATTAATCAGAATCACGAATAAATGTGTTCAATAAAGGTACACTACAGTTCATGACCTGTGCTGCTGTTTGTCTGATATTTGTTTAGGCAGAATCTGTAAATTATTGTAACTTGGTTTAATCTCAAATCATATTTTATGAGGGTTTAATGGAGAAATCCTGGTAATTCAAAAGCGCTCACAAACTTATGGTTTCTTATTGAAGTCTAAATGTCCTAACGTGTATTTTCCTTTGTCTGCTTTGTGTGTATCCTCTCATAGTGTTTGAGTTGGTTCCAAAAGGGTAAGTGTTCATTCCTTCAGGTTGGTGTTGTGTAATCCTTGTCCTTGAATACCCTGCAAAACACATTTGGCTTAACTAACCCGCTCATTCACAAGTCCCCTATGGGATTAAACTGGAGCCTTTCGAGCAGAGAGAGCAGTGTATATCATCATGTTAATGCATTTGCGCTGTTTGCCAGAAAAGGATGTCTAAAAATCACTTGTTGTCTGTGCTGATAGAACGATCCAGGCTAAAAAACAGAAAACAAATGAGATCAAATCCCACAGTTTCCTATAAAAGCCACTATTATCATCAAGACCCATTAGCTAATCTTGTATTGAATACTGGCACACTTGTAGGTGTCTCTACATGAATTTGCCCAAGGGCCTAAAATAGAGCATTTGGGATTGAGCTCAAGTCCCTCTTCACAGTCCTGCTGTGTTCTCTGCTCTGGCTTCTTGTACCTGCAAGATTCAGATTTAAAACTCTGTTGCTTGGCTATGAAGCAGCAAAATGGCTCTTTAACCTGAAGGTATTGGTTCAAGCTCACTCCATACTGCATACGATTTGAGCTGCAAGGGTGGCTTGACTTGTGTGACACTCTCAAGGCTCCCATCCCTACTCTGTGACTCCCAATCCAGCAGAAGTCACCACTGGACCTGAACCTGCATCCTTGCAGTGAAGGGCTTTTCTTAGTATTAGATCGCAGCACCTGAGCGCCTCAGCTCTAATCTTGGTTGCTAAATGCTGTAGAAATGAAAGGTAACAGACTAAATGTTTTTGTTCATGTCTGGTTTAATTTTGTTATGGAATCAGCCCCGTGATGGACATACCCACAGATAATCCTTTAACAGAGGAGCTGGCTCGCTTCTATTTCCGAGACACTGTCTTAGGCATCGAATACTGTAAGTTCTGCACGTGGCCTCCAAAAAGCCATGATCTTTTACCAGTTTGTGGTTAAGAGCAATATTTTCTAACGATTTAAAGGTTTTCAATGTTTTCTATTAAGTGCACCATCAGAAGATCATACATCGAGACATCAAGCCTTCGAACTTGCTGCTCGGGGACGATGGCCATATTAAGATTGCAGACTTTGGGGTCAGTAAAGAATTTGAGGGGAGCGATGCCTTCCTGTGCAGCAGCGCAGGGACACCGGCATTCATGGCGCCCGAGACTCTGACTGACCAGGAGCACAGGTTCAGTGGGAAAGTAAGGCTTTTGCTAGCAGGGTTTCAGGTTCGATGCAGTTTTGCAGGGCCATGACGCTTACGTTGTGATTTCTCATGTCTTTCAGGCTTTAGATGTGTGGGCAATGGGAGTAACCTTGTATTGTTTTGTCTTTGGGCGGGTAAGTTATATTAATACGGCAATTCAGATCAGCATGGCTACCTTGATTATTCAGTAAGGCATTTCCAGTCGATCTGATTCAAACTGTTCTGTGCTTTTTTTCAGTGCCCCTTTATCGATGATTACATATTAGCCCTGCACGATAAAATCAGGAACATGCCGGTGATCTTTCCAGATGAGTAAGTTGTCGCTTTCAAAGGGGAAATTAAGCGTGTCAAAACCAGGGGATTAGAGGCGGCCCTAAGCTGTCTTTCTCACTTATGTAATATAGCACGGTGAGTGAACGGACTAATTTGTGGTAATTAAAGCATCAGCCTCAGTGCTGCATCGCTTCTGTTTGCAAACAGATTACAGAGCAGAATCTGTATCAGAACTTTACGTCTCAGCTCATACATAAAAAAAAAAACGCTACAAGAAATTCAGAAGTCATTAAACATTTCTATTAACCCACTAAACACTGGAAGCTCCAAATTACAAATTGGCATTCAGGTGCCGCAGCAGCCCAAGACGCTACTCGGGCTCCAGAGATCCCTGGTTTGATACTGACCTCGGACTCTGCCTGTGTGGAGTTTGCATGGGTTGACTCCCACATTCCAAAGCCTTAGGTTAATTGACTGCTCTAAATTGGCCCAGTGTCAGTGTCTGACTAGCATCGATGTGACCTTGCTCCTGTCATGAATTAGTGCCGATGCGACATTAAATAAACAAATACGGCTTCTTGGTGGCACCATATGCCATCACCATTGGCTCTATCTGAGGGAGGAGATCTTCTCCAGAGCTGCAACAGCGACCCCTGTGTAGCATCTCCGCGTACTCCAGTTAAAGCTGGCAAAAAAATGTCAAATCACTTATAGGATGGAAAACATCAAATGTGAGACCTTAAACCTGCTGTTCCTTCTCAACAGACCTGCTGTAAGTGAGAAGCTGAAGGAGCTCATCACCAGAATGTTAGATAAAGTTCCTTACACCAGGATCACCATACCTGAAATAAAGGTGGGCACAGAATGTAATCGGGCATTATTGACTATTAACATGCCAGTTTGTCCATTTGAAGGATTCATTTGCCTCTAGAAGTAAGCCAGGTGACATCGGCGGACAGTTGATTTTCATTGAAACTACTCAAAACGAAGATGAATGTCAATCGCACCAAACTTATCGCCTTAATCGTGATGAGCCCGGGCGCCAAACATCACAGGGGGTGCTGGCTTTGTCTGTTCTGAGCTGTGTTTGTCAAAATAAAATTTAAATCAAATTAAAATAACATGCTCGCTGGTAAAAAAAAACTATGTAAAATTACCTTATGTTTGATTTTAGCTAAATGTATAGCTGTCTTGAAAGAGAAAGGGGGGAAATATATATAAATTGAATGAATCACTTTATTGTTTTGGTCTGTGCGTAAGCTAACCTGGGGTAGTGCAGCTTTTCTTAGCTACTCATTGGAATTCAGTAAGCACCAAAAACACTTTGCTACTTTCATTAAAGACAACTTTCCAAATCATTTATAATTCTGTTTGAGTTGTAGCATGTAGGGAATAGTGCTTAGAGGATCATCCTGGACATTCTGGCCCATTACTACAGGTGCTTCACATGGACGAGTAATGAAAATGAGATGAACTGGGGAAAGAACGACACCTTTAACGTATTTAAACGTATCTCTGGACATGCTAGGGCGCAGGCGTGAGCGTTCCCTTTAACACGTGCAGCCAGCCCGAGTGCACCACCTGAGTGCCTGCACTTTTGTTTACAGCCCAAGCTGAAATGTTTCCAGCAGTCATTTAATCACCAGTCAAAACACTGGCCCAATCTTTATTCGTAGTCATAACAACAGCTTTTGTTTTCTAAGCAAATACAGGTTTCGCTGTGGTTGCGTACACATTTTATTGAGCTGTACTGCAGTCTCTACCCTTTCTTTGGGGTAGTTCTCGCACACAGTAAGACCTTTTAGTCTCTATAACTGTGGATGTGGACCGGAGATAGAATTGGATTCCTTCAATTATCTCACTAACTGTTTTTTCCCTTACACAGCTGCACCCATGGGTGACTCTTGATGACTTTGAGCCACTGCCTTTGGAGGAGGAGCACTGCACGGTGGTAGAGGTGACCAAAGAGGAGGTTCAGAACTCGGTCAGACTGATCCCCAGTCTGTCTGCTGTGGTGAGTACCATTAATCTGTACCCCGTAGCATCTCATGGGTGTGACACGTCTTTGTAAAGAAACATGATTTTCCTTGTAATTTTTCATAGATCGTGGTAAAGTCCATGCTGAGAAGGCGCTCGTTTGGAAACCCGTTCGACTGTCTGAGCTTCAGGCAGGGCCGGTCCATGTCTGCACCAGGAAACCTCATCTCGTACGTTCTGAACGAGCGCTCAGCACAGTGCATACTCCATCACGTGTAGTGCGTTCTACTTTAGTGTAGAGTGAAATAAGAGTTGGAAACATGATTACAGCGTCAAGGCATTATATGTCATGTGTCAGTCTGCTGAAGGTCAGGATTCATTTTGCCGTTTAGGTTTTTGAGAAGGAGTCAAAGCCCTGCACGACTGGTCCAAGAATAAAACTTTGTGTGTTCAGTTTATCCACAGCAGACAGATGAGTGGTCTGCTGAAATGCTGGATTTTATAGCTGTTCTTCACTTTTCTTGGCTCCCTTCTTACAGTTTCTAGAACTGTCCAAATGGTCATAAAACAATGAGTCATTTCGAGTTGGTTACATATTATAAATATCTGATGTAGTCTTCAAAATGCCAACAGAAGCCTATACTAATTTTCCAAGACCAAATCATCCTGTACATTCAGCCAAACACAAAATATGAATTTGTAACAGTATAGGTTAACTCGGTCATCTCTTTTGATCTCCTACAGGGACACGACATTGTTCCGCGCCTCTGTAAACGTCCACCCTTCGCTCAGGTACCCTCCAGCTCTGGAGTAGCTCCCTATTTCAAATTGAAATATACAATTGCACGTGTCTATGCTTCATAATCGTTTCATTTCTAATATTCATCATGACCTTTGTTGCCTCTTACAGCAGATCAAGTGATGGCAGCAGAGAGGGAGAACTGGACAACCTGTATGAAGATGACAGTAGTTGATAGGTAGTGTAATTATGACAGACCAGACAGATATGTTCAACTAGAAGAACTGACTACTGCCTGTGAGTTCCTGTCCGTTCTGTGAAAAACAAATCCAGACTCACGGGGTCACGTTTGCATTCAAATACATGTATGTCGTCACGTCTGTATGTCGTGCTACTTCTCTAAGGCTGTCTGTCCATGAGGCTTGAGAGATATCAGGCCTGTTAATGTATGGGACATATAAGAAAGAGACTGATTTTCTGCCACAACTGTAGCCACAAATATGCTGGGTGTGAACAATGGCCACTACTGCAACCATCCGGGTGCTTTAGGAATAAACCATCTGCTGCAGCAGAAAATTTCTCAGTAACTGTACAATCTTTGTGTTTCTGTATCATGGGTTGTGTGGGAAAACCCGAAGCCTAGCCCAGAATTCACTGGGTGCAAAGGGAAGCACGAGTTCGGTGGGTACTGGTTTTCCATCAATTATTGATAGGCATTATGTATGTCTAACATGGCGCTTCCGTGCCACCAGAGGGCAGCAGCGGCGCACAGGCGGTGCCGCCACATGACCGCGTGTTAACTGGCAATTAGAGGGAAAAGATCTCCAGCTGTGCAGTAGAATTTAAGTAGGCCGAACGCATGCGAAGGGTTTAAATTAAACTTGGGAGAAGTATTTAGATTAAACGTGAAAGCAAGCTGAGGAATGAATTCTTAAGTTGTTTATTTGTTGACATTAAGAAAAAACACTTTCAGAAGACAGTTTTGAGTTCTACCTTAAGGCTTTCTAAGGTAGGTCCACCATTTGTGTTTGTCCCGTTGCCGGTGACACCATTTTGAGTTTGGAGCTTCATTTCTTTTAGCCCCTTGAGCTCTGCTCTTCAATATAGCCGTGCAGGTTCAGCCAGGCCCTGAAGCAGCTGTGGCGATAGATCACATGAGTTGAATCCCATGCTGGGTCTGAACGTCCACAAGCACCACGTGCATGCGAAGCATAGCATTATATTATTCACTGAAGCTCAATCACTCGTTTTTTACTTCTTTATAGAATAATGGAAAAAAAAATCTCCACCCAACCTGCACTGCTAACCATGCACTGTATAAGCAAAGGGAGGGTAAACAGGATGGAGACTGTCGTTCCTGAGTTGCATCCCGACTTGTTTTTTGTTTCTGCCCCAAAGTTGAGTCCACATGCATCCTTCTGGTCCTGGTCCCTTCCTCCTGAATCCTCAGTTCTGCCTCAAACCATCTGGAAGCAGCTGGAATATTAAGTATGTTTTCTGCTGAGCTTCAGCTGGTCACCTGAAGAGATAAATGCCATGAGCTGAAGTGGACTTTGTCTGCTTCACCCTTTGTACTGTCTTTGGACAATATTTTTTGTAACCTAGGGTGTGTGCATTGTTTATTTGGGGAACAAATATGGACGGTCTCAGGCAAATCAAGGGGTCTGGCAACTATTTCCGATGCTTTCTTTCCCTGGTGATCTTTTCTCAGACATTGCAATTCACTCTCAAAGTACTGAGAAGCTTTCGCCCCCTGCCTGTATGGATCAGAAAGCAAAACGTATTAGCAGGCGGACTTTGGACAATGACTCAGATAAAGGTTTGAAGCTGTGTGCTGTGTTACTACTCAGTGGAGTAATGCTGTTTGAGCAGAGGTTGACTGAGGCAACGTTGCCATGCAACAAGGTGATAGTTTATTGTTTGGTATCTGTGTTATTACCCAGACTACGGTCGGTCTTATCCAAAACATCATCTGTAGCTGCTCTGGAAAAGCCGCAGGCAAAAAAGGCACTGGTGTTGTTTCTGTGGTAAACATTCATATTATCTCTCACTGGTGGCAGTGTGTTAGTGTACCACTTTGTAGGTTCAGGGCCACCCAGGGGATACGGTCTGAATATATGTAGGCATTGATCTGGATTTGTAACGGCTGGCCCGGCCAAGTCATCGCAGACAAATCAATAAGGGAAACAAGGCTCGTGGAGCGTAATTAACGCAATCGGGTTAACCTGTCGAAGGGCTGTTTAAGGTGCGCACTCAAAACTGGACCAGCAGCAGGCTTTTGGGGGGTTTTCCATGTTGATTGCTGGGTCCGAGCTGACCGGTAATTGGGATAAGCTTTTGGCTGTCACAGGAATATTGGAGTCAGAAGGAAGTCATAAAGCTTCGGTTTATCCCGGATGCTGAGCAGAACACAGGACACGCCATTCCCTCATAATGTGACATCCACCATTACTCAATCAATTACAGGACGCAATTAGCCCCGTGTTTTCGTACAATCATTTCATACGTTATACTAGTCATCAGCACTGTGGAGAATAAAAATATATTAATAAAACTGAATCAGTTTCATAGAAACAGACGAATAAAACACAGCGTAGCACTGAAGCCAGGCAGCTTGGTGCGATGGCCTCGTTACGGTGTCTCGATTCTTTCGGGTAGTGAAAAAAAAACTGATTGATTCTGAAGTTTGGCCTTAATAGATGCTTTGAGTCGATTCTTCCGAATCTCCGGTTCAATACAGTGACAATTGACTCGATTGTGAAAGCTTGTGCCTAATGTATGTCTGCGGAGTCGATTCTCCGATTCAATATTGCTTTCAGTCAGTTTCAGGGTAATGGACATAGCAAATATTTAAAAGAAAGTAAGGCACACAGAGGGCCAAAGAGAATGACTTCCCGTCAAAGCGTGCCCTAGATAGTATGCCTGCGAGTCGGTCTCAAATCTCTGATGTCAAAGTAGTGAGAAAAGACTCGATTCCGAAGCGCGTGCCTAATGGTATTGCTCCGAGTCTTTCTCAGAATCCATGATTCAATAAAGCGAGACTTGACTCGATTCGAAGTTTGACCTTAATAGTTACTTTTCGAGCGATTCTCTGGAATCTCCGATTCAAAGTAGTGAGGATGGGGGGGGGGGGTTTGACTCGATTCCAGTAGATGACTGCATCCGAGTTCGATTCTCCAAATCTGCGATGCAAAGTAATGAGAATGACTCGTTTTGAAGCTGCGCCCAATTGTATTGCTCCGAGTTGATTCTCCGGATTCTCCGTTGCAAAGTGTGAGGAATTGACTGATTCGAGCTTGCGTCTAATGGGTATTGACCTGAATCGATTCCCCGGAATTCAAAAACTAAACGCTTTTCAGTCAGTTTTCAGGGTAAATGGAATAATGGGGACGTATGAAATATTTAAAAGAAAGTCAGCCACGCAGCGAAGCTCGGATCTGACTTAAATATTGCATATCAAGTGACCGATACGTCCTATCACCTAAGTCGCATCCGCTTCTTTGTACTACGCTGTTCACAGACATTCACCATATTGGTCAGCACAACTTGCTTCCTACTACCATCTTCCATACCACACTACAACTGATTCCACGTTAACCTACGTCTATAATTTGACCTGGTCTACTCCCTAGCCAAATTGCTGTCTTACTTTCCTTCACAATTAGCACGGCGAACATCAGTTCTTTTAGCAAACACTTTATTTATGATAGCGAATGAAATGGCGCATTACATTTGCTGTTTATGAAAATGCACAGAGACTAAATTAATGTAGGGTAATTATTAAAAAAATTGTGTGCATTTGTTGTTGAGGAACGACCAGTTTGTATTAAATCCACTTAACTTAGTAGTTTTTAGGTGTGTTTTTTTAAACCACACCACATTTTGTGCCTGTATGACTGGACGGGGTAGGCGGTGCCCCTCTAATCTGATGTTTGCCCCAGTACCAGGAGTAGTGTAGAAACGCCCTGATAACCAAAAACATTATTAAGGCCAAAACCACTACTTGTTTTGTTATCTGTTTATTTCAGCCACACTCATTGCTGGCAGGGATATCTCATGGGCACACGGTGGCAGGGAAGGGGTTGGTGAGTAAGGTTTGGGCTGTTGATCAGACGTTCCACTGCCCAAATGGATTGTACCTCATAAGATCAGGGTTTTGTGTCTGTAATGCTGGTGAATGGAGGATTTATACACATAAACATGCCTTACATTTTTTAATCGGACCTGAGACTCGCCGCCGGTTCAGGGGAGAGATTGTTCCTTTCAAAAAATAAGGATTACATTATTGTAATTTCTCATGTCTTTGAAGTTAGACGTGTGAGAAATGGAGTAACCTATCTGATCGAATGGTTGTTTGGGGGATAAATCACACAGCACATTGAAAATGATTAGCCTGGCTACCTTGGGGATTAAAGGATCTCTTTAGTGTTCGTATAACTTCCCCATTTCGGCCTTTTATCGGTGGTTACATCTTAGCCTTGCTGAATGATAAGATCGGAGCATGGCCAGTGATCTTTTCCAGATTAGTACGTCCACCCCGTTGCAAAGCCGGGGAAAAAAAAAAAAAAATGAAGCGTGTTCAAATAAGCAGGGGATATTAGAGGTGGCCTTAAGCTGTCTTCCCACACTAATGAAATATAGCAAGGTTCAGTGAAATGGTCTAATTTGTGGCAATTACTCCATTCTGCCTCGTGGCGAGTTAGTTCTACCTACATACACAATGCTTTTACACGTCGGAAATCGTTACGTTATTATAAATATACGTTTCTCTTAACGTCAATGAACAGTGGCACACCAAGTTACTTCTTCTTTCCGTTAGATCAAACGTGGAAACCTTAAAATCCCCTGGGGTTTATCAACCGGGGTGCTAGACGTGAGAAGCTGAATGAGCTATTTACCAAAATGCAAGACAAAAGTCCATGATCACCCTACCTGGACTATGTAGCAGATAATACCTGGCAAAAATCATCAGTTTGGATCAATATTGCCCCCTTTCCCCTGGTATTAACTCTTTCCATTTAATAAACAGTGGCAATGCTAATGAACACCATAATTTAGTATTCACTCCACTCGTGGTGGTAACAAGTAGCAATTATGCGCTCAGTCTTAGTACCGCCGCCTACACGGTACCTTGGTTGCAATGTCTCCCCCTTTTATCGGAAGCATATTCATAATGCAGAAGTCTATCCAGCCGTGACTCAGGGTACATTGAGGAACGTTCTGTATGCCCATTGACTCAAGAGGTCGTTTCACATATTGTATGCGTATTCAAAGGCCCTTGTCAGGCCGCCACGTCCTCACTCATCAGGAACCTGCTCACCTCGCATGGATCAAAGTAGGTATGGGGGGGGAAAAGGGCTGATCGATAGACTTGCTTCATCGGATCAAATCATTAAATGCGATGCAAGGAATCAAATGGAAATGGGTTTACAGTGGTTTGTTGTCGCCTCTAAAGACCGACCCCATTTTCTCCTTCTACAAAAACATTCACATGGAGGTACTGGAGGGAAGCCCAAGACCAAATCAGTGCAGTCACTTAGGTTAAGCCTTTCTTCTTGTCCTGAATCCACTGTCTGGGTAGCATCCTCAGGATCAGCAAGAAGTAATGAAAGCTAAGTGCAACATACTTCTAAGCTAAGGACTTTGGAACGTCCTGCAGGGATACGATCTAATTAGCTTAGAGGAAAATGGAATGGTGTGAACAGCACTTGGATCTACGATGTGCAGACAGTAGTGATGCTAGTGTTTTTTTCCAAATATATTGGGACCTCGGTTCTTGTCAACTTGGAACTCATCAAATTCGGTTTGTGCAACCATTTTGACTAGAAAAATTTGTTTCTCTCGGTTTGCTCAGTACTCTGCGCACTTGCTCAAAACTTCATGAGTCGATCCGCACTCATGGTCAACGTGCTGTGCCCTACAAACAGATTGGCGCCCTGTATAGGGTTGTTCCTGCCTTGCACCCTTATGCTGCCGGTTAGGCTCCGCTCTCGCTCAACCCTGTAGAGGACTAAATGTGGATAGGAAAGCCAGAATGAACGTGTTAGGTGGGGTTAAAGACCAGTGTTTCCCAACCAATGTGCTGCCGAAATCATCGGTGTCCGTGGAAGGTTTATCCAGTTTCACATGTTGGTACTCTGAGCGAGCAGGGCTGTGGAGTGTGGTAGGCTAGCGGGTAAGGTACTGGACTATGCACCCGAAGTCAAGGGTTCAATCCCACCGCTGCCACTGTGCTTCCCTGCAGCAAGGCTTTAACCCACAATTGCTTCAATCGAATCAATTGTAAGGTCACTGGATAAGGGCGTATGCGAAATGATGAAATGTAAATGTAGCGACAGGCAGAAAAATTACATTTCTTCTTCCACTAGAGGGCAGAGTAAGATATCAGCTTTGTGTTCAAACTAAACCGGCCCAGGTTCACAGGGAGTGAGTAAATTGAGACTAGAGTTCCATTATATTTTAATTAATACACTTTTTGTGACAATTTTTCTTTGGTGGTGTTGCCTGTGATTTTTTCTAATGGGGATGATGTGCTGTGCTCGAAAAGTGGGAAACCACTGTTGTAGGCTAATATAAATTAAATCGTGTGTCACGTGAATGTAGAAAGAGGTGGGAAGTGGTGGACGGTGGTGGTGAGAGCTTCTTCTCAGGAATGGGTTTCGCATTTGCCAATCAACATTGGGGTGGGACTAAACAGTAGGGTCTTAGGCAAGCAAGCAGTTTTATAAACCGTTCAAGAAAATGACATTGGAAGCCAAAACAAATTGTAAAGTCTTGAAAAGACAGATAGCTTTAGATAGAACTAAAACAAAAAGTATCGTGTTGACTGCATTATTGTGGCTTTTCCTACTTTTTTTGTCCCAGATTTCCAAATGGGTCACAGGCATGACTTGGATGCCCACAGGGCCGCCTTCTCCCAGATGCAGAAAGATGATTAAGCCTTTCTTCTTTCCAATTGTTGTGGTTTCCCAAACTGACTGACTGACTGCATAATTTGAGACCCTTGTCATGTCATTTAATGCCGTCCGTTTAGAACGCTGTTGCATATTGATGTTCCTCTTCCCTGCTGAGTTGCTATGTTGTGTCTACTTACAATATATAAGGTTAGAAGCTCCCCCGACCCAATCCCCCATGTCATTTGTTTGGCACCGGGATGGTGCTTTGGTCTAATTCCCTAACTCGCTACTACAGAGATCAGGGGCCGTAGTCATAAAGATCCTTAGTGCTAGGAGTAGCGCCTAGTAACGAAATTCTAAGAAAAATCGTAGAATTGTTTGTGTTACTCTCTCAAAGTTAGGAGTAGATCCTTGTAAAGATAAAAGTTATTCATAAAGCATCTTAACCCCTAAAGAGCTCCTAAGATGAAAAACTGGTAGGAGTAGGGAGGAGGACATTTAGGAGGTTTAAGGGTTCTCCTAAGCAGAGGAGAAATCAGAGAAATAATAATAATAATAATAAACACTGAATAATAGTGTGGCAATGAAACGCCACCGATTAGATCATGCAGGAATAATGCTTGTGGTTGATCTTATTAGAGATGTGCTCACATGTCCTACCCAGCGCAACAATGGTGTAACACCTGAAATGAATACGTACGAACTAACCCCACCAGTTAAATAGCTTAGACATGGCACCAAGCTTAACTGAAAAGAGCAGAACCACATTTTCTCCAGTTCATAGACTATCCGACAGATTAGGTAGGAGAATCCGTTTGAGAATCATCACTCCCAAGGCTGCAACAGTGACCTCTACCCAGCCCTGTGAGCAATTTTGCGTTCCATCCATGGCACACTGACTCTTAAGAGTGAGTCTAAAACATGAAGAAAATATAATTTGTTCCTTCATACTTAAGACATTCTTTTGCTGAAATAACACTGCCAGTGACATAGCTCCAGTCGACTTTGTCACTAACCTGGTGAGCAGTTTAGTCAGTTTGTTGGTGCCGGTTTCTGCATTTCACCAAGTTACTCATGGGCTTGAGGTTGTTAGTGAGGTTTTTCTGTCCAGTCTCCCATATTCCTGAACTTCTGTTGATTTTGAAAGCAACAACACACTTTTTCCACAGTGTGACATCCTTTTTATTTGATGCTGCTCATCACATTATGCACTCACCTCAACAGTCTGGTCAACAACTGACAATCCATAATGCGTTGGTAAGGAAAAGGACACCTAGACTAGACAGCCACATCATGGAAGTCAGTCCCATGAAAAATGTGGGAAACAGCAGGTCCCCACCAGTCTTAGCTAAATTCCACCTCCTGTTAGTGGGGAGTTGTTGGAAGTTTAAGGTGCCCCCTCCCCAAAAATGACAGCATAAGTAACGTTTCCAACCCTAACCAGGACCAAAATGCTCCATTTACAATGATGTTTCATTAAGAGCCACACTTGTCCAAACGGATCATTTGTCTGGACGAAGGTGTGGCACCTTCGTGGGAGGAGGGGAAACAAAGGTTCTCCCCGGAATTCTAATTTCCGTCTCGTGTTCATTCAGCTGCCAGGTTGTTCTGAGTTTCTGCCACCAGTGCCAATGGGAATGAGCTAACGCTTCCCCAGCCCGGAAACAGCATCCGATTGGCTGACCCAGTAGTAGCTCACGCCGCCTGCCATTGGCTGGCCAGTACGGACGATTTAAAGAGGAAAGATTCATCAATGCATGGCTGAGTGTGGCGTGCTGCGTGAGGCTGCAGGAACAGCGATACCCAATTCAATTTATGATGCGGGTAAATAGTTTCTGGGGGTTGTGCGGGTACTCCAGCGCAGATGTGAAACCGCATACGTCACGTAGCCTCCTGTAATTAGTTACAGAGCGTGCATCCACAGAAGAGATTCTGAGCAGGTGATGATCCCAGGTGAAGTCGACTCGGATGTGAGATGCCTGGTCAGATGGATCACCAGTTACAGAGCTTCTTCACAGAAAAGCAGCACTGGAATTGTCGTTAAGGGCTTCCCATGAATACGAGCCATACATTAGTATGGAGTTGTCCCATTTTGCTGCCACCACATCATAACCCTTCTGGTGAGGCTTCCTGTTAGAATTAGGAATGTCTGTGTGGTTGATAAATGGATCAGGGTTCAAGCTCCTGAGGGTGGGGCAAGTTTGCCACTATTGGGGCATTTGGAGGAAGGTCCTTAACCCCCAGTTCTTGGAACGTACATTGTAGATTGCATAAGTCATTGTGGTCTGAGCAAGTGCTGTAAATGAAATGGGGCTCTCTTGCTCTCTCTCTGTTATAGATATATTATATATGTATGAATAATGGTAATTCTACCGGTTAAGCACCAAGCTTTCGGCTCTGACCGGTCGGTAGGTGTCACTTTAATCCTGCTGACAGGGCGCCTACCACATGTTGCACAGGATGGCAAATATGACCCATGCCAATGGCCACAACCCCTGCTTGCCTCCCCATTCATAAAGATTGCTTTGGGCAAAGATAGGATGAAATGAATAAATCTCTACATTGTACACCTTTACGTACATTGTGAATGTCATTGACGATCTGAGCGGCCTGCTCAGTAACACGCATTGTGTCAGCTTCAGGGTATGTCTCTGTCTTTTTTGTTCTAGTTTTTGTAACCCGCTAAGTTGCCAAACTCACCTCTCGCCAAAAACAGCATGAGATGACAACGTAAGGTGGTAGTAACTTCAGGCTCCCACAGATGGTATGACACGAGGATGATCGGGCTATAAATATCTGCAGGGTGTTGCGACGGGATTCGTAGATTGAGGAAGAGGTGGTACAGTGCAGTGAGTGTTCATCTGATGTGTGGGAAAAAGGGGCCACAAAGCAGATGTTAAGATTGGCAAAAGGAGTGAGTGCATTTGGGCGTGCAAAGGCATAGTGTGAAAGGAAGTGGGTGTGCATAATATATATATTTATATATAATACTGGCATTTGTCTTTTAATTATGGAGAATTATCTTAGAAAACGATGTCAGCTTGCTGTGGGTGACACAAACACACACGCACACACAAATACAGACAATTTTCAGCATAACCTGAGGACACATGACAGCAATTACACGTTGACCAGCACTGAGGCAAATGCATCTAGACCATGTATTTTTTTATTTGTTTTCATGTTTCTCATTATTTTGGCTCGTGATGCAACTGCCTACATAATTATTCACCATTCAAGATTATTTGTCACCCAGAGGGACAGCTTTAAAAGTAAAAAAAAAAAAAGGAAAAGAAACAAAATTGACTGAAAAAAAGGAAATAACACTGCCAAACACAAGTTATGGTCCATGTTCTGAGTGTGTCACAGAAACACTGATTCTGATACTCCACTGTAGCTCAAACCATACATGTCGCATTGTGCATAACATGACAAGAAGAAGCACTCGTATATCGCTGAGAGCGGAAACATTGTTAAACAATGCCATGATTTATAGTTTACCCAGGAAAACACGTGCACAGTTCAGTGATCAGTAGTGTTTCTCAAATTTCAGTCTAGCTAAAGAAATCAAACATATTCCATGTCACAACAGCAACGCCCATAACAGCTCGATTTATTGTCAACAATCACAAGTTTGGTATAGCAAATCAAAAACAAAGTGATAAATTAGAAGTAATCAATATGTAGCCTGTTTTACTTCAATCATAGGAATACAGAACATCCAAGGTATAAGTTAATAAAGTCAAGCTATTGTATAAATACATCACCAGCATGCACAATATTGAATCGTTGATAGTATCGTTGTAATTATCTTACACTGACAAAACAGTATAGTTGGCAAGTGCAAAAATAAATTAAACACAGAAGTAAACCACAAACTTCGAAGCTGCAATATTTTTCGTCTTTTCGATTTTTTAAACAGATAAGTCTCTGCCTCTTTTCTCGTGTGACCTTTCAAAATAGCCTATGGTTCCAGTAACATCACAACGTGAGAATAGTTTTTTTTTTTTTTCTTTTCTGTAGTTGTAGTCTATATTTTGATGCTTTTCGAGCGCCCGCAATGAACGTATTCTAGTACATCTAAGCTTGGTTCACTGTGCTGTCCCACTTAATATCGCAAATTTGCCACAGCTATCTAACTCAAATCTACCAGATTTTGAAATGACCGCCGGAACCATGTAAGACTATACTGCAGACGTCGCGTTCAAGTGTAATTTTTTTCAGCTCGCGCTCTTTTTCGAATACTTGTCTACCACCCCCGAAACATAAATGAGCAGCGTCTCTTTCAACTACATCAGTCCATATGCCAGTGAGAGGCTGCCATTCCAAACCAACGACCTTTCTTGGCTGACTGACTGACTGACTGACACTTTTAGTGGTTTTGTCACAATGTCAAAGAGAACCAAGACAACGGAGGCTCGTTCAAGCTATTATAGATTTCTGTGTATACTCAAACTAAGACTTCAGCCCTCCCCTCCCCCTTTTTTAAACCGCCCTCATTGTTTTTTTTTTTCTTTTTGAATTCGTGGAAAAATAAAGAACTGCTGCTGCAGAGGAAACCATGGCGAAAGCTGCTTGCCAAAGTCCACCGGCCATATTTTTCAATCGCTTCTGCACAGAGAGAGAGATCTGACGTTTAGTTGTTGCCCTCGCCGCCCTCGTCGTCCTGCTGGTCGCTCGTCCACAGCGTCAGGTTGTCTCGCAGCAGCTGCATGATGAGCGTGGAGTCTTTGTAGGAGTCCTCGTTGAGGGTGTCGAGCTCGGCGATGGCGTCGTCGAAAGCTGTCTTGGCCAGGTGGCACGCCTGCTCGGGCGCGTTCTGGATCTCGTAGTAGAAGACGGAGTAGTTGAGCGCCAGGCCCAGGCGGATGGGGTGCGTCGGCTGCATGTGTTCCTTGCTGATCTCGTGCGCCTCGTTGTACGCCTTCTCGGACGACTCGACCACCGTGGAGCGCTTCTCGCCCGTGGCGACCTCGGCCAGGTAGCGGTAGTAGTCGCCCTTCATCTTCAGGTAGAACACCTTGCTCTCGTGCTGGGTGTCGCTGCAGTTCTTGATCAGGTAGTTGTCCAGCAGGCTGAGGACTCCTGGCACACGGCCCTCCACTCCTTCTCGATCTTATCGCGGTAGGGCGCACCACTCGATCTTTTTTATCATTGCCGGTCGGCGGAGGGTTTCTTGCTCGATGCTGAGATCACCACTCCAGGACGAGCGGCGTGCCCCACCACGTTCTTTGTAGGCCACGGAGAGCAGGTTTCTCTCCTCGTTGGACAGGGCTCGTTCAGCCCCGTCCACCTGGAAGAAAAAGGAGCTGACAAGAATGCCAGGGAGGGGGGGGGGCGGGGGATGAGGGAGGGAGACGGGAAGTCATTGAAAGGACAGGGCTGCCCTGTACCCAACACTTTAATAAGGCACTTGGATATTACTCACATTACTGTGAGCTTGCAGCTTGATCATTGGCAATACAAAGGTGCATGTTATCCCTCCAACTGAACCCTAAAATGACTCTGCATTTTCCACTAGTGTTCCTTTTAGCACTTATTCTGTGTGATGCCCACGCCTGCTTCCCTGTGCCGTCGCTAGGCACCGGCTTCTCGCGGACCATGACCAAGGATTAGCAGGTAGAAAATGAAATATGAAATGAATGAAATAATAGGCTTCAGGGCTAGGCATGTGTAAAGAGTTGGGGATTCGGGCCTATTCTTGCTGTTGCGAAGCACCAAGGCATGAAACACCTCCCTCAGATATAGCCAGTTGTGTCTAAATCAGGACGGCCGAACCCAGCAAGAAGCCACCGTTGGTAATGTTAGACCTCTCCGCATCTCTGGACCAGCATAGTGATATAATAATCTAACTTCAAGCATTGTTTTGACAAAAAATGAGTTTGCTCAGCCGAGCATACATGATCTCTGAGAAGCTGTGTGTTTAGAATCACTTTACTTCCCCTGACAATAGCCAGAAATATTATCATGCCAAGCAAAAATATCCTCTGGTTATTGACAAACTGCTTAAAAATCTTCCCGTTCTCTCTAAATTGATGGAATTCGCATCAAGCTGTGGTCATATCAGCCCTGTTATATGAAGCGGCCGGACCCAGATGTCAGGATTCCGATTTAATGTTATAAGCTATAGGTCATTGTGTGTCAAGCAAAGAAAACCATTTTCTGATAAACAAGTGGTTACCAGTTAGGGTGCAGAACTTGTATTAGGTGATAAGCTAATACATAAACTGTCAACAGTTGCTTTTTTTTTCATCATCAGCATCTCAACGGCATTTCCGTTTCATCTTTGCTCGTTATCAAGCACATACACTATATAGACCACAAAAGTGGACCCACACACGTACAACTACAGGAGCTTTTTTCGAAATCCATAGGTCTTAATTATGGAGTTGGCCCCCCTTATGGCTCTTCAAGATTTTGTACAAGAGGGCAGGAATCGCAATCTCTTCCAGATTCATCACCAAGGTGTTGATAGGATTCTTCCACACCAAACTCATCTGACCATGTCTTTATGGATCCTGGGTTTGTGCACTTGTAACAATTAAATAGCCGTCCCCAACTGTGCCCACAAAGCATTATAATTGTCACCCCCCCCCCCCCCCCCCCCCCAAATGTCTGTATGCTGAAGCATTGAACATTTACTTCACTGGAACTAGGCCACCACCGAAAAAAAACAACCCCATAGCGTTATACATCCTCCACCAAACTTCACAGGTTGGACTCCATTAGACACCCACTACTTCCAACATTGGCATTGTGCTATTGGTGATGTATGGCTTGCCTCGCAGCTGCTTGGTCATGGTGCAACCCAGTGAACAGCAGTGCTGGCGGGAATTGACAGAGGAGGTTTGGAAACAGACCGATCTTCTTCGTGTCTGTGCTTCCACTTTCACTCTCAGCTGATGGTGGAATATTAGGAGAAATTTCACAAGTGAACTTTTTGCATCGGTGGCATCCTAGATTGAATCAGGAGTTCTTTAGAATGGGACTCATTCTCTCACAAAATGTTATAAAGGCTGGCTTATGCGATGGTTCGATTTTATCCACCTCTGACAACGAGACTGAATGAAACCCTGAATCAGTGTTTGAGTGTGTCCCCATACTTTTGTCCATAGAGTGTATTGGAAACACGCACAGTCTCATGCCGCCAGTGTGTATTACGCGATGCATACAATGGTACTACAGAATGTGTAATGCAGTTGCCCGGGCAAAATGGAGAGACCGAGTCTTAAATCCTCGTCCATCTGGTCATACCACACTGGGCTTTGTCAGCCGCCTCGATACGAGCAAATGCATATCCAGTTTTCCATGGCAATCTTCTATTTGTACAGTGAAGTATATCTGTGTTGCCGCTCGAGGAGCAAACTGAGAACTACTTTACCAAGCGAGGGGAGCATACTGCCGATGGGGGTGGTTAGGGTGTGGATGGGTGGTTGTGTGTGTGTAGTAAGTGAGAGAGACAAAATTGTACCCGCTAGCCACACTGCATAGCTGCACTGTAAGTTTAAGACGATCGCTTAATGGGGATCACCTGTCAAGCTGACCTTCCTTTTCCCCGACCTTTCCTTAAAATCCACGAGGAGCGCAATATTCTATTTCCGCACTGATTTAAACTCATAACGTCACTATCAAAGGTTTTCACATATCTAGGGGTTCAGAATGAATATGCTTAGTGACTGTGCAAGCGTACATCAATCAGGCCAAAACATTCAAAATCACCGTCAGTAACGAGTTTAGGTCGGCCTTATGGATTCAATTTAACATCTGATGGAGTCCCAGGACCCAGGGTTTTCCCAGCAAAACCATACCCATGAGTATCATTGCTCCCTCCCAACCGGCTCTACGGTAGTAGGTAAAATATATCGTAATAAAATGAAGATAAGTTATGGAAAAAGCCATAGTTATATACAGATGTAGTGGTGCCCTGAGGAGTAATAAAAGGCAGGGTGATGATATTAAGGGGGGGGGGGGGGAAGAGTCGTGGCAGGCCCACTGACTGATAGAGATGGAAAAGAATGTCAGACCAACGACCTGCTTCATTGCTCCAAGGTCCAGTTCTGGACAATTGTGTGCCTTTTGGCGTGAGTGGACAGAGGTTCGCACACTGAGCACTGGGACCAGTCTGGTCTGGAACTAGGCAGCCCTAGCTTCAGCAGGTGGGCTGCAATGTGTTGTGACCACCATACTCCCATACCAGCGTTAAACATTTATGTGGCCACAGGAGCATTTAGTATGTTCGGATCAGAGGGATGATCGTCGCTTCCCCGTAAATCGATGAGTTAAATGGTTGTCCCTCTTTGGACCACGTCCAGTAGTTACTGCCACTGCCAACTGGGAGCACCCAAGGTTAGGAGATGCCCCAACCCAGTCGTTCTGGCCATAACGATCATCTCTTCTTAAAGGGGTCAGGTCTGTTAGTCCTGAACATTTCTACCTTATCCAAAACACGCCTCTATGAGAACGACTGTTCAGCTTACCATTCTGATAATCTCGGAGTTAAACATGCCGATGTTGTCGGTCAGTGTGTAGGTTTGAATATTTTGGCTGATCAGTGCATTAGTGATAGCCATTTTTTAACCATTTATAAAATTGAGAAACTTTCACGCAGTAATCCATGGCTTCCGGTTTCACTGGGAGGTAAATATCTTCCTTCAACATGGGAAAGACAACATGAGAAAGGTTTGTGTATTGCATAAAAAGTAGCACAGTATGAAGATGCCCATATCTACAGTTAGGGCAATAATTAAAACTTCCACTCAACTGGAAATGTGACAAATTGCCTGGACGAGGACCCAAGTTATTTTGCCCTCATGCACAGTTAAGAGGATCTAAATACAGGCATAAAAATCCCTAAGGATCACTGTTGGAGAGTTGGAGAAATGAAGTAGCATCTTGGGGTCACCATGTCTCCAAAAATACCATCAGATTCCACCTCCATGCCAAGAGATTCTCTGGAAGGTTTGGCAGGAAAAAGCCTTTCATGTCATCTAAACGTAAATGCAGGGAGTTTGCTAATCGCTCCTGGAATTTTTACTTGAACTGTGTTCTATGGTCAGATTAAACTAAAATTGAGCTTTTGGGTGACTGTGCTGAAAAGAGCCTGATGCCTACTGTTAAGTGTGATGGGGGGTCTGTGATGTTGTGGAGCTGTTGTTCCTCTAAATGCACTGGGGAAACTCGTTAGGGTGCATGGCATCATGGATTCCATGAAATTCCAGGACATTTTAAGTCAAAATCTGTCTGCCTCTGCCAAGAAACTATAAACAGTCACAGCAGGACAGCGATCCAGATCAACACAAAAATGGTTTATGGACCATCTGGAGAGTTTCTGTAAAGAGGAACCGTCTATAAATCCCCTGCTCTCCAACCTTGTAAGATGTTATAGGAGAAGACTAAATGCTGTTTAATCGGAAAGTTGTACAAAACGACCAATCTTGCCTGTGTGACACCTCAACCAACCACTACTGGAACTCAAACCCTGATCACCACGGTGGTGGGCTTGCGAACTGCCAGTGAATGCTGATGAATAATCTAAACATAATGCTAGTTACAGCTACTTAGTGTTATGGGGTACATCGAAAAACACCTACAGAACAAAACCAAAAGTAACATTCCAAACGTTTCAGCTAATAAATGTATTAACTACAGTAACCTCTCGATCAGTTGGTGTGAAACAAGTGTGACTTAAAATTGAGTGATCAGGCAGCCGTCATGCAACAGTAATCATAAATTGAACAAAATCAAAGCAACTGTGGGTTAAAGGCCTTACACAAGGACACAACAGTGATAGCTTGGC
This sequence comes from Ancistrus triradiatus, assembly GCA_025084515.1. Lineage (NCBI taxonomy): Eukaryota > Metazoa > Chordata > Actinopteri > Siluriformes > Loricariidae > Ancistrus > Ancistrus triradiatus. The sequence goes on along the minus strand of JAJAGP010000446.1, from coordinate 99,983 downwards.
AGAGGTGGCATTTGAACCCTGGACCTTCTGGTCCATAGTCCAGTACATTAGCCACTAAGCCACCATGAACACTTATAATGGGAAAGCTTTGATGGATTAGGAAAACGAATGGGAAACCAAGCACAGGTGAACAACAGAAGCTCAACCACTACTCAAATGTAAATGGGATAACAAATAATAAGAATATGATGTTAGAATATCAGATCTTTTCTCCATCTCAAGAGACGGTGTTGGGTGGAGGAGACGCTCCGTCTTTTAGACTGCATTATGCATAAAAGCTTCTTCCTCTGGTGGAATTTTCAAATAGATTAATTTGACACCGGTCGTCTCTTTGGCCACAAGCACTGCATTAATCCATCACTGGTAGGCAATTTGCCGGGAGCTGCACACCTAAAAAGCCTTTTATCCTCAGGCCTGATGCCATTTCACAGTCAAGTAGCTGTTAGATGTTCCACACTTAGCCACAGTACTTTGTAGATAATTACGAGGCAGGTGTCCTTACGGGTATTCATTTTCATACCTGCTTAATCCATTTATCCAATTCAGAGTGGTGGGGAGTTAACCGGTAGCACAAGGTACAAGACAGGAACCAACCCTAGGCAGGGTGCCAGTGCATCGCAGGGCACGTGTGCACACACTCACTCGCTCGCTCGCACACACTGGGGCACTTTAGAGAGACCAGAGGTTAGGGTTAAGCTTCCAGACTGGGAATCGATCCTGATATCTCTAGAGCTGGGAGGTGACGGCGCTAACCACTTGCACCACCCCCTCAGAAATACAGATGGTTCCCAATGTTATAGATCATAGAACATGTGTTTGGGCAAAAAGCATCCTTTGTCATCCTTGAGTTAAATGTAAGGGTTATTAGTGTAGCCAGACCTTTTGAAATCTGATGTCTAAGTTGCAACAAGTGATTTTATTGTGGTGGGGAAATGAGATGGTAGATAAATTGATTGTAACATGTTGGCAACATTTGTTAACAATCATCCACTGGAGTCTAATTTGGTAAAATAATAAAGAAAGTAAAGAAAAATCGTAAGTCATGTCAAGATCAAGTTCGTTAAGGACTGGGTTTGAGTCATGGCAGTGTGTTCCAGCCAGGTTGGGTGTCACTTGAAACATTATTTGAGGGATCATCGGCTCTGCAGTAATGAACCCTACCCAGCCCTGTGATGGACTGGCTTCCCGTCCAGGTCATGTTTATGCCTGTGCCCTGTGTTCACTGACTAGTAAAATGTAGGTTTAATACGTTGGTGGTACGTAGGTTGTCTACTGATGTTAGATATGTGCACAGCATACCAAGAGAGGCTTGAAGGGTGGCCACATTTCTCACTGTTAGCACTGGAGGCAATATTAAGACATTTTTAAAAAGGATAAAGCATGGTCCCTCACAGCAATAGAAAAAGGATTTGTGCATTGTTCAATGGATTTGGTCATTGAACAGAACTGTAAGTCAGTATTTGTCAAGTCTTACGCTATTTCTTTTCAAGCTGCTGGGCTGTAAAAGACTGTTAAGCTGCTTAGTGAGTGGAGGAAAACAATGATGCATCCTAATAAATGCCAAGCTTTGCTAATATGCAGCTCTGCTTGAGAGAGAAATCTGGCCAATAGGAAGATCCTTTCTGGACTCCATGCTACAGCAACCATGCCACATGGGGTTCCAGTGATTCAACTGATGGAAACAATTTAACCTAACCCTAAGCCCAACCCGACACTAGCCACTGTCTACCAGGCACAAATGGAGTTTCTGCATGATCTGCTGCTTCTAATTCAACACCTAACTCCTTTTTTAGGTCCCCTTCGTGACGCCAAGGCTCGGAGAAGGTGTCATGTGCCAACCAAGGCATTAGCAGAAGTCCTGTAAGTTGGGGAATCCATTGTACTTGTTTGTCCAGCACATTCCACAAATGCTTAATTGGATTGAGATCTGAGAATTTGGAGGCCAGAGCAGTAAAGACACTGTCATGGTCCTCACTCCGTTCTGGTACAGTGTTTGCACCTGCACTATCCTGCAGAAAAAGTCAGTACCATTAGGGAATACCGTTGCCATTAAGGGGTGCAACTGGTCTGCAACAATGTTTAGGTAGGACCCATGGTTACCCAGCAGAACACTGGCCAGAGCATGGCACTCTCAATCTTATTCACAGCTGTCTCAGTGGTTTTAAGGTTAAGGCTGATTGGTGGTATATACTGAACTTGAAAAAGATCCTGATTAAAGCTCATTACTTATAACCATTAAACTACTAGTCAAGCTTAGCCTAGTTTTCATCTACGTTAGTACTTTGGTGTCATTGTCATGGGACGTGAGATGTTCATCCTTTTAATAAAAGCAAATTTCTGGGAAGAGGATAGATCTGTGTTGGTCAAGAACAAGTAATGTAGCTACTGAAATATACCACAAGCAGTCACTAATATTTAATAATGAATACAGTGGAACCTTGGAATTTGCACGCCTCTTTACTCGAACAGTTCAGACATGTCCATACCGAGGCTCTGGACCAAATTTCACGATAAGCACCGCAGTCCTGCCTCCAAGTATACAGGTAATAAGACCTAGTAATAGTAAGCAAGTAGAGGGTTTGAGACAAAAGTAAGGACTTGGTTCATCCTCGGATCCATCCAAATCAGAAATATATCAGTTTTTTATGAATGCACAATTCCGTCATCATGGCAATTGTAGGGGCTCCATCTAATGCCAACTATCGTACGGGTGATCAGGCAGTTAACTCCTGCACTTTGAATTTGATGGACAGGGAATGGGATGTCAGTCAATTGGTTTGTTTAGCAAAAATGACTCTTCTAGGTGAGTCCACTTCAGACAAACATTAAATATTGATAAATGCTCATGATTTATTCTCAAAATTAACTAGGCAAGGAGAAACTTTGTATTGGCAATGTTCATGCATAGATAAATGTGATGAGAAAGGACACCGAGCATTCCTCCACCCTGCAAGCACAGTAAAGAGAATGGGCTTAATAAATGTAATAATAAATAAAGAAAAATTTCCAGCATGTGGGGAAATATGGCACTCTGAGCAATGCCACATGCTTTAAGTGATAATTACCTCATTATGACCATCACACGGTCTAAATAATTATTAACCTTCGGCCACCAGCACCTTAGAGTCATTAACAAAGTCAAATGATCTTATAAGTTTGGGGTAAAACACCAGCGGGATCAGCTACAGGGTTCATACCGGTACAACAGCCTTGTAACCTTCATTCATTTTCATACTCATGTAATCAATAGCAGGTTATCGACCCTCAACAGTCCATTCCTGAGCATGCTCACACTCACTCACACTGGCACACTTTAGAGACACCAATTAATCTAATGCGCGTCTTTGGAATGGGAAGGCAATCCAGAATACATGGAGGAAAGCCACACAGATACAGGGAGAACATACAAACATGCAGGCAGAGTCCAGGCCGGGAATCGAACAGAGGATCTCTGGAGCTGAGAGGCGACAGTGCTAACCACTGTGTCCCCGTGCAGCCGCTCGGGGGCTTTCTTTCTGGGAGGACAAACATTTTTAGTGATAACACAGAAATAAAGTTATATTTGTTTTTATTTGGGGTTTTTGACTAATAAATAAGTATCATACTATTTACTCTTCGCATTAACACTGATTACAGATTGGAGATGGGCAATAGGAGCTAAATATCATGATATAAATACTATTCAGATATTCAGATATGATTGTAATTCCACATTTATAAAGGGACACGCAGTTGGTCAGTGTCCTTTAAGCACTGATGACATCCTCAACATGCTCGCGTAATTGAACCATTACATGATCCGCTGTCCAGTCTCCCCACCCTGAGACACAGCCAGCCACATCCTTGTGACGCCAGTCCTGGCCAGAAGGCACCACCAGGACTCAAACCTGGGCGAACCAAGCAAGGTGGCACGATGCCACTGGAGTACCTTATTAAAATACGCATATGGAAAATGCAGTGGATCGTTTAGATATAATATGGTTGATCCAGCAATTAACCCTTACCCAGTCGTGCTTGTAGCTGTGTACGCCTGTTGTTAGCACTGCAGAGCACGATGGGACGCAAGAAGGTGCTGAACGATTGTAAAGACAATATGACAGCCATAACGACGCGTCCGACAGTGACATCTGGATATACAGCGACCTCTACAGGTCTTCAATCAGAGCCTAGAACTAGACTGCGCGCACAATAGGGCTGGCACTGCCAATTTCCAACCGTAGGAAGGGAGAAAGATCAGAGCATGGCAAGAAAGATATGATGTCAACTGGTAAGGCAGAGGCGGGGAGGGCCTCTGCGCCGTGCGTGCCAGTGACGCCTCCCAAGTGTGTGTGCGATGCACAGATCAGATTTAAATTCAAGTGTCCGTGCCATCTTATGGACTGAGGAGAAGAACCCGTTCTGGACATGCACAGTGACAGGTCTCATCAGCTGCTTTAAAGGAACTGATAATGGTTTTATAAGCTATGTGGGAGCAAATGGCATGTATGATCTTTAAATGTGTAGGCTGCTTCATATATATATATATATATATATATGTGTGTGTGTGTGTCAGCGCTATTTAATGACTTCTTTTAACATGTAAACATATCTGTTATGTAAGTCCCTAAACTAGTGGGAATACGACTCAAGTAATCATGAGGCTTAATGAATGAATGAGGAGAACGAGCAGTGCTGGTCCCACTGCAATATGACAGCGAACGGAAGCTTCCAGAAGGATTCCTACCGCCTCTAACGTCGGATTAGAAGAAAAAGGGCATTTGTGGGGAGAAACACAGAATTAAAACGCTGATGAATATGTGTCAGTAACAACAAAACGAGCTATTTGGTTCCGATGACAGAACCTGAACGAACACAACGGTGTTCTAGCTTCTTTTGTCTCAAGCCAGATGTGATCGGTTGTTAAAAGGCAACATGTTTGCCCACCCGACAATGAACAAGCGAGCTGCCAACATATAACCAAGCCAGTTTATAGGAGCATAAGCGCTGTGCTTTGTTTAATGGCAGAGGTCAAAAAGCAACGTCTAAAGAACATTTCGGTGCATTTCTCACGCCAGATCTCATTCATTTGGTTGTAAGCTCAGGCGGCACCGCCCAAGCAGCAGCAGCACCACAGTCCCTCCCAGTCCGCTACCTGAGCTAGTTCTCAGCAGAAATCACCACATTTTGTACGAATTGCGCTAAAACGAACTTGTAATCCCACCTGCTCACAAAGCTGTCCGTGTCTGAATTATTACGCATCCACGCAGACCGGGTTTTAAATCAGAGCATCGCCCCCCCAGATGTGCTCCAGGGCGATGCGGCGCTCCCGCAGCCACTGCAACCGAAATGACCGTTATTACCGGACAGCCCAGATCAAAGTGAGCCGACTTACCGATTTCATGGCTGCTGCCATATCGTCGTATCTCTCCGCCTGCTCAGCTAGTCGAGCTTTCTGCACCAGCTGCTCGCGGTCAACCATGTTTAATGTTCAGGTTTCGTTTGTCCTGAAGTACGGGCGGAACGGCGATATTTCGTTTTCTCTAAATTTGCGGCTCGACGGCGTCGGTTCCGTGAAGGCGCTCCGCTCTGCAGCTGTTCCTCGCTGTCTGCGCTCTGCCGACGGGGCCCCTTTCGCCCCGCCCACTCCGCTCGCGCCCCCCCACTCCCCGCGCGCTCTGCGGACCTACGTCAGCGTTCTAAAACCGGCAGCGCGTGATGTAACGCTCCTTATATAGAGAGCCAAAGGAGCGCATCGCACCGAGCCAATTAACCAATCAGGACGCGGTTTCTCAAAATTTGCGTAAAATTGAGTTGGTCTGAACCCGCGCTCACTCCAGACCTCCGTGAGCGAAGCCGCATTCATTTCAACGGAACTCCGACTACCGATTTCGCGCAGCAGACTTCGGGGGCGAATAAATTGCACAAACAAAATAAGACACTTTCGCATTTCGTTCCAGGCCCTTATTTGGTTTGTATTCGCAACGCCAGTAGGAACGCTGTGTGACACTGAAATGACGTAAGCCACGTGAATTGTGCTCATACTCCTCATGTTGTAGCTCCTCCATAGTATATTGGCTCTGTAAAGACTGGATTTCACTCATGGTCCCTTTTTTTGTTTTGTTTTGAGTACAAGTATCTTTTAAAATGGTGGTTGCCCTCAACATAGGCGCTTCCACCTGGACCAATCGGTATACGCTTGCATTACTTACGTCACTCAGGGTTCCTATGCGCTGACCCCACCTTGAAGTAGGAGCTAAAAAAGTCCCCATGTGTGCTGCTCTAAGAACTACAATCGCTCCCAGTTCTTGCGAGAACATGTGAGAAGTTCTCAAGAGTTCTAAGAAACGTAAGTGCTTGGACAGGGTGCCAGTCCAACACAGGGCTCAGTAGCACTGGAGGGATCCCTTTCCTGGCCTCCCCTCCCTCAGGCACAGTCGATTGGCTCTGCAGGAATCAGACCCAAGTTGCCAAATGTGCATCATTACAGTCCACTTGGATGCTATTGTGTACAGAAATTCAGACCACAGTTTGAGGCAAAACATCTCTGAGGGTTCGGTTTCCTGTTACTCAGCACATGCAACGAATTGGAATCTAAACTCTATGCCCAGCATATCTGCTACCATTTTTGGTGCTGTGACACTTTCAGGAAAACATCAGTCATGTGGTGTGAGCTCCTTAGAGGCTAGATGATGGGCAGCAGCCAAATCAGGCACGTGAGAAAAGTCTCGGGGAAGAAACAGAAATAGATCGATATTAGCAGTACAAATAGCAAATCGTGGTACTGTAACTGTTTTCAGCTTGTAGGTGGCAGCAGCGCCATCCCGGTGCTCTGTTTGTGCCTCAGCAGTAGTGGTGCACAGTGTTTAAAAATGAAACATCCTCTGTATTAACAGTGTATTTTATTACACATTTCTTACTTGTTTATGCACAAAAAGTTGGAGAACCAAACAACTATGCACTGGCTAGTATTTTCCATGTTTAATTTCCAAAGTGAATTTGTAATTTGAAACATTTAAACTAAATAAATAACCCGTTTTTGCTTCTTGATTGCTTCTCGACAAGATAGCGTTAACAATTGCAACCTGGTCGTGGCCTCTAGAGGGCAGCAGAGGCGCACTGCTTGAGCCGCCATTACTGATCGCCGTGTGTTTACGTTCCACAAGAAGGTACCGATTGGAAATTGGCACTAATGAGATTCAACTACTTCTCAGTTTACTTAAGCATGCCAATTCAGAGGCCTAGCCAGTTGATACTTATATGTGTATATGTTTGAAGAAAATGTTGAAAAAAAAGAAGTCACTAAAAGGAATTATGAAATAGAAATGTTAGAAAAGTGAAAGAGGAGCTAAAGTCAACACGGGAATGCAGTAAAAGCCAAGCTGGAAATAGTAGTTTGGAGGTCAAGTGAAGAAAGGAGTTTATGTTAAGGAGATGTGTGAGACTGGAGCTTTTGGGGTAATTGTGAAAATATGCCAAGGGATTCATTTTTGAGTTGTGAATCGAAGATTCCTTTTCCTACTGTTTTCCATTTCTGAGACAGTTCTGCCATTTTGTGCCCATAGCTGCAGAAGCCATTTTAACTTTAGAGTGTTGTTTCCTTTTGTGCCATTTACTCTGTTCCCCATATGGAAGTGTCCACTAAAACAGCCACCTGAGCTGCTGTTTGGCACGCTGGTAGAGCACATGGGTCAAGTGCATGAGCTCGACAGACCAAAACCCCTGCTAGTCCACAAGCACCGCATACAAAGGGTATTAGTACAGTAACCAAAGAAGCGATGATATCCAAGCACTCACATTTATACAAATATATTTGTAGATAATCACATTATTAAAGAAGGCACTTCCTCTGTCGTTCCTGAGCCCAAACCCCCACCATCCTGTTACAACCATTGATTCATTTCCTCCAAGAGGATTAGCCCCAGGCAGATTAGCATGGTGACCTCTCTTAAGGCCAAAAAGAAAAGAGAACAGACAGCAGTGCTAGCTTTCTATCCGGGGTCTGACCATCTCTCTGAAGGGATCTGGACAGTTACAAAACAAATTATTGGGATGGATGTGTATCTGTACCCCAGTGGTGTTTGTGTGGATGTACCTGAACATGTGGAACAGTGGGACGGAGAAAATGAGATGGACGAACCAAATGTACGCCTGTTTGTGGCGCTTTTCTCATACAACCCTGCTGTGATGTCTCCAAACCGTGAGACGATGGACGAAGAGCTTTCTTTTGAAGCAGGGGAGATTATTAAGGTAGAACGGACTCATCTGCTGGCTGAACATCGACATGCTGTGGTGTGATGTGTGATTTCACAGTTAGATTTCACAGCGCTTTTTTACTGTAATGGTACCACTGTTTCTAGCTCTTTGGAATTTACTGCACAAATGTATACTTTTCTGGTATATACAGTGGTGTGAAAAAGTGTTTGCCCCCTTACTGATTTCCTTTTTTTTTTTTTTTTTGCATGTTTGTCACACTTAAGTGTTTCGTAACATCAAACCAATTTCAGTATTAGTCAAAGACAACACAAGTAAACACAAAATGCAGTTTGTAAATGAAGGTGTTTATTATTAAGGGAGAAAAAAAATCCAAACCTACATGGCCCAGTGTGAAAAAGTGATTGCCCCATAACCTAAAAACTAGTTGGGCCGTCCTTAGCAGCAACAACTGCAACCAAGCATTTGGGATAACTTACAATGAGTCTTTTACAGCATTGTGGAGGAATTCTGGCCACTCATCTGTGCAGAATTGTTGTAATTCAGCCACACTGGAGGGTTTTCCAGCAGGAACGGCCTTTTTAAGGTCATGCCACAGCATCTCAATAGGATTCAGGTCAGGACTTTGACTAAGCCACTCAAGTCTTCGTTTTGTTTTCCTTACTGGTGTGTTTTGGATCATGTTTAGTTCATTTCAGCTTGAGGTCACCAACAGATGGCCGGACATTTTCCTTCAGGATTTTTTTGGTAGACAGCAGAATCCATAGTTCCATTTAGTACTGCAGGTCTTCCAGGTCCTGAAGCAGCAACACAGCCCCAAGACAATCACATATCTTTCTGAAATGCTGTGTTACTTTTACACCAGATGTAATGGGACACACACCTTCCAAAGAGCTCAGCTTTTGTCTCGTCAGTCCACAGAATGTTTTCCCAAAAGTCTTGGGGATCATCAAGATGTGTTCTAGGAAAATTGAGACGAGCTTTATGTAGATCATCTGGAAAAGTGCCAAAACCTTTGGACATTACATTTCTGATAGCTTCAACAAATAAACAGTAATGGTCAATGGCGCATTAATTAACAAAACGTATATTTTTTGGCACCCCTTTCCTTAAGACTAACTGTTTATTGCTCAGGAGCTTTACTTATGATTTACAGCAACATTGTTGGCATTTGCTAACAGTTTTTATTTTACTGTGCAGTACAACTTGCATATCTCAACAACGTTAGTGACCACCCAATAAGTTTGAAGTCACATCTACCAAAAGATCCAAACGGGTAACATTAATGAAAAATAGTTATATGAATGTTTGTGACTGTTTGTTCCATTGCTTGCTGTACTGTACTGAGCCTGTAGGTCACATAAAGCCACGGTTCCAACCTGGGGTCATCACAGGGGCTGTGTGAGGCTTTGTCTGCTCTGAGGTGCTCTGAGTTTGTTAGAGTACAATTTGTGCATGTCTGGGAAAAAATCTGTATATATAATTACTTTAAAAAGTATTCCGTAAGCTTATGTGTGATTTTAGTTTGTGATTAACTGGCTTCAGAAGAGAAAATCAGCCAAAATGAGGAAAAAAGCTATTGTTGAAGATTTGTTAGACACATATGCCTTTGTAACTACGAAAGCCACACATTTTTGCACCCATATAATTATTTACATCTTATGTATTTGCGTTTCTAATTGTGGTGATGTCACTCGTTTAGACGAAGTCTCTTTAAGTCATGATTTTGCAGGTGTGTCTCAGCCTAACTGAGAGAGTACAGAATGTTCTTTGGCCTTGGAAGTGATGTCACTATAAAAGGAACCCAAGAGAAAAGGAAACATAGCTTGAATTCATGTTCAATTTTGTCAATAAAGATTTGCAATGAATCACTTTATTCTTGATTGATTTTTGTCAAAGGTGACACTGGCCAAGACAGTCCTAATAATGTGGTCATATTTAGTAATACAGGGTGTTAACTATAATAATATAGTCAGTAACCCCAATAATATAGCTATTAGGTTTATTAAGTATTTTAATTGTTGTGGAAATATTGTAACGATCCAGTGGCCTAAGAATTTACTTGTAAGACTTGAGTACTTGCATCGAGGTAACATTTGATCAATATTATCTGTACTTTGACTTAATTAATGAAGTTGTGAACTTTGTCCACCCTTGTAATAGAGTAATTAATTGTTATCCTGTCAAACAGTTATCAGCTAAATCATATACAGGGGGCAACGAGCACAGCTACAGTTCAAAGCCAAACATTTATCATTAACATCTCTCACGCTTTGATAGCAACCCAGGTCTGATTAGTGACTTTATTCGTTAGGTTTATGGCGATAAAGATGTTGACGGCTTTTACCAAGGCCAGCTGGGTGGTCGTTTTGGTTTCGTTCCAAGCAACATGGTGTCTGAGATTCCTGTAGAAGATGGCGAGCTCAAACGTCGACTGTTTGAACAGGGGTTTCTGCTGGAGGATTTCACAGAAAGCTCTGCGGGTAATTTTTGTTTCTCTTCTTCTCGCTTTTTAAAATTAGACATGCAAGAACCAGAGAGCTTTGCGGGCAAACGCACCTTGTTGATCTTAACTTTGTACTTCTTCAGCACCTAGTGAGTCATCTAGTGTTCCTGTTGACGTTGCGGTCCGCAGGATGGTGGCTCTTTTTGATTACAACCCCTGGGAGAGCTCCCCTAACGTGAACGTGGAGGTGACTGAACACACAATAAATGGTCCAGTGGAAAGTTTTAAGCACTTAAGGCGAACATGCTATAAATCTTATGTAATCGAGTGCTGAGCCACTTCTTCCTCTTAAAGGCGGCCTGTGTGATTCTGTTGTAATTTGCAGGACGAGCTTCCTTTTCGAGCAGGAGACATAATTTATGTGTTTGGAGATGTGGACGATGATGGATTTTATTATGTGAGTACTATGGCCATGCTATATTTCACTCCGACTGAGATTTGAATGGTAAACAAGATTAAACACTCGCTTCGTTCCAGGGAGACCTGCATGGTCATAGAGGTCATGTGCCATCGAACTTTCTTCAACGACTGCCTTGGGATTAAGAAAAGGAGACGTCACAGGGAGATGATGTAAGAGACGGGTTCTGTGATCGCGTGAACTGCTCAGCCATCATTCTGACCCACTGTTAGTTTATTATTTTTATGCTACAGCGTGTCACTCAGCGCACTTTATTGCTGCAGGAAACCCTTTGCAGCAGTTTTATCCTTTAGCCTTTAAACTTTTTATCATTTGTTATCTGTATGTGTGTGTATATGAGTGTATATATATATATATATACATACATACACAGATAGCAAACAATAAAAAGTTTAAAGGTACATTTAGTATGTTTGTGTGTGTGTGTGTATATATATATATATATATATATATATATATATATGTTTATATACTGAGTGCACTCGTATTAATTCAAGTGAATGAACACTGGAATACATTTAGTACCTTGGGAGATTCTTTTATCCAGATCGACTTAACAAAATGTGCAAACCATTCAGGGAGCCGTGCTGCAAGTACCCGATATGTACCTCATGTCACCTAAAGTCAAGTCGAACTTATTTCTGTGGTGCCTTTTACAACGGAGCATTGTCCCACAGCAGCTTTACAACTATCCAGGCCCACAAGCCTAACCCTAAACCTTGGATGGCAGTGGCAAGGAAATTCTCCTGCTCCTCAGTAAAAAGCTTACCTACCTAATTTAAATACACAGAAGCTAAATATTTAAAGAAAATGTACTATATTAAAAAATAGTAATATATATAGACTATAATATTATGTAGACTTCTTTATACTCCCCGGACAAAACATTGGTCACTGTTCATGTTTAAGGTGGTAGTAACGTCAGGCTCCTGCAGATGGCGTTGCACGAGGATGATCGGGATATAAATACCTGCGGGGTGTTCGATGGGCTTCATAGATTGAGAAGAGGTGGTACAGTGCAGTCAATATCTCGTTCTATGTGTGGAATAAGGTTTCTTCCTTTTAACACTTAGGGAGTTTTTCCTTGCCGCTGTCGCCCTAGGCTTGCTCAGCTTGGGATTGGTTGTGAATATTAGGAGATAATCTAAACTTGTAAAGCTGCTTTGGGGCAATGCTCCAATGTATAAAGTGTTATATAAGTAACCTTGACTTGAGCAAATCTTTGGGCTCTGATGGTTTTGTGAAAGAAAGTTGCAGTTTTTGTAAAAAAAGAAAGGCAGTTTTCCAGCAAAATGTCCCCACAGTGATATATAAACTTGACCCATGATTTGAAAAAACATTATAACTTACACATACATCGAAGCTCAGAGCCCAGAGCTAGTCAGCAACTCTAACGCAGAACTTTTGTCGGTGTGTGCCTACCCTTTTCACGAAATTACTACCAGTACTGAGCTGAGCAGCAGTGCTTTGGTTCTGGCAGTGAACGGCCCCAAAACTAAAATATTTTATATTTAATGAGCACATGATCTGTAAAACTGCAGCCTCGTATCTACATAGTGTACTTTTTCACATTTCTTCATTCATACCACAGGATCAATATAACACAACAGGAAAGAACAAACCAACAGCGTATCTGGATCATGATATTTATTGCATTCAAATAAATCCACAGATACACAGTTTGAATCCGGACGTATTCCTGATGCGTCGTCGTCTTCCGATTTTTCATTGCAGCCAACAGTCCACTCATCCATAAAGTAGGAAACACTACACTGCATCGAACATTTAGTAGTGCTTTGTACTTTATGGAGGAATGCACTGAGTTCTCGGTCGCCTCGTGCCTCCTGTTTCCCGCCGCCGCTCTGTACATGTGAGTGTGTGCTGGCAGGAAACGCTTTTGAAATCTAATCTACTAAATTGCATTCAGCTATACTATACATGTATAATTGAACAACATAAAATATTGTTATAAGCACTTTCCAGAGCAACATGAACCACAAACGATGCTTAACAAACAGCACATATTTAATTCTAACTGTAAATAATCGTGGCATTGGATAATTATGTACCTCGACTCGGCTAAGTCCACACTGTACCTTCACACGCATTTTACAAATAAAGCAGAGGACGTGCCATTACCTTCTCTTCTCTGGTCCTGGAAGCAAAAGCAAGCAGCACTAGCTGTTGCTGCTTTTTTAACACTGCAAGCCACAGGAAGAGGCCCAGAACGCTCTAGCAGGAAGTTTCAGTTCTGAAAGACAGAAACTGGTTTTCTTTTTTCTGAAGCTTCATACTCCTTTCCACTAAACAAAAAGTGAGTCCATTTTTGGTAACAGTTTGCCATAACCATACAAACCATTTAGATTGCAGAGCTCTGACACCTCTGACATGAGCTCTGGCACCTCCGTATAACCAAAGACAACCGATTAGAAAGGGTGAATTTTACACTGACTGGCCACTTTATTAGGTACACCTGCTCAACTGCCTGTTAACACAAATACCTAATCAGCCAATCTCACGGCAGTGGCTCGGTGCATTTAGGCATGCAGACATGGAGTTCAAACCGAGCATCAGAATGAGGAAGAAATGTGATTTAGGAGACTTTGGATGTGGCATGGTCGTTAGTGCTAGACGGGCTGGGCTGAGTATTTCAGAAGCTGCTGGTCTACTGATACTTGTGCACACAGCCGACATAAAAGAAAAGAGAAAATATCCAGTGAGGACCATTCTCGCTGGATATCCATGTTGATGCCAGAGGTCAGAACTCTGATAACCACTCGTTACACCCAGGGCATGTAGAAGAGCATCTCTGAATGCTCAACACCTCGAATCTTGAAGTAGACTAGAAGTAGGCTACAGAAGCTGAGGACAACACCGAATGTCACTCCTGTCAGCCAAGAACAGGCAAGTGAGGCTACAATTTACACAGGCTCACCAAAATTGGGACTGTGGTAGCCTAGCGGATAAGGCACAGGACTATGGACCAGAAGGTCAAGGTCAAGGTTCAAATCCCACCTCTGCCAAGCTGCCACTGTTGGGTCTTTGAGCAAGGCCCTGAACCCACAATTGCTTGGATTGTAAGACTGTACCAATTGTAAGTCGCTCTGGATAAGGGTGTCTGCTAAATGCTGTACATGTAAATGTAAAATTAGACGAGTACAAAAACGTTGCCTGGTCTGATGACTCTCGAATTTCTACTGCGTCATTCATATCAAAACAGATAAGCATGGATCCATCCTGCCTAGAATCAACAGTTGACCCTCCTGCTAGTGGTCTAATGGTGTGGGACACACTTTTCTCAGCACACTTTGGGCTCCTTAATACCAATTGAGCATCGTTTAACCTCCACAGCCAACTGTGTTGAGTATTGAGTATTGTTGCTGACCCTGTGCATCCCTTTATGACCACTGTGTACCATCTTCTGATGGCTACTTCCAGCAGGATACCGCACCATGTCACAAAGCTCATCTCAAACTGGTATGTTGAACCTCCGTACTCAAACAGCCTCCACAGTCACCAGCTCTCAGTACAACAGAGCAGCTTTGGGATGTGGTGGAACGGGAGAGTGCAGCCGACAAACCTGCAGCGACTGCGTGATGCCGTCACGACCATATGGACCAAAATCTCTGAGGATCGTTTCCAGGACCCTGTTAAACCTATGCCGTGAAGAATTAAAGTAGAATTAAAGAAGGCAGCCCAGTAGTAGCAAGGTGTACCTACTAAAGTGTATAAACTAGATAATGTAATAAGAATACAAGGCTGATGCAAAGCCAGACTAATGCAAAAAGCTGAAGGAGTGGAGGGCGCACTAATTGTCTACAAAGGGTTTTGGGGTTTTTACTCCAACTGAGCACAATGTATGCCGTCTACGTAGACCCGGTTGTCTTGACGACGCAAACCTCAGAGGTATTTAACAAAGCAGAAAAAGGAAGTGATTGTGGGTTTGTGCATGTGTGAGAGAGGAAGAAATTGAAACGGACCGAGAGAGAAATAAGACAAATAGGTGACACAGAACAAAATACCTGGTACTAACGACATGCAACATAAAACATCCATTCTACACTTTCCTCTGTGACTTTAATACTGCTGTGTCATTCTCTGTCTCACCACCCATAAAGGTTTCGCATGACATAGTTATTAGTGCATTTCACTCGGCTTCAGATGTGCACTTTGATCTGGTTTTATGCCTGCAATTTATGGAGTCCCATAGCATCCTGTATGATCCAATCTAATCTTAAACACATATTTCACTCTGTTATACAGTATATCTATATATCTATATATTTAATCTGATAAAACTCATAATAAAAACATACTTATCCGGACTCGACTTGAGAAACACAATCCAAAGGAACACAGAGAGAAAGCGAACGCCAGTGCTGCCAGGGAAGTACAGATTGCAGTTATGAGAACTTCTGCTCAGCTCTTTATAATTATATTCACGCAAACTGTATTTCCTCTGAGCAAACGGACAAATCTGCCCAATGATTGTTCTGCAGAGTGAATCCAGCACAAAAGATTCATTCGCGAATAGGTCTGCAGTAAGATAAAGAAGTTAAGGTGATAATCTCGTGTGTTCATGTTATTGAGACAATACACAGACATTTCCAGCGTCACCCTGTCTGTGTACGACATGACATATCTATAATAACGACTCGAGTAAAGTCAAACGTGTTTCTATAGCGCTTTTTACAACAGAGCAATGTCTCAAAGCAGCTTTACAGCCATCTAGGCCCACAGCCCTAACTGAACATGCCTAGGGTGACAGGGGCAAGGAAAAACTCCCTAAACGTTATAAGGAAGAAACCTGGGAGAACCAAGACTCAAAAAGGGACCCATTTTGCTTGGGCAGCCTAGATATTTTATGTAAGAATGAAACTAACCCAATTAATAAGCTTATAGGGAATAGTTTATATATATATAAATGTTAATAAATGTCAAAATTAAAAGTGAGAACATATTTAAAGAAATATAGTAAATAAAACATGAATAAAATACACTCTGACTAAAGAAAACTCACCAGAAGTTGTTGAATCGGCTGAAACTTTATATGTTTGAGTGTAATGCTGATATATAAGTGATTTCAATGTTAGAGCAAAAGGATTAGTTTATTGGGGGAAAACTTTACAGTTGAAAGGAGGCTCTAGTACCCTGTTAGGCTGCCTCTAACCCAGATAGAAGATGAGATAATGTTGGGCAATGGCAGCATATAGGTTCCCTATGGTTGCCTGTGGCACATTTGCCTACAGATCCTCATCCATCACACCAGCAGCTGGGGCAGGGTGTCGCTCCACAGCGAAGGCAGGATTGAAGCGCTCACCACGAGTCCGCCGTACTCGATCCTGTCTGTTGTGGAATCCGAAACAGAACCTTGATTTGTCACTAAAGACGATCCGGTTCCAGTCCATAGCAGCCCAGGTTTCTCGTCCACGACACCACTGCGGAACGAAGGTGATGGTGGCTGGCTGTCAGTGGCAGGACACGTAATGGGCGCTGTGACAACAAATTTCCTTCTGCTAAGCTCCTGGGAATGGTCCAGGCAGAGACAGGGGTGTGTAGTGAAGGTGCCACCTGTGCCTGGATGGTGGACAACAAAACTGTCAATCAAACGATCCTAGATGGCGAGCAGTTCTTCGAAATGACCATCTTGCTTCTCTCAGTTCAATGATGTGCCCCCTCTCAAAGTTGGTAATCTGGGCAGAATGTCTTCAAGTGTGCCGTACAGGCATGTCTAGCAGTGTACGATCTCTCACCAAGAGGTACACATCCCAAAAGTAGGGGAAGCACTTTTATGCCCTCTTGTGGCAAGACCCAGTGTCTAATCAGACCACACCTGCAATCATTTACGTACCTGCATGCGACGTAACTGCAGCAATCCAATCTGGGTGCGTTTATATATATCATAATAGAGAGAATACAATACTATGAAGAGTATAATACAATAGAGATTATAAAGCTATAAACTCTATTGACACATTTGTGTAGCATGACACTCCAACAGCACTAACTATGACAGACTAACAACTACTCCATCAATGTCCTTAAAGCACCCAAGCACAGGAGGAGCTTGGTAGAATGCAGGCAGGTTTATTTATTAAGGATTAAGGTTCCTTCAGTTAAGCTCTGTCGGTAACTAATGAACTTGGCCGAACTTGTCATGCCACCTTTGAACACGTCCCGCCGTATTTGTTCAAGTGGATTTGATGTTAAGGTATATCCACATACTTTTAGCCATTTATTGGCATGTTTTTAATCCCCCCTGGTCCTGGTCAGGGCTGTCTAGGCTGCAGCGCCTCTCCCTGAGAAAACATGGTGCAGCCATTTGGGTCCAGGTGCTGAGAACATAACGTAGCTAGAGCAACGTGCACGCGCACAAGGAGCGTCCTGAGTGTTTCCGTACATACAGCGAGTGTCAGTGAACTTATGAGAAACTATTGAGATAAGCAGAACCACAGAACATGTTCCCGGTTCACTCTGTCAGCATGCAAGTGAAATACGATCTGGTCATCGGCGGCTATCAGAGCGTGCGGGTGGATGATGGATAGGAGCCGGACGGAAAAGGGGAATATGTCAGTGCTGTTGCTTCATAAATGATGTGGGTGGTGCTGCTTGCTTTGGGTGGATACCTGTTTGCACTAATTGCAGATACGTATGTGCCCTTCAGTTCTAAGAAGTGACTGGTGATATAAAAGGTTCGACACAAAGTGGCTTTCTAAATATTGTGATACCATAAGCTTGTTTATCTTCCATTGATAGTAGATCATAAATGCCTTGTTGGTCTTTTACTCCTACTTATCCTTGGCAGGGTCACGGACGAGCATCTGGAGCCTGTCCTGGAATTCACTGGGCTTGGCCAGAAGTACACCCAGACCATGGGTTCTCTGAATGGGTGCCATTTGCTTGTTGTAACTCAAAAATTCAAGTTGGTTTTGTATTGTTTTAAAGACTGAGTCTGAGAACATACTTATTTAGCTATTCATAATGAACACTGGTCAGTCTCAGGCAACTTTATTTTATTCTTACATTGTTTCTCCCTTTACTATTACTCAGTTCTGTTCCTCTTTTTATATGATTTTTTCGGCACAGAATTAGCAAATACCTAAAATGTAACAAATGGCAGCCATACTAATAGCGTGAGAACACTGAGCACATTCTAATGATTTACCAAAAACTGTATTTTTACTATAAACAAATACCATCTAAAAATAATCTCGGTAAAAGGGTAGTAGGTTGAGATTATCAGTCATAGTTGTATAGTATTGTCAAATAAGCAGGAAGAAATAAGAGAGAACTTACTTTTGTTCTTCCCGTGATCTTCAGCAGATCCAGACGATATAACTTCCTATTGACCATGTGACTTAACATTGGTGTGTTTCCTAATTTACAGAAGTGGGAATATGTTAGGGTAACAGGACTGAGGGAGAACCTGGAGACAGGACTGAAATGTGTATTTTCAGTAAATTAATATGAAAAAGGTCTCATGAAAAATATATTTAAGACATAGATGGGATATGGAGTGACACAACATTGCAGAAAGAAAGATTTCTGAAGGATTTTAATCATTATATTCCATTGTAATGTGTCATGTTAGAGACCAAATGCTAATAAATGCTATTTTACAGTGTTCTAGGTTGTTTTTATTAATGTTTTAAATGATATACCTTAAATTTAGAATTGCATCTCTGTACGGGACACTTAATCTGCCTTAAAATGCTTTAATAAAATGTTTTTACAGTTAATTATATTAATTATCTGTACATGTAATGAGTACAGAAATAGCACCCATTCGTTGGAATGGCTCATGTTATTATATTGTATTTCATTTTATTTATTATATTTTCTTATTTTTTTATATGTAGCTTAGTTTAATCCTTCCATATAAAATCTAGGCCGCCCAAGCAGGTCAGACCCCTGTTTGAGTCTCCGTCCTCAGAGGTTTCTTCCTTGTAACATTTAGGGAATTTTTCCTTGCCACTGGCCCCCTAGGCTTGCTTGATTAGGGCTGTGAGTGTAAATATTTGTAAAGCTTTGAGACTATGCTCCATTGTATAATAAATCGATGTCAATAATAATGACCTAAAAGCAATTCCCAAAATGTGACATAAAATGCTGAAATCCTAAGATCTCTGGTGGCGTAATACAGCTTCTAGTTCAAAAGTTTGTTTATGTGAAACAAATAAAACTTTTAGCTGATAACAGTTTATTGTTGCAATACCTAGAATTTCTAATTATGGCTGGTCCAGTCCCTATGCAACCTCATATTTCATCCACACTGTAAAACAGAGAGGAGGAGTTATTGACGCGTGCTGTACAATATAAACAGCCCTTGCACCGATCATAAATGTTAACGTGATGACAACTTTTGCATTCTGTGGCCCAATCAGAATGGAACGTTTCTATCTGTTGGTTCTTTTTGCTTCGGTGCTGAGGGTGTCTATTGGTGCAGGTATGGAGTGTGAATGTTTATTGTTCATTTCAATTTCATTTCAATTATACCGTGTAAATGACACCAGTCAGAACGAGAAAGGCATTGGTATGAAGAGATTAAAATCACATTTAGGAGGTAATATAGAAAAACTTCAAGAAGTGTATATACAGAGTGTGTGTTACGGTCTTGACTACTGTTCAAGTATTATGTTTTGTCTTTGTTTTAACTCTTTATTATAGTGAAACATAGTGAACATTTACAGTACAATAAAACCCAAGCTGTTCTCTGGCCTTCCTACTGACTGCGTACTATATTTTTCTTCAAATTTCAGGCCACTCTGTGACAATGCAGTGACTTTTGATTCTTTGAATGTTAATTAGTTACTTCAGCATTCACTGAACTCGGACGTAGCCTTTCCCTCGTAAGACTGTGCTCCCATGGACCATTCAAGACCATTCAAGTGGATTAGGTTGCTTGTTAAGGATTTTCCACCTCTGTTCCTTTGTAAAACGTTCTATTTACTCTGCTTTTAATATTTACTCATGGTTTACTGTCAGATAGCTTCTGGTAGTCCCGGAGAATCAGAAGGAAGCAATCAGAGACCACTGTGCATGCCTAGTTATGAAATTCTGAGCTTGCAGTTTAGTGGTGGTAGTAAAACATGCTTTCATATCATAAACTTTGTCCTTTCAGAGTGGTGCTATGAATCCCAGGTCACGTGTCCCATGAGCTGCGAAGGTGGGTTCAAGTACCTCAAGTTTACAAGCAGATAACCAGGGTGTTTGGTAGTGAGGGGGGTACTGAACTAATACACTAGCTCACCCTACACAGAGAATGCTGGTGAGTCTCAGGTCATGTTATGAGTGTCAGCTCATGTCATGGATCCCCCATGGAAGAGTGGGGTTAAAACATGAACAGATAGGCAGATCTTTAAAATGAGGAACTGTAATCACCATTCTTTTGTTCTACAGGTCCTAAGGAATGGGCGCACATAGTACCCACCTGCGGAGGAACACAACAGTCACCTGTTAACATCGTAACTAAGAAAGCTGTTGTAAATAGTCTGGGCCCATTCAGATTTACTGGCTACCAAAATGCATTCAACAGTATACTCTCAAACAACGGTCACACAGGTAAGACATTAATCAGACTAAATGCAAACGAGGTAGGGCAGTGGATTGGACTGGCAAAATGAGTCGTTTGCATATACTGTATACATCGTAGTGTAATGTACCTTAAACATGCTTAAAACACCTGCATTAAATTACAGCAAAAGGGAAAAACTAAACGATTACTGTCACAACCATGGCTTGTCCTCACTACATTTCCCAGTGCGCATCGCTCCCGTCCAGGGGTGAGAGTAGTTGTAAATTCTACTAAGACATATTGTTCACAACCCCTTGGCTTCATGTCTAACAAATTATACAATCTCTTAATCAACTACTTAAGGAATACACGACTAAGAGAGAGAATCTGGGTTTTTTCTGCCAAGCTCCAGTCCAGTCCATATATATATAATATTCCCCTGGACTCTTCTCCCTCTCCTGGCTCTCATTCTCTTCAAGCGTTACTGCTGTTTTATTTGACTGAACACACATAGATATTTTTCTGTTGATAGCTATATCCATCTAAAACATGAGTAAAATGTAAAATGATGTACAACATGAGTGGTCACTTTTATCTAGGACAAATAAACCTGCTTACAGGCTTGCTCAGTTTGGGATTGCTTCAGAAATTAGAAGATGATCTAAAGTTGTAAAGCTGCTTTGAAACAATGCTCCATTGTAAAAAGCGCTATAAAAATAAATTTGACTTGCTGTCAGTTACTGTGGACTTTTTGAACAACAATAGGCAGTTTTATTCATAGCATCACTCTTAAAGTTTAATCTCCTGAAGGAAACTCATGTTCAATTCTATTTTACGATCAGTTGGAGCCGAGACTAATGGCGCCGTCTCAAATTACTTCCTCCACCCTACGTAGCGCACTATGGTGTATATGAAATGGCAGAACCTCCACCCAATTCTTGATTTATATTCAGCCATTTATAAACAGGAATAGTTTAGATAAATTCTAATTTAACATTCATTAGCTGTTCAGACGCTTCCCAAGTGTCAGACTGAAGGAGCTTTCTGTAGCCTACTTAGTAGCCTACCGTCTCTATACTTTGGCCAATCTGTTCCTTACTCTGACATCCAAACAAGGGCAGTTTCATGCATTTCTCTGCATCTTGTTTTATTATTATTTTTGCCCCACCGTGACTTGTTTTGAATGTGGCAGCTGTTCTCACGTCTTTTCGGTACCTAAATCTGCCCACTTTCCCCCCGCTCCCGTCAGTACAGGAGTTCCTCTCATTTGGCACGGGAGACTGCAGCAGAGTATCATATTGCCTCAGAAATTAAAAACGTAAACAATTAAAAATTTAGAGTACAGTCTCTTATGATTGTGTTATGTTTATTATTAAGGTAAACAGGGAGTAGGCTACCTGTAGTAGTACAAAACTGAACGTAGGTTACTGTAGCAGCTGGCAGCCTGCATGCACTGTTGTCGGGGATTTTGGCTGAGTGGGGAATCAAATGACTAGAGTTTATACTTTAAACAAATAATGAAAAGCATCACTATTTCTCGTCTACAGTCAAGCTGAACTTGTCAGGCATTCTGATCGAGGATGGAGGCCTCGGGGAACGCTACAAAGCAATGGAAGCCCATTTCCACTGGGGCAGCAATGGCGAGCCCGGATCAGAGCACACTATCGATGGAGAGCAGTACCCGATGGAGGTTAATTATCTACCCTTGTTTATACTTAGATAATGCCAGATAAGATATGATAGCGCTTGAGAAAATGGGAGCGTTCCATCAGCAAAACATGCAATACAATACAAACACCACAATAAGACTAGTGATAAAAGTGGAGATGCATAGACTGATAGAGTGGAGAAGGATTTCGAATTGACACTATGCTTTGTACAAATGGCCTAGCAGTGTTAAAACTCCACTGGCACTTACGGTGCTTTGGTGCCACATGAGGCTGTGAAATATGAAGTTCTAGCAAAGGATAGCATATGATGATTTGAATTCTAGCTTGTAAATGATTTACAGCCTACCAGGGAGTGTAATTTGATGGATCCGACAGATAAACGTCCAGTACTTTGTTCTGTGTTACGGTTGAATTGCTGCAAGGAGTGGCGGACAAGTAACCAATCCCGAGGCATTAATATGACCAGAAAATCTGTTTCACACATTCATCGTCTTAATTTATCCCAGTCCCGTTGGCGTCACATTGCTGTATATTCTCTCTCTCCGTAGATGCACGTTGTTCACATCAAAGAACAATACGCCAGTGTGGCAGACGCTGTTAAAGACCCCACCGGAATAGCAGTCCTTGGATTTCTGTACGAGGTCTGAAAGCATATTTTCTAAAAAAAAAAAAATAAAATTGCAAAATACATTGCTAGTTAGAACTTTCGTAGATCTTAAGTTACACTATATGGACAAAAGTGTTTGGACACCTGCTCCTTCGTTGTTTCATCAGGAATTAAGGGGATTACAAAAGAGTTGAACCTGCTTTGGTTGGAGTAACTGTTTTTACTGTCCCGGGAAGGTTACTGTGTGGATTTGATTGCTTTCAGAGACAAGAGCGTTAGTCACGTCAGGATGTTGGATGCTCGCCACCCCACCTCATCCCCACCTCATCCCAACAGTATTACCATGGAGCATCAGCCATCAAGAAAACACTGGGGGCTGGGGGCTTTATACCCCTCTAGTCCACGCCTGACACTGGGCATGGATCCCATACATTACTATTCTATTGTCAGGCCTTCAGGGACTGTGACACCTTAAAGGAGCTGAAGGCATTGATTAGAAGGGGTGTCCACAAACATTTGGCCATATAGTGTATTTCTAAAAAGAGAGGGTGCAGTTAATCAGTCTTTTTCCTCTATGGCAGGAATCCACAAGCGCAAACAATAAATATGACTCCATCATAAATGGTCTGACAAAGATCGTACATCCTGGTAAGGCTCACTGATTTATGGCTTCATATATTTTCTTGTTCCTTCTGCTTTTTAAGGAGCATATATCTTCATAATATATTATGAGACACCATAGAGAAGTGCACCAAAGGTCTGTGGGCTTTTATTTTTAGCAGCTGACAACTCTGTGTAAACAATTTGTGAATTCTAGGGAATGCTACATCAATCGGACCTCTGTCTTTGGACATGCTCATTCCCTCCATTGATACGCTGTCCAACTACTACCGCTACAGTGGCTCCCTGACTACACCCAACTGCTCAGAGGCAGTGGTGTGGACTGTCTTTGAAAGTACAATCATGCTCAGCAAGAGCCAAGTAAGTAATGGAACCAGCTCTCAGTCTAACCATACAATATTTGTAAAATCGTGGGTTAAACTTAATATTTTTGCAATGAAGTCTTAGCAATAGCAGACTGGCAAGCAAATAGTACGTTCAGAACACTTCTTCACTGCATCTAAATACATAAAGCAAATTATAAGGCTTGAATTTTCTGTGCGGGAAATGAGAACAAGCTGGAGTACCCTCAGGAAACCCATACGGGGAGAACATGCAAAACCCCACGCATGCGGAATCTAGGCCAGGAATCGAACTGGCTGTCTCTGGAGCTGTGAAATTTGAAGGTCTTGATATTAGCAGGTTTTCCATCCACCACCTGTTTGCGAATTTTGAAATTGGGCAAAGAAAAATTCCAAAATTTGAAAAAAAAACAAAAAAAACCCACCCACATATCGCAAAAAAAAAAAAGTTAGAATATCGTTGACGCCGAAATGCGCAAAAAAGGTGACATTGGGACAAGCTGGGATTGCCGGATCAAGCCACGTGATTCCGTTCCACCTGATCAGACCAAACACAAAACGCTATCGGTTTTGTTACACTTAGATATGAGTTAATAGTCAGCCCGACTGTTAGAGTTAGAATGTATACTTGATGACGCAGATAAGAAAATATCAACGAATGAATGAAGAGGAGGGATGTTTCAAACACAGCCGCGTCACCTTGCTGCCGGGCGAACCAAGGCTCACATTTCTTCCTCCATTCCTGCTCGATGCCACCCAATGGCAGTCCATCTGAGCGGGTTTACTCTGGGTACTCTAGGGTTGGTTCCCACCTCGCACCATGCTGTTTGGGCACCAGATCCTACAGAGTTGGATTAAGCGGGTATGAAAATGAATGAATGGTTATCATGTATTGTGTCCAACCAACTGACTCTTCTCCTATTCCACAGCTGGCTGCATTCTCCAGTGTCCATTTTGAAAGTGGGAAGCCCATGGTGGATACATTTCGTCCGGTGCAGCCTCTCCATGCTCGAACGGTCACTTATTCTGGATGTTCTCTTACATCTGTCAGCTCTCTACTGGTCATGCTTTCTTTTCTCATAAGCTTCTGGTCTATTTCAAAATAAGGGATGGTCATTATAGTCTGTAAATTATCTGTATTAAATGCCTGTGCTCTGAATTGCTTTATTCCTTGTTACTGTAAAACAATTGTCCTTTATGTGCTCTGGTATCTCCTGAGCTTTTCCGCCTTGATAATGCATGACAGCTGGAGGACAATAAACGTAATTTAATACTAGAACCATAATGTTTTTATCACCTCTTATCACGGCTGTACTGTGATGTAATGTTTGAAACTGGAGACGATTGCACTTATTTATTTGTAATCTTTTATCTTCAATGGTTGGTCTACAATAAAATAATTGAAAGAGACGCTCTTGATTGTGCACTGTGCTCAGCTGGTTATGACAGAAAAGAAGTGGAAACAAAATCATTAACAAGATATGACTAAGACGTTTTAGTCCATCATTCACTAATATATTTGTGAAACCATCTACCATGATTCACGGACCAGCAGAGGGCTATCAGCCAACTGTTGGTATGTAAATGTGGGACAGAGAGGCTGATGTTCTAGAGTGTGTTCTAGCTCTGTGTGTGTATATAGTGTATACACACATATACAGTATTGTGTGTTAGTATAATTTCTGTATTTAAAACTTAGTCAGTAAAACTATCTATATATACATATGTGTATATAAATACCTGGATACATTTCTCTTTCTCACACACACACTCTCATAGATAGATAGATACAGATTAATCGATTTTATCTTCCTCAGTGAGGATCATCTTCCCACACATACGTTGTGTTATGCATCACATGACCCCAAAAGGCCACGGCCATTCATTCTGGTAGACTACATGAAACTACTTTTATTGACAGCCATTGTTGAAGTGAAACAAATATAATTACAATTCAGTTTTTTTATATTATAATTGGTATTGCAGTTGAATTGGCAACCGAAAATCATTCACACTTAATAATCAATTTTGACACAAAATAAAAACATGAAAAATACTATTTTCTTTCGTTCTATGGAGAGTCAAATTAACATAATATTAGCGTGCTTTGAGTTTTAAATGAGCTTTCTTTACCTACCTGATCATTCGCCTGGGGTCTCATCACACAGTTAAATACCTCTAGAACTGGTAACAAACAAATACTAAGTATGTCAGTATAAATCATACATAAGCCATAAAGGAGATAAGTTAAAACACACTCTTTTTGATATTTAAGTTATGTGCTTGGTATTTTGTGCCAAGTAACATTTTTTGTTCCTTATAGTTTAGCCAAAAGGGGCCTGATTTCCCCGACTTCACAGGATCAGTTCATTCGATTTCTTTACAGCCTGGGCACTAAGTTAATTTTTCCCATGGGAAGAATTAATATTATGGTTGTATATGTGTAAGTTGTTTTCCTGAACTTAATTTTTTGGGTCCGTTTTGTACAAAATGTGTTCCTCAACATTTTCTCAGTTCAACTCTCAAGGTAGGATGAAATGATCTCGTCTATGGTATGAAAATGGATGCTAGTTTCTACTTCAAATGAACTGGCCAGATATGTTTTGAAAAAAGGCCCTGGAGCATAGGATTTGCGGCGATTGATTCGGTCTTCTTGCAAATTTTATGGATCTTGTTAAACTCGTCACGTGGTTCCCAATAGGGAGTGACGTAGGTATCTTAAGCCTCAGGTGCAGAGCTCATACCATTTCGTGTTTCCATTAGGCGTTGGTGGGCTGCAGGTTCTTTTCGGTTTCAACAGCAGTAGTTCTGAATGTGATTTTGCGTGTAGCGTCTCTGAGGTGGTCGGTTTGTTACTTGGAGGTTTTGATTTAATAATAAAATTTCACTTTTTTCACGGGAATATGAAGGTTTAATCCAGTTCCAAGGGTAGGATGTAGAGTTTCTCCGTTAGCTGGGTTGTTTGGTTTGAAGCATAGGCCCACATACTTGGGTTGTGAATTAGCGTTTGGAGGTAGGCTATTGTCGCTGCTTGATTAATGTGCCTCTCTTTCAAATAATCTAAGTGCGGTGGGAGACAAAACTTGGTTCAAATTCTGGCGGCCAGCTGCTCGCGTTAAACAGCTGTTACAGGTAGCTATGAACTGCCCTCAAAGGACTTTCAGGGCACCGCGGTTAGTTATGGCTTCTTTTGTGTACAGTATGAATTGGCGTGTTTTAAATGGCTTTATTTTATGAAGGGATTAAAAACTGCCTTTCCTGAGCTCCGATAATACAGGGCTTTACAGCCTTGGGTGTGCCTTTGCCTTTAGTTACTAAAGCGGCTGTTGGTAGGGTGGGTCTCTGCTGCTCACTGGATCGGGTTTGGTTTTACAGCTTGGAGTAAATCAATAAGCATGCCGCTAACGAAGTACAGTATTGTTATATATTTTCCTTCTGTTCAATATAATCTATTGGGCCTAAACCTTTCGTTTCTTTGAAAGGCCTGTATGGGTTGAAATTGCTTGCATTCAGCCCGCATTAGGAACTGTGCTAACAGTAATGTAGGGAAGCCTAGCTGGACCGCTGTGGTCCGATGGGACTCCGCTCCTGGCTTGTGGTTCGGGCTCGCTGTTGCACAAGCAGTGGAAACTGATTCGACACCTAGTATGGCTTTGTAATGTAACGAGTCGACTCTAGTATCGCCGAGGGTCGGCTCTCCTAAGCTTGTTTGTTTGAATCGGTTCTCCGGTTCCTGACTTGACTCCGAAGCTTCGGATTCAGTTCATGCGCAAACTTCATTTTTAACACGGGTAACATTTTTACTTTGCGAAATGTGGAGTTTGAAAGTTTCTAATGACACGGACGTCGACGTGTTATCATTTTGTGTGAAATTTAGATAAGGCTGCTTGTGTTTTCTAACACTTAGAAAGTGCGCGAGCGTAGCTGGCTGCTCAGGTAACTGGTGTTGACAGTTCGATTAAACTTAAGGCAAGAAGCTGAAGCCAAAGATCCACACCAAGTGATAATAGCGGTAGTAATGGTTCTGGTTATTTCAGCCATGAAATTAATATCTCAACAGTACATGCCGAGGAAATGCCATGAGTCAGGCTTTGGGTAGCTATCCGTCAGACCAGGACACGAACTTCTGTACAGGTGAGTCAATAAACTAATCAGGCTTATCTATATGATTCATATGCTGAAGCGTTGAGTTCTCATCTCATTGGTGATGAGTGTTTTATAATCGCTCTGATATCCCGTGCCTTCTGAATTCAAAGCTCATGAGTTTGTTCATCTTTCACTTGAAAGCAATAGTGGCTCATAGTGCTGTCCAACTTTGCGAATCCTTATTTAAAGAAATCACCAGATACTGCGAAAGTAAATAACTAAACACCTATGCAGAGTTTCTGCTAATCTTATAGGGTCTCGCACTTTTACCACTCATGACGTGTTGGATAATTTCCTCAGCAAATAATGACCAAGTGTAGTTGACTCAATTGTTTAATTGGGTTCTGTCTTGTGGGACTTGTGACAATCTGATTGCAGAAATATACTTTCTAAAGTGTTCACCAACTTTGAAGCTTCAATTAAACATGCTAATGACCTGCACTGATTTGTAAAAGTTTGACTAATCAAAGTATGATTTTCTTGTGTATTAACGATTTGTTTTTTAACTTCATGGGTTTGATTTGTTTTTATGCCTTATAGATTTTTTTTAAATGGCTCTTTGCTGTTTGTAGCTCAGTAGTACTGGTCATTTCCTTATCTTGTGGGTTGTGATCTGAATGTTTATTACTGCTAACCTTAAAGATTAAAGCTTTGAATTGAGATAACAAACCTATTTCTGTTCCACTTAAATTTGTTGAATCTGCTTAAAGCTCTGCAAAAAAGTGCCTTCATGTTTCCTGTGTTGCAGGTACTGAAGGCTCTTCTGATTATTGCTGATGGTAAATGTTGCTGATTATACTATTAATAAAGAGTTCTCCAGTTTTATTTTTCAGTATATTAAATATACAACAGTTAGTTCTGACCCCACAATCTGATTGGCTGAGATGTCCTAGGCCTGAGGTTATTGTGGATAATGGCACACTGACCGACTGTTACTCCATGCACACTAAACCTAGCAATGACAGCAGCCCTAAGTATAACAGCAGTTATAATTGCACATAAATCAATGCCCAAAAAATTAGACTTAAAGCCGCACTCATTTACTTAGTGAGAAGTCGCGTTCACCAGCCTGCCGTATAAACCGACTTATTTTTATTTGGCTGATGTTAAACTTTTTAAATAAACTTACCCATATATGTAGTATAAGTAAATGGTTATTGGGACGTGTGGTGGACTTGACTCAGTTCCCAATAATCAAGTTCTAGCACTCCATTTCAAATGTATTATTGCTTAATTTTAAAACATTGGTACCTCGGTTGTCATTCTTGTTCCAGAGACTTGTCTGTTACTGAAAACGAAGAGTGCAAGTTTTATTTTAAAATAAAATTGAATCAATCGGTTCCAGACCCCAGAAAATCCACACAAGGGATTATTCACATAATGGAGTTGTATGGTAACAGGGGCTCCTGATTACACGATGGTCCAAGAAAAGTTAAATGCATCATGAACATGAGGAATCTATAGTCTAACTGTATCATAGCTGGGCCGACTGTACAGCAGGATGAGCTTAAAACGTTTAATATACATTGGCCTAAAATCGGTAACCCAAAGCTTATTTTAGGAGTATGGAATGAGTAATGGATTGACAGTGAGAAAAGTAAAAGGCAAACACTTGCTGTATTGGGGAATTCGGGGCTAGCATAGCAGCTAATGCTAATTGCCAGTCTGTATTTAAGATGCTTGGGGTTTTCCTTAGTACCTGTAATCAATAAATCATTTTAGGACCCGATGGACTTGTTTGCTCAAAAGAATACAATTACTGTAGATGTAAAAATCAAGACAAAAAATGGCCACGACGGCATGAGCATGAATGTTGTGAATCTGAATCACTGTACGCTTCATGAATTGAGTCATTTCGGCTAAACCTTCTAAGTTTGAGAGTGTATGGAGTAAGCTATCAAACATGAGAAACTGATGTTGCTTTGTTTTTTTCTTGTCAAACATGTGTTGAAGAACCAAGATGTAACCACATTCCATTGTCAGAACTGAGATTCCACAGTTGATGATAATCCTGCTTTTCTTGGTATTTGTAAGCTCTATTGGGACAAGTTAAGTTTATTCTGTTAGCAACTTATTTTTATTTTTAGAACTCTGAGGAGACTACCTGTGCCCAGCCATCCTAGTGAACTTCTATCGCTGTGCGATCGAGAGTATCCTGTCCAGCTGTGTTGCTGTCTGGTATGGAAACGGCACTGTGGCAGACCATAAGTCACTACGAGTGGTAAAAATGGGCCAGAAAATCACAGGGATCCCACTTCCATCAGTTGAGGACATCCAAAAGAATCGTTGTCTGCGGTGAGCACGCAGTATTCTTAGACTCCTACAACCCGGCTCGTAGTCTCTCTGCCACCTTGCCCTCAGGCAGATGCTTCAGAAGCCTCCAGACCAGGTCAAGTAGATTGAGGAACAGCTTCCCCAGAGCAGTCTCCTTACTGAACTCTGTCCACTGGTAATACTCTCATACCTACGTTCTACATAATGACTGCACTCCTTTCTCCTGGATCATATAAAAGTATATTGTTACATTTAAGCTGTACATAGCTGTATAATTGTATATCCTTGACATATTCTGCATGTACTGTACATGCATAGTTATGCACGTCCATCCCTTCCATTGAAATTGTAATGATTCCATCTGTGTATGTCTATAGTGTTCATAGCCAATAGCCTATATATGTACATACTGTATCTATTGTACATTCCGCACTTTCTGCCTATTGCACTTGTTAGATGCTAAACTACATTTCGTTGCATTGTACCTGTACATGTGTAACGACAACAAAGCTGAATCTAATCTTATTGCGAATTGTTCCATTAGCATTGTGGCATTGTTGACTACATGGATTGAGAGCGCTGACTGGTCTCTGAAGCTTAACTCGCAGTACGGCTGAGCCAGTTATCCAGGAAATAAAGGTGTTTCTAGTTGTTCTCTATAATGATTAAATGCAAGGATCCACAGCACTGAGTAATGAGCAGCAATGATGGTTCTGGTTCTTTCAGATGTGGTTTTTACGCTAAGCTGAATGAATCAGAAGCTCCACCACCCAAACCTCAGATCTCATCAGCACACCTGAGCTTCCTTACAGGTGAGTCTTTAGACTAATCTTATTCAATGAATAATGCTGGAGAAATAAGCTGTGCAAGTTTTATCCTGGATGTACTGATGCTTAGGTCGTTCATCTTCACTTGTTTGGGTTTGTGTAGAAATGTGTGCTGGTTTTCATTCTCATATCACTTGTGATGGTTCCTATCAGTGTGACTGTTTTATTACAGATTCAATGCCTTCTGAATTCAAAGCTTAAGAGATTGTTGTTCGCCAGTAATTACTCCACCCTAAACAGTGGTGCTTAAGCTTGTGGACGCTAGAATTTTATTTTGTATATAATTTAGAATTCTATATATACACACCATCTAAAACGTCAGGTGTTGTAAGAGAACTTCACGTTTTCCTGAATAATGACTAAATAGAATTGCTGCATTTGCTTGATTGGGCACTTGGTCTACTGTTGAATCTGATGTTTCAGCTCCTTTTTTTGGCAGAAATGTAGAGAATTCTAAAGGGTTCACAAACTTAAGCACCACTAATTTAAGGTGCTCTGAACTGATCCAACAAAACCGCTATGATTTTCAAATGATTAACACTAATCAAATTACATGAGTGTCTTGTGTATTGTCTGGATTTGTTTGGGTTTAACTTTTTGGATTTGTTTTACTAATTTGTTTTTAAAATTCTTTTTAGTATCTCGGTATCACAGCTCATGTGCTTATTGTCTTGTGATTGTGTGTCTTGTGCTGAATGTGTTTATTACTGATAACCGTGTAATAAGATGAGCTTATTTTACTGATCTCAAGCTTATGTCAATGTATCTGGTTTCTGCTTTATAACGTTTGACTTGGCTGTTTTTCTGTTTCCTAAATGTTCAGACTTCTTAACACAGTGCACTTTCTATCCATCTTAAGATGGTGTTAACTGGAACATAGTTTCATCTTTGAGTCAGTTTATTTAAATGAGCTTTAAACATTGTCATTACAAACTTTTCAGTTAATCACAATGAGTTGAAGTTGATTTGTTAGTTGAGGTGACCTGTTGCTTTCAACTTGAACTTGTTGAATCTGCTAAATGCTCCATGCAAAAATGTTCCTTCCAATAAATCACTTCTCTGTTGCAGGTACTGGAGGCTCTCCTGTTTATTGCTCATTGCACATTTAGCTGATTGTACTATAACGCGTGTTATTGGTCAAGATATTAAACAGTATACTACATATCAACCATACTAATAGTAAGCCTGCTTTTCTTGGTATTTGGAAGTTCTGTATAGGGAGAAATTGTTGTACTTGTGTTTATTCCATATTAGTAACTTGAGTTGTTCCATTAGCACTATTGAGTGGGCTGCTGCTCTCAACACAGTGAGGACTGACTGGACTCTGAAGCTCAACTCCGACTTCCTTACAAGTGAGTCTATAAATTATAATAAATCTCTTATTGAATTGAGACTGGAGAAATGAAAGTACTTTAAGCCTTAGTCTTGTATCATGTATGTACTGAAGCTTGGATATTTATACATCTGCTCCTTTGTGTATGTGTTTAGGTGCTGCTTTTCATTTGTTGATTTTAATGTCTTTCATTGCAATTTGTATTACACCTAATTTTTCTTTGAGTATCATGATCTGAATGTTTATTACTGATAAACATGTAATAAAATGACATTTTTTACTAATCTTTGGTTCTTAAATGTAAATTCTCAGTCATTTTGTTTGTTGCAAACATGTTTGAGCATTGCTTTTTTTGGTCTTAATTTATTCTGATTTCTTAATGCATTGACATTTCTATTCATGCTTTGTGGTTTATTCAAATGAGCTTAAGCTAAAAACATTGAGTGATTAAACTTCAGTTAAATTTCACAGTTGAGCTGATTGAAACGTGATTTGTTAAATTTGTTGAATCTGCTTAAAGCAAAAGCATGCCTTCAGTAAAACCAATAAATCTTTTTTCCCTCTCTTGCAGGTACTGGAGCCTCCTGTTTTACTGCTGATGGCAAATGCAACTGATTATAGTATTATTAGTTTTGGTATTCAGTGTATTTAATAAGTATATTAATAATAAGCCTGCTTTTCTTGGTATTTGGAAGTCCTGTACAGGGAGGAATTGTTGTACTTGTGTTTATTCTGTATGAGTAACTGCTAAGTTGTTCCGTTAGCACTGTCGAGTGGTCCGACACTGACTGGACTCCAGCTCAACTCGGACTTCCTTACAGGTGAGTCTATGAACTATAATCAGTCTCTGCTGAATTAACACTGGAGAAGTGAAAGCTAGCTGAAGCTTGGATATGTGTTCATGTGCTCCCTTTGTTTGGTTATGTGTAGAAATGTTTAGATGCTGCTTTTCATTCTCATCTCATTTATTGATTTGTTTTTAGAGGTTTTTTATTGCAATTTGTATGTATCACACCATGCTTGTCTTGTTTCTGTTTCATGATCTGAATGTTTCTTACTGATAACATGTAATAACACCTTAAGTTTCTTATGTAAATATTTCTGATTTGCTAATGGTTTTTCTGGTTTCTTAGTGCATTGACATTTCTATCCATGCTTTGCAGTTTATTTAAATCAGCCTAAACTAAACTGAGCTGTTAACTTTTTCTGTTTGAAATTGAATTGCTTGTGCTTGATGGATTGGAATTGATCTTTGAATCTGCTAAAAGCTACATGCAAAAACATTTCCCCTCTCTGTTGCAGGTACTGGAGCCTCCTGTTTTGTTGTTGATGGCAAATTTTTCTGATTAAACTTTTAAATACTTTCAGTTTCAGTAGTTTTGTGTATATTAAATAATTCAGATGTTTGAGGTGTTTTTGAAACCACTGTATATGGTGCTTTCAGATATGGATTTAAGAGTTGGCTGAATGAAGCAGAAGAAACTCCATCACCCAGGCCTCTGCTCTCCGTCAAACCAGCACACCTGAGCCTCCTTACAGGGGAGTCTATAAAATGTAATCAGTTGTAATTATTGAACTGACACTAGATATATGCTTCAGTGTAAGTTAGTTTTGTTTGAGATTGTGTAGAAATGTGTAGATGCTTTTCATTCTTGTCTCATTTGTGATGGTTCCAGGGAGCTGGAGGGTTGGTTTTAATCTTCCTGCTGAGGGATCCCATGCCTGCTGAACTTAGTTTGTTTCAGCACCTCTGTTGTTCATATCAGCTTTTAGAAGGTAATGATGCCTCCACCATCAACACAGCCTCATAATTGTGAAACTGCTGTTGTAAACGACTAAGTAATCACAATGCAATGGGTCTCATCTGTTTATTGTGCTGACATGAAGAATGCTCTGAGCTCACAAGAGAATCTTAATTTGTCCAGATCCAACAACAGAAAAAAGTACAATGCTATTGTTTGCAGCACTGCAGGTCTACCAAAGAAAGGGGGACTGAAGTAAATCTATTGGAGAGGAGTTCAAAAGCAAGTCCAAAAACATTAAATGTTGATGCCTGCATGTCTAAATGCATGTTCATACTAAGGTCGAGTGTTTCTTCTCACCTTAGTGAACATCCTTTTGAAGTGTCATGTATTAAATATGGAGGCATCAGCATCTGCTTTTTTGTTGGTGGTGGCACTTGTGGGCTTGGTTTGGTGCATTTGAGTTGCTGTTACCTTTCTGAATTTGTTCATCTGGGTATTTTCCGAGTGCTCTTCGGACTTGCTTTTTAGAAATTTGTTTTGCACTTCAATAATCAAATTTGAGTGAATCTGGAATGATGCTGAAAAAGACCTTTTTGGAGTATTAAAGGTTACAGAATATTTAGAATGATTTGTTTTCCAGCAGTGCTGGGGTTGGACTCGATATGGGGAAGTCAACAAATTTGTCGCACATTAGGGACTGTATTGGTTATTGAGTTCAGTGCATTATTGGTTACCTTTTGTCTCCAACTATGAAGGTTACTGATGTTTAAGCTCAACTTAACCAGATATTCTGCATTGCAAAAGATAAGCAAGTGCTTAAAGTGAGGAATATTTTGGATCTGCGAGAATATAAATGTAAAAATCAATAGCTAAGTCTTTAATAAGTTTTGTTGTTTTATTCTAAGTAAAACAAGTAAAACATCTCAAACCATCTTCACTGAAATTACTGGAAGCAAACTAAACTTTTCTTTTTTTCCCCCTCTAACAGGCTCTGTCTGAGGGTGTTACAGAAAAATATGCCCACTGTTGAGGAGAGGAGTTGGAGGAGTCTAGCTACATTTGAAGGTACTGTTAATCCCAAGCAGGTACAAAGCGTGCGCACTGCTGCAATTGGAATGTGTTCAGGTTTTTAATTCAGCTGTTTGTTCATGATTTTCTGGCATCTTCTCTCATTTTGTTTATGATTTATTAGTGCTTTTCTGTCTTGTGGGTCTTTGATATTAAGACATAAGTTGCATTTGTCTTAAATATTTTTGTCAAGATGCCTCCACATGGTTCTCTCGTCTACCAGTCTGGTTCATCCTATACTTGTCAAGCCACTGGGTTTGTAAACATTGATGTGTTTAGGCAGTGCTATTGATGTTTCAATTGAAGCGTGGTGAGTGTGAAGCATTTTTGCATTCATAGTGGAAATTTCTCTAAGACGCTTTCCTTCTGTGCAGGCCATGCCTTTGCCTTCTGGCTCCAGTCATGCTCCAACCTCCGGCCTCGATCGCACTCCTCCAGACACTGGATGAACCGGCTCCTCTGCTCATAACAGCAGACTGTGATGCAGGCACCTTGCAGGTTCCAGTGTACACGGGTCTCCAACTCTGAGGCCAAGGGACAAATGTGCTTACCCACAATTCCACTCACAGATGAAACCATGGCAGCAGCTCCAGAAGGGCCCTCTAGAGGAACCCAGTCTTGATGCCAGTCAGATGGTCAAGATGTGGTCCTGATGAAGAGAAACTTGGACTTTGAGAGCGTGGGGCTCTGCATGTATCCATCCACACTGCATCTCCATTCACTGTGGGAACTGCTGTTGCCAGTGGAGAGGAAAATGATCCATTGTCAGGACTTTCACTCCCTTCAGATTAGGGTTCTTAAACAGCAAAGGGGACAAAGGGGCATTTAGCCTTTAAACCCAGGAATTTTACTAAGGCCCTTTTTGTTTATTACAAAGGACAGAATACAGTTTGAAAGCGGCATACTACTTCCTGCAGGCCTTATTAACAAAATTCAAAACAGGAATGGGCATCCCTCACTGCTGCACGAGGACTTCTGTGAAGACAAAGGCACCTTAGCCCTAAAAAATTACATATGAGCACTTAATTAAATGGTGCTTTTCATATAAGTAAATTTCCTGTGTATTGACATGAATATTGCCATTTGGTCTGTGCTGGGATGGCAAATAAAATCCAACAATGTTACACAGCTCCACCAGCACGAGATGACATGTACTGAAAGGAGAGGAAACCACCGGTCAGTCAGAGCAGAGCTACCATGACAGTAAAGCCACATACGACAGCAGAGACTGGGCTGCTTTTCAGCCAAGTGCAAAAAGGACCTTCAAGAATTTAAACCCTAACACATGCAAGACTGATGCATGATAAAAACCAAAAGTCACTACACCATAGTATGCCAACGATAGAACCATTCAAGTGCTCAGCTGGCATAACTTATTTCCTTCCTTCTGGTTTCTTAACAGCTTTAATGTCCACACTGCCGTGTCACCCATGTTATTTTTTGGCATTCATTGTTTTTGTATTTTTAATGTTCCTGCTCGTTTTCTGACGTTAGTACGGGTTGTTTATGTATTTTTGGGCTGATTTGTGTTCTGGTTTGTGGTTCAGGAGGTTTTATTATTTTTAAGTTCTGCTTTAACAATGGAATGATGTATGGAGTATCATTTGTATACTTTTCTGAATTGTTTACCTGAGGTTGGGATGGTTCTTTTTTTTTTCAGGACCACAGCACATCTATATCACCAACTTCAGTCTGAACGACTTCCTCTTGCTGTACATCTGTATTTAAGCTGCAGTCTTTAAGGTCTGTTAATGCAGGTTTTAAACATGTTCAACCGTATTGTCGTGGTTTGTTTGTTTCCCAGGTTCCAATATTTTAAGATGGGATTTGGACTAAGATGGGATTTTCATGACTTGTGGGTGTATTTGATTCTTTGCTCTGAGGGTTTATCATGTTTGTGAATTTGAGTATCTTTTCCAACTGATTTGTTTAATGTTTGGACTTGTTGCAGTTTGAGGGTTACAGCGCACCACCTCTAACCAACTTCACTTGCAGTCTAATGACTTACTGTAACACCATGTGTTTAATGGGCTTCAGTCATTAACATCTGTGCAGGGTTTTTGTGACTTTGGTCATGTTGGGTTTTAAACAAGTTCTACTATAATGGTGACTTTTTATTTTTTTTTTTTGGTTAAAGCCTTTTGTATTTCCAAGTTTCTAATTAAGACAGGCCTTGGAATTTGTTCTGCTTTTAACATTTTCATGATTTTTGATTCTTTGCTGAGGGAGGGTTCATGTTTGCCTAATTTGTTTCAAAGGTGTTTTTTTCCCCTGAGTTGGGAGTATTTTTCAGCTGCTCTGTTAATTGTTTGCATTTGTTGCTGTGTATTTCAGGGCAACAGCACATCACCTCTATAACCAACTTCACCTGCAGTCTGACCATATCACTGTAAAACCGTCCGTTTATTAATGGGCTGCAGTCATTAACACATGCTCATCTGTGCAGGGTTTCTGTGACTGGTCATTAGGTTGGGTTTTAAACAAGTTCTACCATAATGGTGACTTTTGTTAAAGACTTTTGTTGTATTTCCCAGTTTCTAATTAAGACAGGCCTTGTACTTTGTTCTGCTTTTAACATTTTCATGACTTTATTCTTTGCTCTGAGGGTTTATGTTTAGCTCATTTTGTTTCTGAAATGTTTTTTTCCCCCCCCTGAGTTGGGAGTGTTTTTCAGCTGATTTGTTTGCATTTGCTGTTTTTCAAGGCAACAGCACATCACCTAACCAACTTCACCTTCAGTTTGAACGGTTCTTACCAGTTAAACCATACTCATTAATGAGCTGCAGTCTGTAACATGACCTGTGTATTGTTTCTGTGGTTGTGGTCTTTGTTAAATGGTGGTTTTCAAACAAGTTCTTCTATTTTGTAGTGTTTCCAATATTTTAGGACAGGCATTGGGCTTTGTACTGCTTTAACATTTTTCATGACGCGTTTGATTTCTTTGCATAAACTTTTCTAAAATGTTTAACTGGTTTTAGGTGTCATTCAGAATCACAGATGTCTAACAAATTTACCTGCAGTATGAACTTCATCTTACCTGTTAAATCATATGTATTATGAAGAGCTGCAGTCATAACACGCATGACTCGTGTGTTTTGTTGGGTGTCAAAAGGGTCTGATAAATGTTGATGATTTTTAAACTGTTCTATGTTGCCCTGCGTTTTAAATGTAGTATTTCCCAGTTTCATCTTACTATAACGCCTCTGGATTCCTTATGGGCTGCAGTC
Source organism: Ancistrus triradiatus (assembly GCA_025084515.1). Lineage (NCBI taxonomy): Eukaryota > Metazoa > Chordata > Actinopteri > Siluriformes > Loricariidae > Ancistrus > Ancistrus triradiatus. The sequence continues at coordinate 61,496 of JAJAGP010000446.1, read as the reverse complement.
AGAACCACGTTACATGATTGTGCTGTTGTTGTGTTGTTTACAACTTGTAGGCAACAGAGTCATTTTTAAAAAATTATACAGGTTTGTTAGTTTGTAAAGGTGAGCACCTTTGCAAATTTCTGTTGTGAATGTTTTCATGGCCGGTCGGTCCTGATTATACTATTTTGATATGGGGTTTTCAGAAATGTTGGATCCTGTGTTGTTGGTAAGTGTTATGTGAAGTGGTGCTTGCTGAAGCCAGTAGGGATTTTATCCCTATGTCGATATACAACTTTTTGTGTATCCTGTCTTCTACCTGGAAAAACTTCAACCAGTCACAAAACGATGCTGCTTTCTTCCATGTAAGATCAATAAATGTTTGTGATGGTCTGAAAATTATGGGTCTGATTTGTAAAGGTTTTCTCTTAAGATATTGATTTAAATCTAGTTTTTCTGTCCAGTATTGAAATTTCTATTTTTGTGCTTGATTTGGTGAATGGCCTTTCAGTTCATTGGTGATGTTCTAGGGTGTTGTAAATATTTCTGGTGTCTTGTAATTGGTTGTGGTTTAACTTCTTAATTGAACAAGGTTTAAGGTGTTTAAGTTGGGTTCTTTCAATAGAGCCAAATCGCAATAACCTTACCTTTTTGATTGGTTTTGTCTTGTTTTTATTTATTTTTTTATTTTGTTTGTCCCCTCAACCCTCGACTTCTAAACAGGTTTTCCAGTTTTTAATAAAAGATTACTTTGGTTTCAGCTTGCTTGGTTATCACTTTGTGTACATGGAATTTGTCAACATTTTGGGTCTTTCTGATTCTCTGATCATACTGGTTTGCTTTCCAGTTAATGTTCTGATTTGAGGGGGGTTTTTTTGGTGTTTTTTTTTTTTTTTTTTTTTTTTTTTTTAATTCATTCCGACCCCGGTCTCCTTTATTCAACAAATGTGCTGGTAGGTCAGGGGTCTGGTTTGTAAAAGTAATTTTTTGCTTGTCGTTGTAAGTTAGTCTGTGGCTTAACAACTTGGTCTAAAACCTTTCGGTTATCAGAATGTCTCTGGTACCTGTAACGCTGCGTTCTTGCACAGGAGTCCCTCTATGTTGTCAGGATATTTGTTTGTATGTATGCAGGGATTTTAAAATGTGTCCTGAGGTGTTGAGCTTCAGCTTTGTTTATGTTAAAAACCATTCTCTTCCACCAGCCTTTTTGTAGAGGCAATCAAGTGGTACTAAAGGAAAGGAGAATTACTTGTCTTACCTTCAGCAACTAATGGTTCTGGTTCTCTGGGTATTATCCTCACCATGCCTTTAACAACTAAGGTGAGGCTTGGAAAGAAAATCCTTTAATGAATCGTTTTCCGGTTGTAGAGTGTTTTTTTGTTTGTTTGTTTTTTTTTTATTAAAAAAAGCCTGGTTTGTGACGGAGCCTTATTGGAAATCTCCTGGTGTGTCGTACCTGGTACCTTAACCGTGTGTGTGAAACGGAGGTAATAAGACTTTATATATCCAACGACTGTTCAGAGAGCAGGAGAGGCGGCAGCAGATCTTCAGCCCTGCTCTTACTCTAGAAGCCGCATTTGATTCCTCACTGCTGTAATAAAAGGTAGGAAGACAAAAGCAGCGCTTCTGCTTAGCCTACTGAACCAGAAAGATCACATCCTTTATTTAGTCCATTAGCATCGCTATTTGCCGCATTTATGTATGGGAGGCACGCCGGCCTGGTGGAGTTTGCAGGACGCAGACGGAGGAGAACATGCAAACTCCACCAGGGCTTCGTGCCTCCAATACATAAAGAAGGCAAAGAGTCTCCCTCTGTCCGCGTCCCACGTTCCAAAAACATGCCTTAGCTTAATTGGTTGCTCTTAATTGGCCCTGTATGAATGCGTTTAATTATTATGGCGTAACCTCCCTCCTTTATTGATTTGAGGTTTGATTCGACGTTAAACAAAACACCTTGCTCATGCCTTCAATTCACCATAATCTAGTAACTGTCTCCCATGACAATATAGTTACATTTATTTTGTTTGTTCTCATGTGGGAGGGCTTCTTTTGTTCAGAAGAAGATGGCGTTCCAAGTCTAGACTGCAGCTTTTTTGTGTCGGCGTAAACCAGTCCATGGAGAAAACCAGGGATAAAAGGAGATAAAAGCCCTTTGGAAAACAGAGTAATCAGGTTGTCCTGGTAATGGAGTTAAATCAGTAGATTTATTGATGGTGGAACATATTACAAATATTGCTTGAGAAATTGAGAAATAAACGCGTAATAGTTATGAAACACATTTAGTAAGTAATAGAGATTGTGTGACAGAGTTCAATTGAGTAGGGTTTGTTCAAAACAATGATTTCGGTAATTAGGAAGGTGTAATGTGATTTTTTTTTTCCCCCCTCGTTTTAATCGCTGTTAGGTCGTTTTATTGTAACTGAATTGTTTTTCATTTGAGACAAATTATGACATCACAGGGTTTTACTGCTTATTTTGCTGTTTTGTTTCAATTAAGTTTGACTTCTTTAAATTGCTATATCCGAAGTTTTTATTCTACTCTTTTTCATCGTTAAGTCTATTATTACATAGTGTTTAACTGATTGTTATACATTTAGCTGGTATTTCAATTCGCTTACTTCTGTGGTTGATTCCACTATAACCCCGGATCCTCTGCTGGCTGTGGGTTGTTCTCGCCTCCGCTGCTCTGCTCCTCGCTGGATTCGAAGCTGGACTCCTCTGCTCTTCAACCTGGATTCTGAAACAAGTTAATTTACCTGCTGTACCACTTACCTGGACGAGCTGTGCCGCTCAGACAATCTCCTTTCTCTGTATTTTATCGGTTCTCACCACCGTTTTTTGTACTTTTTCCTCAGTTCCTGAGGAGAAAAAAGCTAAATGAGCTTGAGAACTCCCTAATTCCAAACAAATCTCATAGCTCAGTGGGTTAAATCAATAGCTGTTCAGTAGAGGATCTGGGTTTGAACCCCACAACAGGAAAAGTCGTTTTAAAGTCTTAGCTTTTTCTTCTCCTTTCCTGAGTTAAATGAGCTTTAGAACGCATCAATTCAAGTCAGTTCTGATAGCTCAGTGGGTAAGTTGGAGAACTGTTGACGGGATGACCAGGGTTCAAACCAAGCTGTAGAGGTAGGTTGGGGAAAACGAAAATGTTTTGGAGTGCTAGTTTAAAGAGGTTCTTACTGCCTTTTCTTCTTCATCTCTCAGAAGCAAAAGCTAAATGAGCTGTGGAAGGGGCCGACTGCAACCTGGACTCATAGCTCAGTGGGTTAAGACAACGGCTGTTCAGGGGACGACCTGGGTTCGAATCCCCCTGAAGGTGTTTAGAAAAAGGGAAGAAAAAAGGGTCTCCTAGTTTGAAGTGTTGCTGCATTAAAACGGCCAACATCTAACGTGTCTATATACAAGTTGTTGTTTTTTTTTTAACTATGTCGATAGTATATGTTACGCTTGGGCGGGGCGAGGCTGGGCGGGGCGAGGCAGGGCGGGGCGAGGCAGGGCGGGGCGGGGCGAGGCGAGGCGAGGCGAGGCGAGGCGGGGCCAGCCCAGCGGCCACCTGCAGGGGCGCCTGACCAGGGTGTGCGGCAGGAGGAGAGGGGGGGGTAAGGGGGGGGAGTGGAGGTATGTATGCGGCTTCGCCCAGTCCCTTCGCCTACATTCTTAATCCTACAAAGAAAACGACCCCACACCCAAACAAACATCCAAACGCAAACCAAACCCAAACACACAAAAAAAACCATTGGGCCACACGCCCGGACAGAAATGGCAGAAGGTGACGAGTAGACTAATTGATTACACGAACACGAAACGAAAAACACACCGACGGACAGCCAACCCTAACAGAAGCAACGCGACCCCCACAGAACACAACACCCAACACTCACACAAACTACAAAATAGCAAGAACCCTTCCCCTATAGATGTATAACCCCAGAAAGTAAATAGATTTTACTTTATTTATACCCACGACCTATCAATCTGTCAGCCACCCTAGCGCTAGTCCAGGCTGAGCACCCTTTTTTGTCTTTTCTTTTTCTTATGCTTTTCTTTTCCTGTTGTTTGCTCGTTTTTTAGTTTTTTTTTCGGTTTTCTCTGTGGTGTACCTGAGTTCTTGCATGTATTGAAGAAATGCTGGACCGGCGACGGGACTGGGCGGACGCCCGCATTGTATCAACTCCACTCCCCCCCCTCTTTCTTTTCCCCCTACTTCCCTTCTCCCCAACCCGACCCCTACCCCAACGATCCTATGCAGGCCACCTGGTCAGGGCCCATGCAGGGTGGCCGGCTGCGGCTGGCCCCGCCTCGCTCGCCTCGCCCGCCCCGCCTCGACCAGCCCCGCCACGCCCCGACCCGCACTCACGCCACGCCTCGCCCCACGCCCCGCCTCGCCCCCCAGCCGGCACCCTTACACAAGCGGAACATATACTTATCTTATCTATTAAAAAAAAAAATAACCACAAACGTACATATAGACACGTTAGATATTGGCCGTTTTATTGCAGCAACACTTCAAACTAGGAGGCCCTTTTTTCTTTCCTTTTTCCAAACACCTTCAGGGGGATTCGAACCCAGGTTGTCCCCTGAACAGCCATTGTCTTAACCCACTGAGCTATGAGTACAGGTTGCAATCAGCCCCTTCCACAGCTCATTTAGCTTTTGCTTCTGAGAGATGAAGAAGAAAAGGCAGTAAGAACCTCTTTAAGCAATTACTCCAAAACATTTTCGTTTTCCCCAACCTACCTCTACAGCTTGGTTTGAACCCTGGTCATCCCGTCAACAGTCCTCCAACTTACCCAGTGAGCTATCAGAACTGACTTGAACTGGTGCGTTCTAAAGCTCATTTAGCTTTTACTTCGGAGGAGAAAACAAACAGCGAGCTCTTTTAAGCTGGGACTAAAACACAGAGTTAGGTTTTTGGGTCAACAGTCTGACTCGAACCCGGATCGTCGAAAAGAAAATCTCTAACTTAAGCTCCTGAGCTATGAGCAAATATTAGAGATGGGGTGTTCTAAGGGCCATTTAGATTTTCATCCACAGTACTATTCAGCCACTGAGAAAAAAAATCCCTGTGAACAGAGAAAGTAAAGAGGAAGTAAAGCTTCTGAGCGGCACAGCTCATCCAACTACGTGGTACAACAGGTAAGACAACGTGTTTCTCATTACAGGATCATTACAGGAGACGTTCAGCATCGAACCCGGCAAGAAGCAGAGCAGCTAAGGCAAGAATTACCAGCGTTCAGCACCCATACATCGGATTCAATCACGAAAGTAAGAGGAATGAGCATACCACCGATTAATTAAAATAAATTAAAAAAGCAAATTAATTAATGTGCAATAGTTGCAGTCGAATTGATAGTTAAAACACTAAGCTGATTAATAGAATTAAGCCTCTAAATATCCAACAAGCCGATTAACATAAAATGCGTTCTTGAATAAATAGCGATTTAAAAGGATGTTAGTGTCTCGCGAGCTGGTGATTCTAAACGTGTTGAGTTGCTTTGTATGAAAACACATAATGATAGACCTATATTCTTTTAAAGTAAAGGCAAAGCTACACGCTTTATTAGGGATGGATTAAATTAGATTAGACACGTTAACTTCAGTTCTTCATTAAACACGCAAACAAGTATTTAAAAAGTTACAGCAGAACCAAGACTAAAAACATTGTGTATAGGAATATATAGCTAATTACGTCAGGATAAACATGCAGAACATGTTTAACACCTCGTTTGTTTGACGGGTTTTATGAGTCAACGTTTTATATTTTTATTTATATATGGTAACAAAAATCATCCCTTGTTGGGAAACAGCAGCTCCAGTGACTGGGTGGGATTTGGGAGCTGTAGGACACAGGACCCTGCGCTGGACTGATGCTCTGTCCGGGCTGCTCCTCCATCTGTAGATCTACCCAATCCGGGATTAGCCAGATCCTCCTGCAGGATCCTGACCAGGATAAGTGTGGTGGGCGCTTTGCTTTTGTTCAGGATGTTCAGCATATAGTGATCAGTTTATGAACTTCTGTGTGACAGTAAATCACAATTGTTCTGCCACCGGCCATGGTACCAGGCCCTCAGAGCACCGGGGGTCAGGGGAGATGATCCTCTATCGGCCTTCGCTCCTGTGTGACTAAACCTGAGGGCAGTGGGAGGGGAGCAGGCCGGACCGCTGCACTACTGGAGCTCTGATACATTTCACCCCAAACACAGGCGCCTTCCAGCAAACTTACAGTTTTATTGAGAGACAATGATGCTGACAGCCACTTACCACGTGCTGATCACACTCAGGCAGGCAGGGTGCGGTGTAGGGTTTGACAGCTACTGCTACTGAGATGTGACAGTGAGAAACCGAACCAAACCCCTAAAAGCAGGGGGTGGCGATTTATTTAAAAGAAAAAGCCTACAGGTTTTATCAAATGCAGCCCTTTGAGAGAAGGCAGCAATGTTTATGCATTTCATTCTGCACTCAAGCACAAGAGTGAAAGCTGCAGCATGGTCTGTTCTGGACTGTGGATAAAGTGTGAAGGAAGAGCCTCGTTGTAGAAATATTGGGTGAGAGAGAAAGCATAGAGCAGAAATATTTCAAACACAATGGGTGAAAACAGAAGTACCACAACCAAAAAAAAACAAATAAATAAAAATAATAACAAAAGAGGGAAAGTGGAAATCCTACCCACGAAAGACAGGAAAACTGAAGAAATAAGACGACCTCAACTCATATTTCAACAGGTTATCAGTTCTAAACCAAGTAAACATTAAAAGGAACACACACACACACCAAAAAAAACCAAAACACAGGGCAAAGTACACAAAAATATTTAATACAAATTTAAATTTGGAACTCAGGGGGAGGGGGGGGCGCTAAACATTTAAGTCACCAGTAAATACTTTTGAACAAATCACAGACTATACACACAGCTGATCATAGGTTAATGACTGCAGCACATTCATAAATCCAGATGGTTTCTCAGAAGATGAAGTCATACGACTGAAGGTAAAGTTGGTTCTAGAGGTGATGTACTATATCCCTGAAATAATCAAAAAACTCTGCTGAAACAAATTAAAACCCAGAAAAATAAAAGGCACAAACATGAAAAACCCTCAAGGCAGAGAATCAGGTACAACAGACAAGTAATTAAAACCTTAAAGCAGAAAAGCATAACATTTAAATGCAAATAAATTTAAAATACTACAAAACATTTAAAAAGAGACGTGGACAAATCGCAGAAACCATACACTCAGATGATCATGTATGTGTTAATGACTGCAGTTCATTAACAAATACAGATTTTACAGAGAGATGGCATTCATTGACACTGGAGGAAAAAACCCTCAAACAAAATAAAAACATTTGTACAAAAGTCAGCTGGACATGACCCCAAATCAGGAGAAACCTTTTACATTTTAAAAGAAAAGCAAAAAATAAAAATAAAAAATAAGCTAGAGACCCTCAAAAGGAGAGCGCCAAACGCAAACAATACACAAGGAATTAAAATGTTAAAGCAGAACAAATCCCAAAGTCTGAAAACCCTCACATCAGGACAATATGGTAGAACATTTAAAAGTGAAGACATTTGGACAAACCCCAACCAAAGACAGACACTACACACAGACCATCATGTGTTAATAACCGCAGCTCATTCATAAATCCAGATGGTTTTAACGAATATAAAGTCGTTCAGGCTGAAGGTGGTGCTGTGCTGTAGCACTGAAATACAAACAGCAACAAAACCCAACACCTCTCAAAAAACAGCTGGATATATAATCCCAAACCAGGAAAAGTCAAACAAACCCTCACAGCAGAGAATCAAATACAACAGACAAGCAATTAAAATGGTAAAGCAGAACAAAATACAAACCAAAGCATCCTACAAAAACCTGGATAATGACTCAAAACCAAACCAGAATGCTTTCAAAGAAAACCTTTAACTTCATGAGTTGGACACAGTTTAACACGTTCAGTCACAACATGTTAAGCAGACAAAGAGAAATGAGAGAAGGTACCTGTCAAATCAGAACCCAGTAAAACATTAAATCACATGTTAAATCAGACATGGTATTAAAAACAAAGCAGAAAAATCAATTAGAAGAAACCCCATTTACAAACCAGGTAACAGGTATACAGGTTAGACAAACGTTTGTTCCACAATAAATCAGAACCACTTTCACAACAATAAATAAAACATGGACACCATTAATGACCTGACAAATTAATCCAAATAAAATCAATCAACTGACAAGTTACACCATATGGTAACAGACCAAAACAAATACAGCCATGAAGCTGACCACAGGTTAATAAAAAGAGATACATTCAACTGATCAATAATTATATAGAATTCAACCATCAGCACAAAAGGGTGGTGCAGCTCCAGTCCAGTTCCATGAGGTGTGGTACGTAAACCCCCAAACATGCCAATACTCAGGTAAAATAAAATGATGGCTATGAACCTGAAATCACAAACCATAAATATTAAAAATTACATCATGTATCACAGACCCACTGATTACAAACCCAAAACAGAACAAACAAATCAAAAAGCTTCAACCAATCAAAGTTCAGCCAACCAACAGCGGAAGAGCAAACGTGTTCAGTTTAACAAACGCAGGATGAACAAACATGACATTCATTCAGAAGTTCTGCATGGTCTGACAGTGCAAAAGCACTTTAACAGTCCCTCTGGCCAGGCACACTACAGCCCCCATTTACTGTCCAAGAGGAACTACAAGTGCAGACGGGGATCATCCAAGCACTGCAACAGCACCTCCATCAGTCCTCAGGAGCTCACCAACCAACTGAGAAACAAAACCAAGAGCTGGGGCCAAACACCCAGGAGTCTGAAAAAGAAAAGAAAAACCAAATGTTAACAAATCAAGAAACACCTACATCAGATTCAAAAACAAAATACAAAAGATGGGGACAAACCAGGAGCTGGACAGTGGAAGCTCTCGCCATCTTACTGCCAGCTGCTGCAAGTGACGACGACCAGTTAACATCTGGATGAAAAGAGGGAAAAAAAGTCACCATGGGGTACCAGTTAAAACAGTACAAGCAGTCTAGCATTTAACGGTGCATCAGTACATTAGTCAGTGTAGGCAGACGGGTGTGTAGTTATTGTAACAAAACATACAAAAAGTACGTAAAAACAAAAATATATAAACAATGCACTAATCACAACACTCCCAAATACAATATCCTACAATACAGCTTGCTAGATCACAATAAGGATATTAAATAATCAGACAAAAACATTACAGTAAACTACACAATGATCAGAGTAAACACTGAGGTAAATGCAGTTAGAGTTCATTACCCACTTCCCCTTAAAATACACAATACAAGCAGTCTAAGGTTTATTACATGCAACACAGCACACTCAGTTTAGGTGGATGGGTGTGTAGGTGGGTGTGTGGTTACTGTAACAATACACAATGAAAAATAAACATACAAATGCATGCACACGTACAAACGGTACACTTAGCAACACTAAATACAATATAGCTTGCTAAATCACAACTGAAACTGATATGTATATATTACATAACCAGCCAAAGGAACATTACAGCAACAACTCTTAACTGTTAGAGATAAACACAGTTAATGACCCCACTTCCCCCGACTGACAAGACGTACATCAGCACAAAATGGCACTTACGGCTGTCACTGATCCACACGCTAGCAAATGTCTGAGACTCGGGGAGCGAGGGTCCTTAATGCTTCTGGTTATGAGGGTGGAGGGAGCCTAGATGGACATGTCAGAAAATCCCCAAAAGTTACAAGACTAAAACCAGGAAAGCAATTGTTTAGTTATAATCTTAAACAGTTATCAGGAGCTCAACCAACTGAGAAACATCAAAATCACCACAGCTACCCAAAACCAAGGGGATATTCCACAAAGCCAGTTAACTCGAGGCTTACTGAGAGAAAGTGTCCATTTACATTTACAGCATTTAGCAGACGCCCTTATCCAGAGCGACTTACTGTTGATACAATCCAAGCAATTGTGGGTTAAGGGCCTTGCTCAAGAAGCCAACAGTGGCAGCTTGGCAGAGATGGGATTTGAACCCTGGACCTTTTGGTTCATAGTCCAGTACCGCAACTGCTAGGCTACCACAGTCCAGAAACAACGTTCAGCTACAGCAGTTTTTCCCCCAACCACTGTGTCGTGGCACACAAGTGCACCATGAGAAATCAGGCATGCCGTGGAAGATTATCTGCTTTCACCTGATGGTACTCCAAGTACAGTTACTGTGTAGTTATAGGCAGAACAAGTACACTAGTGGGCCATCAGATATCAGCTTTGTGTGCAACTAAACTGGCCCATGTTTCACACCAAGTAAATTGAGAATAGATTTATTATATTTCAATAAATGTACGTGACTTTTTGATGGTGTGCCTTGTGATTTTTCTAATGTTAAAGATATGCAGAGGTTCCAACAGTTTGGGAACCCCTGAGCTACAGTACCGACCAATAAACAGCTGTGCATGTATCCCAGCACATCTGAATAATATTATTCAAGAACTATACTTATGGTTTTGGAAGACTGGCAATTTACATTTATAATTTTTTTTTGAAGTACACATTCAGTGTCAATCAATTCAGTTCTGAAGATGTGAATTTTGTTTTCGTTGAAACAAATCCAGCCAGTGTAACATGGAATGGCTAGCATGCAGACATGTAGACCAGTTATTACTTTGAGCCAAGCATATTTTTGGCTCCATGTCCTCTTGACCGAGCCTAAATGTAAAAGAATTTTAATTTTAAAAAGCACTAGATATTTTTAAATATTTAAAACGTTCAATTGGGTTTCCCTACTCAGAAGCGCAAGGTGTATGAGGCCATGTTTAGAACTTTTCCTATAACAATTTTTGAACAGCAATTAATGTTATAAACAACGTTTATGCATTTAATCGGTCAGCAATTTTCTGCCAGGCTGCCTCTCCGGCTTAATTAATACTAGGCATTTCTCTTCCACGTCATGAGTTCTTTATATTCATCATAAAGCCTTAATGGAACAAGCCAACAGGAATTACTCTGAAGGCTTTAGGATGACTAGTTCCTTTGACACCGATTGCAGACGCAGTTGAAATCTTTGATTCCATTAATCTGTTTACCACTACACAGTTTCTGGCCCTTGATTACAAAAGCCAGGTTTGACTTAGTGGGAATAGATTGCATCTGGATTTTATTAGTGGAAGAGAATGAACCTGAAAAGAAGTGTTTGGAATAGCAAGGCTTGCTCAAATAAGGATATCTTTTCTAAGTTCACTTCATGGAATACCCCCAGGAGCCTGAGAAAGAGGCTTAAACATTTACCAGCGAAGCAATGCCAGATTACACTGACAAAATACAAACATTAAACCACACAAACCAGGGGCTGATGTGGCAGTGAAAGCTCTCCCTCTGACCAGGATACAGCTGGAGAAGAAAAAAAAAAAGTATAGAATTTAATACAGAGATCTCAAAAAATCTGACATAAATCAGAACTTGTGTAATGAATGAGCAACGATATTACAACATCAAATCAGAAACAAATCAGAACAAGCAATGAGAAACAGCATTAAAACATCAGGTCAGAAAAACATCTGAAACTGCGTAACTGTGGATTATGGGCCCTGCTGTGTTACTGATTAGGGATCTTGGCTGTCACCATGAGGTACCAGTTAAAATGCTCAATACAACCAGTCTCTAGTTTGGTACATGTAACACATTATTCAGAACATAATGAACAAATAACTGATAAGCACAAATGGACGTATAAAACGGACTAAACACCTAAAATGATTTGCATATTACATAACTAGACAAAGGAGCATAACTGTAACCGCACAACAGCTACAGCAAACAAACGAGGCAGAATCTAACATAACCAGGTACAGTCACTGACGGAGCACACGAGCACAGAATGGCACTTACAGCAGTCACTGATGCCCACTATGGGTCTGAGGTGCAAAGACGAGTGGGGCGTCCTAAAATCCCTCTGCCAGTGAGGTCAGAGGAAGCCTACATGGACAAGCCAGATCTCTGTATGGTGATGCATGAGGATGGGATGCAGCCAGGGAGGGGACACCTTACACCAGGCATCATAAACACACTAGCTCCAAACTGGTGATGAGCAGAGCAGAACAGAAATGAGAGGATTATTCAGAGCATCAAATCAGAAACAAATGGAAAATCATTACATAAGCATCAAAAAGGCAGAACATACCAATGCATTGGCATAACAGGACATCAATTAATTTAAACTCAGAATTAGAGAGAATAAGAATGAGACTAAACGTTAAAGAAAAACAGAACCTAATAATAAATTTCCATAACAGTACAGCAATTCAATTTTAAACTTTTCCAATTAGATTAATAATTAAGCAGACACGTGTTAAACAATCAGAAAACAGAACAGGCCAATACATTTGCATAACAACACATGAATTAGTTTAATCTTGGGGAGAAAATTGGAGAACAAACATGTTAAAGAAAAACAAACCTGTATAAGAGCACAATTAAATTTTTTAACTTGAGACAATTAGATTAATAAAGCAGACATTAGTCAGAAAACAGAACATGCTAACAAGTTTCCAGCACTGAGCACAGAACAGTACATCAATTCATTTACACAAAATATTAAAATCAACTTATAGTAGCCTGAAAATCGGAGGACAAGCATGTTGGAGTCAGAAAACAGGACAAGAAATAAATATGCATTACAGTACATGAGTTAGTTTAAATTCAGAATGAGAAAAATTGGAGAACAAACATGTTAAACAGAACAAGCTAATAAACTTGTATAACAGTACATCAATTCAATTTTTAAACTTAGACAATTAGATTAATAAAGCAGACAAGCATGTTAAAGAATCAGACAACAGAACATGCTAACAAGTTTACAGCACTGAGCACAGAACAGTTCAATTCATTTCAACAAAATATTAAAACCAACTTGTACCAGGCTAAGAATTGAGGACAAATATCAATCAGAAAACAGCACATGCTAATACATCTGCATAACAGTACATCGATTTTAAACCCAGACCATTCAGAGTAAGAATTGAGAGGAAAATGTTTCTGTAACTCACCCACTCCGGCCGAGCTGTTAGAGAACCAGCTGGTGCAGCCTACAATCAAACAAACCAGAGCACACTTGCACATCAAAAATCAGGTTTCAACTTCATACAACTAGAAACTTAAGAGACTTGGACTTACATTTCACAGCCACTCATCCTTGTTAGTAGATACAGTATTTACCTCATGGAAAGGCAGTCATGAATTGACTCAAATGAGTCTCTAACCAGCAGTTTCTGCCAGGCATACAATTTGAAAATGTTATTGTACAATAATAGCTAACAAAGCATTATAATAGCAGAGATAAGGGATTAATAAAGTACAACCACAACTTAACAGAAATCTACACATGAAGATAAGTTCAGATATTGTGTAAGGTTTAAGAAATTGTTTTTATTTACTCAAGTACACTTAGGTGGGCAATATTAACATCAGAATGAAACAGTTATTACTCGGTCTTAGCTAGGGCTGCAACTAACGAATATTTTAATAATCGATTAATCGGTCGATTATTTTTTTGATTATCGATGAATCAGGGGGAAGAAAACACCACATTTCCATGTCTTTATTCAGAAATATAACATTGAATAACAGCAAATAAGTGATAATTGAACAATAATAAATTAGATGTATTAATTAATTAAAATAACAAATTAGTGCGTATACTTGTATTTATTCTGTCTCTTCCTTCTTGGTGCCATAAGATAATTTCCCCCTGTGGGATAATAAAAGGCTATCTTATCTTAATAAAGAAGAATAAATGCATCTCTGATGCAAACACTACATACAAACTCATTCACTACCTTTAGGAACTTTGCATTGCAATGCAACAATGTTAGCATGTCAGCATGCTCCAGGCTAAAGCTGGCTCTTTTTAGAGACCATCTCCTGCTGCAAAGAACAGACGCTCAGACAGTGTTGAAGTACCAGGAATACATAAATAGGACTTGGCTAGCCCGGCCAATATAGAATATCTGTCTCTGCTAACTCCATCACTGTCATTATCCAGCTAACAAGCAAAAGACAGCATCAGCCGTGCTATGTCCGTTCGCATAGTGTGAGGGCGCTGTTACGTTTCCTCACTTCAAAACGGAACAAAGTCGGGATATTGTGGTGACTTACGCTGTTGTTGAGGTCCCTTCATCCTCAGTGACTCCGACATGTTTGCGTTTCAAGGGCTGTATCAGCACCAGGGTCCTCCCGTGCCATGTCAGATCGCTTTTGCAAAGCTTGCATGTTACACACTGTTTAATTGTGTGAAGCGTGAAGTGCACTTGAGGTCTTAAGCTGAACCTTCTTCTCTGTGTCGGTCATGTTTCATTTGTAGAATTTATTTCATTCTTAACGCCAACTTACTTTGAATGTTGCACCTCCACGTCAGCTCCACCTCGCTCCGTTCAATCGCTCGTATTTTTTCCCCACATTGACGAACTGCAGCAAGTAACCTAAGCAGATATGGTAAGGCGAGGGACACAAATCATGTGACACAATGAATCGATTATCAATTCGTTGTTGCAGCCCTAGTCTTAACCATAATTTCTCACTCACCTCCATGTCAATGCTGTCAGCATCCTCATCTCCCTCCATTCTGAATGCACCAGAGTGAACCTGAAAGACATCGCCCATAGCAAACATTACCACACCAGCTTCATAGCATTCACCCAGAAGCATGCATAAGCATGTGATGCCCAAATCTGTGGATTCATGTTTATATTTCATATTGCATTTCTGACAAGCCACTTTCATTGAGCTTCCTATTAGAGATGCAGTAAACTCAAATGCAACAAACTTTTGCACAGTCAAAGCAATATCAAACACTGCAAAGTCAACCGCATCAGCAAAATCAAATGCACCAGCAGACAGACGCGGCAAAATCAAATACATCAGCTAACACTGCAAAATCAAACGCAGCAGCAAAATCAAATACATCAGCTAACACTGCAAAATCAAATATAGCAGCAAAATCAAACGCACCAGCAAACAAACGCAGCAGCAAAATCAAATACATCAGCCAACACTGCAAAATCAAACGTAGCAGCAAAATCAAACGCACCAGCAAACAAACGCAGCAGCAAAATCAAATACATCAGCTAACACTGCAAAATCAAACGTAGCAGCAAAATCAAATACATCAGCTAACATGGCAAAATCAAATGTAGCAGCAAAATCAAACGCACCAGCAAACAAACACAGCAGCAAAATCAAATGCATCAGCCAACACTGCAATATCAAATGTAGCAGCAAAATCAAATGCAGCAAACATGGCAAAATCCAACATCAGCAAACATGCAAGTGGGAAAAATCATACACAACAGCAGACGTGGAAATATCAAACGCATCAGCAAAATGAAACGCATCAGCAAATCGACACAGCAAAATCAATCGCATCGGAAAAATCAAACAGCAATCACGGCAAAATCACACGAATCAGCAAACAGGCATGCGGGAAAAAAAAAATCATACACAGCAGCAAACAGACAAAACATCAGCAAATGTGGAAAAATCAAACGCATCAGCAAATGGGAAACAAAAGTAACATCCAACATGCAAAAGCATATTCAGAACATCCTAAAACGTAAATATTGGAGAGCAGAATAATCGAGCACCATGCCAAAAACCACTTGGGTTTTGAAAGGTCGTGACCCATTCACAGAAGTGCTGAAGGGCAAAATAAAGTGCATCGAAAAAGGACCAAAACAGGTAGCCAATCACATTACAAACAAGCTTGTGAAGAAAAACCATTGAAAATGGCTACAGTAAAACACGTTTCAGGAAGTGTTAGTTTAGTTTCCAGCACAAAGTAATCTAACTCTGCACTCAGGACATACAGGCATGGGAGGGTGTGCACAGTGCATGCGCTTTGCAGAGTTTATAAGGAGTCCATTTCATTTCTATAGCACTTTTTTTTAACAGAGCATGGGCTCAAAGCAGCTTTACAAAATACCTAGGTCCAAACTGAGCAAGCCTAGTTTGAGAGTCCTCTGATGAGGTCTGAGTACTGGAGAGGACTGGAGGACTGGAAGCGATGAGAGGCACAGCTTGAATTGGACCCGGAACCTGTGGAAAACAGAATACGTAGCTAGTGATGTTATTAACAATATAAACAGAACATTTGTTCAAGTGTAGCACAATATCCAGTAGGGGTGGGCAATACGGCGATATTTTATCGTATCGTGATGAATTTTATCATGACAGAATATGCTACTCTGAGCAGATCATGGAGATCTTCGGTGCTTAAAGAACATTGACCAACAGCATGTTTCATTACTAAGGAGTGTAATTAGTAGTGTTTAATTCAAGTGCAACCCATATTGAATAGAAATCACTTTTCGAAATATATATAATATCTGAATAGTAAAGAATTCAAGAATATTACTACTGATGCATTTTGTCTGCAATCACATCTATCATGATAAATATCATGAAAATGTCTAATTATCGTGATATATTTTTTCAATATCGCCCACCCCTAATGTCCAGGCAGCACTAAATGTAACAGCATAGCTAGAAGAGGGAAGAACCAGAAGGTAACCAAGAGGGGTAACGATATATCTCAGCAACCTACTGCTTCACACTGCCTCGTCTAAGGCAAGGTTGCACATCCAGGTCAATATGGGAATAAACCCCAGCCTATTCAGGCAGTCCTGCCCTACACTCCAAGATAAATGCCTAAACAGCATGGTAGAGCCGACAGGCAAGAGCTGAACCCAGACTCCAGCCAACAGAACCTCAACCACACATCCAAGTCTGAAGTCCAAGTCTAATCAAAAGCCTGTGTAAATGTTTTAGTTTAGACTTAAATTGGGAGTGTCTGAATCCCATGCAAAATTGAGGAACCCATTACAGGGGAAAGCCTTTCCCTCTGCAGTGACAATATTAAACACTAAAGTAGTTCTGCATGAAGTAAATTATACTTTATACACAAAAACCCATACCTGCTGCACCCCGAAAAACCAATTAAAGGCAGTTTACCTTTAACAGGTGGTTAAACTCAGGCAAGTGACCACGCTCCAGATTCAGGCTCCAGATTCAGGCCCCGTCTCACACCAGCGCTTGTTAAAGAAAGAGGCACATTAAACCAGAACAGCAACTAGTAACAAGAAATAAATTCACACACATACCCACAAATTATCCAGTGAATCTTCAGTAGTGACACCAAACCAAACACTGCTAACCAGAGAAACTCTGGAACCTCCTCCAGGAATTAAAAGAAAACATTCAGCTTTTGGAACAAAAGTTATTTTAAGATTTTTATTAAAATACCTTGTCAACAAAAATACAGGCATTTAAGCGTTCCCAGTGTGAGGCCATGTAGAGCTTTATGGGACAGTTTAATTAATGCCAAATCTAACTGGTAACCAGTGCAGAGCTGACTGCTATGATCTAGTTTATCAGCTTTATTAAACCCCACATCAGCAATCAATGACTACAATCATTACAGAAACATAATACACTAGTCACGCGTCACTTTAGCATAACCAATTAACCTAATGCAATGTGAGAGAACCAGAGCATCCAGAGAAACCCCCACGCAGGGAGGAAAAGCTAAATCCACACTGGGGGAATCCAGGACCCTAGTTCCTTAGCACTCTAGCTGCTGCATTCTGAACCAACTGGAGTTTAGTTCATAGATCTACTAAAGCATCCAGTCAGTAGGTACCCAAGCTCGAGATTATAAACGTATGAATCAGTGCTGCTACTGCCTTGGATGAGAAAGAACAAATGGGCACAGGTCATTTTTAGTAATTACCCTACATTGATCTAGTTGTGTGTTTTAATAAACAATGAAATTTAATGGCTATATAATGCCCATTTGACTAGCTAGCACAAAAAGCGTTTGCTAAAGCAACTGATGTATTTGCTAATTTAATGAATGCCTTTACCGTAGTGCTTTAACCGTAGTGAAAATCTAGTCTCAATTTACTCAGTGAGAAACTTGGGCCTGTTTAGTTGAACACAAGCTGATATCTTGCTGCCCTCTAGTGGAAGAGAATGTAATTGCTCTGCCTGTCACTACACCGAATACCAATCAGATAAAATTGAATAATCTTCCATGGGACAGGAGGCAACAGTGGTTGGGAAATACTGATCTAGTAAACGTATGAAAGGATGTGTACGGACTAACACCGGACTAACGCATTCAGTAAGGGTGGGTGCTATATTATCAGGGACATTAGTGCCTGTAGTGAATTGAAAGCTTTATGATTCTTACCAACAACAACGTTTTACTAGGGCACAAGCCCAGGTAAAGTGGATCTAATGACACCCCTGCTGAGACAATCAAAGATTTAGGATAGATTAGTCAAACGACAACCTGTCTCAGCCGGATCCAGCTAATAAACCCTCATTTGTCCGAGTTAAGCAAAACAATATTAAATTAAATCCAATCTTTTTTCCTTTTCACAAATTCTCAGTTTTACTGATTGTAAGGATACCATTTGATTTAGCTGATACACGTCTATAAACGACTCATCTGCATGGCAACGCAAACTAATACACATGTTTTCTGACAAATATTATGTTTAAGACTAATAGCCTAGGGGCAGCATGGAGGCTCCACAAACAGCGGGCCCAGCACAGCCACCGAGGGTCAGACTTAGCTGCAGGAAACAAAACAGCCGCCAGCGCATTAAAGGACAGTTTATGAAACTAATCCTTTACGCAGGGAAACGTATAAAAAAGGTACCAACTTAAGTTGTTCTAGTTGATGCAGTTTATCAAACACCTTAGGTACTTCAACTGTAACGGAATCAATATACTTAGAACAAACCACCGACTGAAGCACAGCGAATCACGTGCCCAAAAGCCATACCTGCTGCGAGGCCCTGAAAGTCCAATTAAAGGCAGTTTAACTTTAATGTGGTGGTTAAACTCCAGCAGCTGCCCGCCTCTCACACCAGCGCTTGTACTACAGAAACAATGAGCCACATTAAACCAAAACAGCAACTAGTAGCAATATTTAAATTCGCAGACACCTACCAATTATCCAGTGAATCTGAGGTAGGCTACTGAACCGAACCGAACCGAACCAAACCAAACGAAAACGCGCAGAGATAACCGGACAGACTCCTGGAATTAAATTAAACCCTTCAACTTTTGTAAAGAAGTGAGAAGAACTATTAAACAAAACCTCTGGCCAACAAACAAACCGGCTCACCGACGCTATACACGAAGTAACTGCAGAGTTTTAGCCGTAAACCAGAAATCCCGCAAGCACGCCGACGGCCGGTGACCTAAAAGAAAGTGAAGCCCCCACCCAACGGTTATATAACCTATGTCACTCCTTAATTGGGAACCACGTGCACCTGCACTGGAAGAATCCGTTAACCATAGGAGCCAGCTCTCACTACCGAGACTCGGAGAATCGACTCGCAACCTATTAGATACAAGTTTAGGAATCGACTTAGTTCGACTCGTAGAATCGATTCGTAGCCCATTAGATACAAGTTTAGGAATCGAGTTAGTTCGACTCGTAGAATCAATTCGTAGCCTACAGTATTAGATACAAGTTTAGGAATGGAGTCAGTTCGACTCGTAGAATCGATTCGTAGCCTATTAGAGACACGCTTCAAAATAACCATTGTTCGATACTCCCAACAAACGATACATTTAATAATGCGGCCCCTCAGCAGACATAAGCTGACACTGGGGATGAAATAATAAAATTATGTCCCCTATATAGTGCACTCTATGTACACTAGACTTTCACTTATTTTTAATTTTTCAGAGCTGTGTGCACTCAAAATCGGGAAGTAGTCTGGGAAATGTTTCCACCTAGTGGACATATTTATGAACTACACAGATTACAATTTATTCACTGTATTGTGTTTGGACTGCTGAGTGATTTGGGACCATACAAGTAAAGTTCATATTACTGAGCAGTATAGGAAAAACCTTTCTGTGTTTCATGTAAATAAACAAATAGAATACAATATATAATATGTTGCATGACTGAAACGTGTGTTTATAGAGATTTGTAATAAAAAACTACAGTATATTTCCTGGGGTCTGTACATGAAGTGTCTCAGGGGTACAGGTGGAGATGCTACATAGTGCCAGATGTGCAGGTTTGAGCCTCACCTGTTGTTAGTGTGTGAGAAAGCTTAAGCTCATTTTAAAACAAGAGTGTGTTAATATTATTAAAGACTCAGTAATTTCATAATACTAATAATTTCTAAAACTGAAGGATCAACAAAATAGGAAGGAAAATATTAGGACATGTGAAAACTTTGTGTGTAATAAATGCAGGTTGGCGTATCGTTCATATCCATCATGAAAGTTGAGCCTTTATGAAACTGCATGAGACTTATGCAGTGGTACTGACCAATACCCATACCAATATAGAGTAGACCTATAATATACCCATACTATACCAAAAATATGCACACAATATACCCATATTATACCCGGAATATACTAAAAATATACCTATAATGTACCTATGATATATCTAAAATATACTTTTAATATCCACAAATTATATTTATAATACATCCCAAATATACCCATAATATACCCAAATAAAATCTATAATATACCCAAAATATACCTATAATATACGTATAATACATCCAAAATATATCTATAATCTACCCAAAACATATCCATAAAATAACCCAAATATACCGAAAATACACCTATAATATACCCAAAATATACCCCATATATTCCCATTACACAACCAAAGTATATGTATAATATACCCAAAATATACCTGTAACATACCTGTAATATACACAAAATATGTCTGTAATATACCCAAAAAATAACCGTGATACAGTGAAAATATACTTAAAATAGACCTGTATATAACCCAAAAATTAGTCACCTTGCTTCCACGCCTGGTCCCATGTCTCTCTGGTCTGACCTCCAGCCTCCATTTTCCGCCTTGGGTTCCTAGCAAACTGTGGTATTTATCACTCTTTTGATATCCTTGTGCAGTTATTGCCCTCAAATGAAATTCAGTTGCAAGGGGCGCATCTGAAGCATTTGGTTAAATACACATTGTTCTGTATTTATTTTTTCATAATTTGAATATAATGTTTTGAATAACTTCTTTTTGGAAAGGGAATGGCCTTTAGTATTGGGACACCTCTTAATCATTTACATTTACATTTACATTTACCGCATTTAGCAGACGCCCTTATCCAGAGCGACTTACAATTGATACAGTCTTACAATCCAAGCAATTGTGGGTTAAGGGCCTTGCTCAAGGACCCAACTGTTACAGCTTGGCAGAGGTGGGATTTGAACCCTGGACCTTCTGGGCCAAAGTCCAGTACCTTACCCACTAGGCTACCACAGTCCCGTAATCATTGACTTCAGGTCTTTTCAGTCCTGTTGTCGCAGGTGCCTTTAGACTGCACAACCTTTTCTGTTTTAACATGACTGTGTCGGTGCACAAAGCAAGGTCTATAAAGGCATGGTTGGGTGAGTTTGGTGTGGAAGAATTTGACTGGCCTGCACAGAGCCCTGACCTCAACCCCATCAAACACCTTTGGGATGAACTAGAATGGAGATTGTCAGTTAGGCCCTCTGGTTCTGTATCAGTGTCTGACCTCAGAAATGCCCTTCTGGATGAATTCCCACAGACACAATCTTGTAGAATGCTTTCCCAGAAGAGTGGAAGTTGCAAAGAGGAACCAACTACATACTACTGCCTACAGATTTAGAATGGAGTCTCATAAAAGCCCCTGTCGGCATAATGTGTAGGTGTCCCAATATTTTTGTCTATATAGTGTACATGCCTTCCATCTCACCTCACATGCCTCACATCACTAGATCTAATTTCACTAGATTATAACTTGAGGTTTTGGACTTTGGAGCAAACCTTCATCTCACAAAACAACACAACAAGGTCCAATATGCCACAGATGAGGACGGTTCAAGAAGGCCTGAGCTTGTTCTTAAGGCAAAGGATGGCACTCGTTTTTGTTAGTTACTTGTACTTGAGAATGTATTGTTCTGGTGTCACACAGTTTGTGCTGTGCATGTGTCAGAATCATGAAGTGCGCATTATTTCACAATGGCTGTATGCCAGATTGAAACATGAGTCTCAGGAAGAGCCTACAAGCACCTTACATACTTCATGCTCGACATGTTCTTACCAGCACAAGTTGAAAATGACACTTGTGTTTCCTTATTTACTATCCTTACTTGTGTCTTTTTTACTATTTACTCTAGGTTTTATGGTGCTGTCCGTCTATGAGAACGTGTAGCTCCACAGCACCGTACTTAACCTTTGTTCAGCCATGGGTCCACGTTCTGAACCTCTTTAATACCAGCCTTTTCAGTGCAGCCATGAATTGTCTTTTGTGCATTATAACACATTCCGTAGTATCCCAGTGCAGGTTCACAGTATATACTATTGTAACACATATCAGGCTGAACTATTGGACTGTTGGCCTGTTTTTTGGGAAACTGAATCAGAATGAAAGTGCACATTGTCTCACACTTCTCATCCTGAGCGTGCGAAGCACCTCAGGGCTTTGTGGGAGGAGGCTAGGGCGAGAAGGGCGTGGACTTCACATCGCACCATGATTTGAATAATCGTACGATAGGAATTCCCTGGTGTGCTAAGGAAAGGGTATGGGTTACATAACATTCATTTTGTCTGCATGCTTTTGTTTTAGGCCAACATTTAAATCAATATACTTTATAGAGAAAACTTTGTGGACACCCAAAAAATAACATCCAAAACATGGGTATCAACTGCAGCTACAACAGGGTTTGTTCTTCTAAAAAGACTTGCAGTTTGATTTTGGAGCATGAAGTCGGCTTCTGATGTTGGACAGGCTCTCTTTTGGCATCCCAGTGCATTTTCAAGTTGCATGATGGAGTTGGGCTCAAAGATCTGTGCCAGCCAACCAAGTTCTCAATCAAAGTTGACAAACCAATTCCCTGTGGACTTTGTTTAAGCACAGCAAAGCAAAAAGTTGATGAACTGACTTGTTGGAGGTGGAAACCTATAAATGTGTCATACTGCCACTTCATGGAGAATCCAGAAATGGATGTGTTATGTATTATAATATGAGCGTGTTGCAAGTGAGTGTCCACAAATATTTAGCCATTTAGCAGGCACCAGTATCCCGAGTGACTTACCGATGCAATCTTACAATGTACGGTCCAAGCAATTGTGGGTTAAGGCCTTGCTTAAGGGTCCAATAGTGGCAGCTTGGAGTAACCAAATTCAGAGTAACCAAACCTAGACAGAGTGAAAGTTGACCTAACACATGACATTGGGATGTGAGAGGAACCACACAGGTGGATTCTGGGTTGGCATTCAAACCAGGGATATCTGGAGCTTTGAAGTGACAGCGTTAACCTCTGCAACATGCCTCCCATTCTTTATATATGATGTACAATGATATATAATTATGGCTTTTGATCATTAGGATACTTATTGCATCCCTCAGCGTTTAACGATCACATGGTGATCAGCTGATGGGAGCCTGAAGTTTCTGCACTGCTTTTTCTGATCGTTGCCGGAGAGCTAGTGGGAGGCACCAAAGCCAGATTATCCTGTTGTAAAGAATGTGACCCTTTCCCACTTAATGCGCTAAGTTCGCCGGCAAAAGGTCTCAGTGGTCCAAAGTCTGCTTAAACAAAGAATTCAAGTTCTTCAAGCCGTATGTGGCCTACGTTAGAAATACTGCACACAAAGACTCACCTGACAAAGTGCTTTGAAAACTCATTTTATTTAGTGACATCATCTAGCACCAGGGCTGTTAAAAATGCATTAAAGTATGTTCTGCTTTATTCTATCAGCTTCTTCACTATCTACTAACAAACCACTCCAAAGACTTGAGGAGTCAAGATTCAATCTAGGTTTGAGTTTTGCTTTATCCTTCTTTTCTTCTCATCTCTCACTTTTGATTTTCCACTTTGGCCTTTTCTGGTGTCTCCAGACAGAGGGATTGTCTGTAGAGAAGGAGAGAGTCGTTCAGCGCTCAAATCGACGCCCTTTACCCGAGCGTCCGCGTCCGTCGCTGTGGGAATGGCTGAAGTACTGTAATCAGAGATTGTCCCAGCTTCACGGCTTGGCTTTAATTTGCCTTTCATAATAGATGAATCAGAGTGGGGTGGCCTGTTCCTCCTTCTGTCCCCAGCGTCCTTTAACCACTGTTGTCTCTTTTTGGCTCGTATATCACCAGTCGTGCTCATTATAGGTCTTTGGGTGACAGTCTCTGGTGCATTAGGCTGCAGTCTCTCAGCGACGTCCGTATGCTTCCAGGTTGTTTCGCTCGTGAGCCCCGATGCCTCCTCTGCTGTTACAGCCTCTGCGGGCAGAGAAGGAGGACGTCGCTTCCCACTCGTCTTCCTCCCCCCTCTCTGCCTTGACCTAACCCTTTTGGTTCCAACAATGGGTGCATTCTGTATGGGAGCAGGAAAAGCAGATCCCTTTTCATTCCCCGACTCTAAGTTGTGTAGCGTCACCTCCCCCGGTGGGTTGATTGGGGTGTGCGCTGACGGACCTGCTAGGTTGGAGCTTTCGGTCGGGCTCATCTGGCTGTTATCTGCCATCGTATTGTGTATGGTGCCTTTCTGGGAAATCAGAGTTGCAGATCTCTGCCCTTTTCTTCCCATGCTTTGTCTCAATCTAGCATTCCTGGGTTTGCTCGTGGATGTGAATGAGAGCTGCACTGATCCTCTGTCCTTGATTTCTTTTCTTGGGTGAAGCCTCTCGGGCTTTCGCTCTGCATTTGGTCCACTGGCGGTGCTTAAGTGACCCTCCTCAGGTCTCCTCTGGTGGTCGTCCCTCATCATTTTATTGGGATGTACACCTTCACGGACAGAATTCAAGTCGCCGTTCAAGAAATTGCTGTTCTTGCTGGCCCAGTCGAAGTTCGCCAGGTTGTTCTTGCTGATGGCCCCCTCTGTCGCGTTGGCAGATGGAGCGCCAGCGACGCTCTCGTTGGCTTTTGGAACCCTGCCAGCATTCTGCCTTCTTTTCTTCCCCTTTCCCTTCCCTCTTCTCTTTTTTGAGCCTTTTTTCTTTTCAGCGCCGTTCTTCTTCCTCTTCTTGTCCGAGCTCTGCGCTTCCCCTTTGTCGCCATCAGCGGACGAGCTCTGCGACGTGGAAACTGTAGCGAGAACTTTGATGAAGTCCTCGGCCGCCGTGACCACGTTGGTTAACGAGGGCTCTTCAGGAGCGGGGCTTTGGGGCGGCGAGAAGCTCGACTGCCCAGTGCTCTCAGAACCCTTCTTTTCTTCCTGCTCGTCGTTGTCTAGATCAGCAAGTTTTTGCTTGGGAGGTGCTAGGGTCAGCGCATCAATAACATCAATGCCTCCAAAGTCATAAGGAATCGACTCCTGGACCACAGCGATGGGCACTTTGTCGTATCTCTTACACCTTCAGAGAGGAAAAGAAACCAGGTATTGCACGGACTGCCGAGAGTGGAAATCTGATCTGCATTCAGTAGGTGATACTTACACTCCGTACCAGTGGCGCTCAACACACTGCTCCTCGAGGGAGAATTCAAAGCAGGGAACTTCAATCACGTTAAAGAATGCTTGTCCGACAACCCGCGACGACGTGTCGTTAACCACCCTCAGGCACTGCTTCAACCTGCACAGTACAGACCTTTTTTTTTCTAAACTTAGCCTGTTGCGAGTCACAAAGAAGGTCACGTATTTATGGTGGTTTTCGTAACGAATGCAAAGAGGCATCTCACAAGTCTTCTGAGTTAGCTCCTGAGGCTGTCTACTGATAATGAGTCCAGGAGCACAAACCACAGAACAGAGGGAACGGCCTTACTCACGTGTTGTCGCAGTCGCAGTGTGAAATGGAGTGCCATTTAAAGTTGGTGAAGCCATATTTGGTGGAAAATGAATGAATGACATGGGGGCAGTGGTCATGGGTACGGCAGCACTTGTCTGTCTCAGCGAACTCCCCTGTAGAGTCAAAGAAAGTCAGAGTTAAAAGGGTTCACTCAGGTGCTGGCTCAGGTGTATTCATTATATACAAGTCATCTGGGAATATGTTTACCATTTCAAAGATCTGAATTATACTGTAAGAACTGCCTTATCCTTAACGTTAAAATGATACCGCCACAGACGTCTTGCATACTAGAGCTGTGTAACACGCATGCGTGACTTGGCTTAACTATGAATAAATCTAAATATATCCGTAAACGTTACCGAACTCTGAACGGAAACTGACCGAGCTGATGGAAGTTCTCGGCGATGTTTCCCGCTCCGCACCACAGAGTACCGGGATAGGTGAAGCCCCGTTTGGATCTGCGCAGAGCGGCTTCTCCGATGCGCTCCCCGTCATCCAAGGCGGAATCCTCACCTTTAGCCAGGTCCCCATCCAGGTAGGACAGGAAGAGGAAGAAAACGGACCACATGACGGCGGCAGCGCTTTCAGCACCACGTCTCGTGAGACAGCACCGGTCCTGCGATGGGACGGATGCTCGTGCTGCGTGGATTTTAAAAAGCGCCGGATCATGGGAGGGGTTTAGAAACTTAATTACCATCTCGCTCCATCAGGTCAACTTCAGCAGCCTGTGTGCAAATGTGTGCAAATCGCACCCGGACCCGTGTTAAAAGTCCGTCTGTGCTGGGAACCGTTTGTAGGCTACCACTCTTAAAGATGTTTCAAACCCGCTTCACGCAGAGTGAAATGATGCCAAACTTCTCAATACGGCCTCCACTGATTTAACGTCGATTTGCTTCAAATGGTGCCCTATTTCTCAACGATTGTTTAATTAAGCACTGACATACATCAGTAACAGGCTTTAACAGGAATGAGCTTAGTTGATAGCTATACATTATAAAGAACCAAGGGTGCAGGTTTCACAGTTAGAGCGACAGCTTAAAAAGTACTTTTTAAAACTTAAAATATTTCGATCATTTGCTTGGTGCAATGATTTTATCGCTGGGATTAGTATTCCTTCAAACATTTTATTCATTCGTAATTGTATTTCATTCCAAATATACTCGACGTGGCTCTGGGTGCTAAACGAGTTCACACTCAAGAGACCGAATAAAGAAATATAGTGCATTGACCGAGAGTAACCCCCCAGTCTCCAAAGGCACGAGATTTACGCCAGTGACGCAGCAAGGGGGCGGGATCTGTCACCGTTTCCACAGCAACGAGAGATGGGGTGATTCCTAGGGCCCAACGAGAAGGAGGCATCACAAAAGCCACAGCGACCTGATCTGGAGCAGCGCCACGATGGCCTTTCAGTCTGTAGACCAAACATGGGCATAGACAAGCCACAACAAACAACCGATTAAACATGTATAAGGTGGATTCAATTCCTCCGTCAATACCTTCTGTCACCAGTGCACACTTATGACACCCTAAGTTCCAGGACAAGACGGTTGTGCTGTGGCGTGTCGGTGTTGGTTCACTGATTACAAACACGAACGGACCTCCATAAATCCCTATTCAACCCAGCATTGTTGCCAGATAGAGCACATTTTCACCCGTATGAGCCACATTTTGACTAGAGGACAAAGAAACTGATTGATTCCTTCATTTTGAGCAGTTTTTCTTAAAACTATGTGTTCATCTATCAGTCAGCTAAGTTACATTGTTTAACCCTTATAGGTCTGGGGCTGTTTTTGTCTGTTTTTTTTTTTTAACTGCCAAAATCAACCCAATACTTTACAGCAGCACAGGTCATCTATGACATCCGTCGTCACATAGCCGGAGAAACAATAATGGAGGACACTCAGAGCTAACGAGAGCAAGAATCTTTTACATTTCTATAAGCAATTTGGGTGAGGGTTATTGTTGCAATGCCAAGGGATGATCCAACGCCCAGCCTCCCCCTTCTCTCCGGCAGGACAATGATGGTGAACCTCTAAGGGTTAACTATGCAACTAGAATAACCTGTTATCCGGTTAGACTGCTCATCAAATCCTAGTCTTAAACGCAGATCCCATTTCTTTGATTGGATTTATGCCATGGCACAGCAGCAAATGTCTGCTTTCCCAAAATATGTAATATATTTAGAGGTGGCAGAAGTTCTTTACTTAGGTAAAAGTACTACTAATCGTGTTTTAAATACATACTCAAGTAAAAGTAAAAACATGACTTATACTGTATATTTTCCTCAAGTCGAAGTATGTAAGTACAATCTACTAAATGTACTTAAAGTAAAAAGTGGAAGTATTCCCATAAAAAGCCTTTAACTCAGTTTTTGAAACAGGATGCCTTTTACTTTTTATGACACTGAGGGTACATAATGGTTTGTATAAGTACATGAATCATCAGCAAAAGTCATACAAATAACATTATCATCTTTAGCAAACCACAGCAAATTCAGAATAAACCATTTTCATATATGGGAATCCAAAATATACATAAAAACCACCATGACTGCATCAATGCGATTCGTGCACCTTTCAATGCATCAATATAAACAGAGTTCTGACTGGTGCTTCACTGGGTGCCTGACCAGAGTTGCCTACATTTAGAAAAAAGAAAAATACATAAATAGATAAATGAGATAAACAAATAAATATATAAAAGCTGAAAGTAAACGTAACGAGCCTGCTTTGAAAATGTAGTAAGTAAAAAGTACAGATTTTTCTTTTCAAATATAGTGAGAAAAAAGATAAAAAGTAGCAAGTACAGAAATAAGTAAATAAGTAAAAATACCTAAAAAATTACTTTCCAACTTTGAATATATTTGAGTTTTATTTTATTTCAATAAAGTGGTTCATCATAATCATACAAAGTTTACATTTCCAAAACCACTAAACATTAGAGTCTGCAGGATGAAGATGCATTTTTTGAAAGGCAAATAGCACATTCAAATTGTTGCTCTGTCTAGAATGAAGCAAGCACAAGACTGTCACTTGATACTCTCGAATCACAGTATAAGTAATGCCACCAGAAACTACAGGAGACCTGCAGACCTATGAAACATTTAGGCTCATACATATACACATTTTAGAGGTGATAAAGTTGCATTCATGTTTATATTTATAGTATAGTTTGTGTATGAACATTGAATCCTTGGCTGGAATGCACTGAATGCAGTATTTTTGCTTTCATCAAACTGGAAAGGTCAGGCAGCCTAGACATTTAAAACAATCAAAATGGAAGGGTAGGTCATCTGCTACACTGGTGCCTAAAAGGATGAGTTCAACAGGCAAACACCGATGAGTGCTTTAGCAATTGTGCGGAATTGTGATTTAAAATAAATTCACTAGGTAAGAGTTTAAGGGGGCACTCAGGTGCGGAAACCTGGGCTTGAGTCCTTCTGGCCGAGTCGGAGCATCCTCCGATGCCGCAGAGTGACCCCTGTTGGCACATCTGCGCCCTGTGTTCTCTGGTGATAGGCGTTAGAGCCCCACAACTTTGGCCAAGAAAAAATTGGGTTATAATGCAAAACAAAGAACTTAAGGGGGTGGCCCAACTAAACACTGCAACAAGTATGAAAACATAAATAAAGGCATTATGGGTTGGCTGCATTATACTCTGTCTACTAATATCCCATCATTCTATAAATGGCTGGAATAAGTAAATAGCTATATTTTATAGCCCATACTTTCCTCCACAAAGAAGGTAATATGACTAAAATGAGTTGTTATACATTAGTATTTCCATACTTTTCTTCCCAGTGTGTTTGCATTCTCGCACTGGGGATCAGTCATGTCCTTTCCACTCTCACTGACTTCAGCTCCAGCTATGATATCCAAATTAAAGCAGAGCATAAGCAGCTGTAATTGCCATTCAGCTCAGATTTCTAAGAACTCTTGTAATGCGCATTGTGGGCACAGCAAAGGAATTTGTGGGAGGTGGAAACAAATGATGCAAAATCAGCAGAGGCAAACAGGCCACACTTTCGGTAAAGCCCCCAAACTCGATCATTAAATCACTTATAAATTGTGTTCAGAAAGTATTCAGACCCTCTCACATCTGACACATTTGCCCATCGATGTACACTCAGTAATCCCTGATGATAAAGTGAAAATATACAGTACAGCGAGGGCCAAAAGTCTGAGAGCACTAGTGAAAACACTTGTTTGGATCTTTATGGAGAAGGATTCATGCTGCAGCAGGATAACGACCCAAAACATGCCTCAGAGCTCCGCAACAACTGCTTGAAGGTCAAAGCAGATCAACTAGTGCTGACTGCCAGGGACTTTCCTCCACAGTCACCAGACCAGTATTTTCTCTAAAATGTTAGCTGTAATTTTATTTTAACATTTTAAAATATGTTCATTCTGTTAACCTTTATTTAGTTTCTGTTTATTTAAACTATTACTATGAACTTATTAATTAGATAACTTAGTCAACGCTTACATATAACATCTAAGTCACCCAAGTAGGCTGGGTCCCTTTCTGAATCTTGGTCTTCCCAAGGTTTCTTCTTTATAACGTGTAGGGAGATTTTCCTTGCCACTGTCACCCTATGCTTGCTAAATTTGGGATTGGCCTTATAATTTAGAAAATCACCTAAAACTGTAAAGCTGCATTGAGACTATACTCCAAATTGTGGCAAATCAAATTAGCTGGACATCATTTAGAAAAGGATATGCCTGGTTCCACATTTCACACAGTAGCGATAAAGTCCAAGTACCTCTCTGTACCGCCACAATAGCATAGGTCTTGGCAAATGTTTCGAGCATTTTCTATAGCTTGGAGCATTTAGAGTAAAAGGGAAGAGGTTTGAAGCCACCTGGAACCCAACGACTCCAAGTAAGGCAGTCTGTTGTCAAGTTTGTATTTTTAAAACTGACAACAGGAGATCCAGAGGTGCCGACTTTATTCTACAGTTTGGCCAGACAACTCTTGTCAAATACGAAAGGCTAGATTGGGACCATGAGGGAATATCATGCTGGAAGGGTACTACGTATTTCTTTGAAAATGAAAAGACTGAAACCATTTCTTCTGGGGTTGAAGTCAAAGTTAGGATTAGGGTTTTTTGGCTATAAAACAGTGAAACGCAAAAGTAATATATTTAAGTCCACTTAATCCAGTGGAAACAGAGTGTGGATACAGTGGAAAGTCCCTGCGATGTCAGAAAGACAACCGTGTGTGTGTGTGTGTGTGTGTGTGTGTGTGTGTGTGTGTGTGTGTGTGTGTGTTAAGTTACTAAGTTACAGAAATAACCAAGTACCGATACCTAAAAAAGACGTAAGTACATTAACGAAGTACTTGTTCTTTGTTACTTGCCACCTCTGGTCATCGGGAAATACAAATCTATGGGTGTGTGTGAGGGATCTGTCTTGCCTCTTTTTTAGTAAGGTGTCACTACTGCGCCATCTATCTCTGAAAACTGAGATTACATTCATTTTAAGTTGATATTTTTAGCATTACTGTATAGCCTATACACGGTCGTCTTTCCAAAAGACGCTGCTGACTGAATTGTTTGTTTGTCGGCATGTGTGAAAGCTCAAAGAATGTAAAAGAAAAGGAGTTTTAAGAGTTAGAAAATGAAATGAGTCCAAAAAAAGACAGCAGAAAACGAGCGATGAGGGATTTGTGAAGAGAAAATACATAAAGAGAAAGCACTGTGAGATGAAAACATGGCAGTAATTAATATTGGTATGTTTTGTTTGAGACAAAATGTAAGAAGTAGGCCAGTCTATGAGAGTCTAAGAAAGCTAAGGACATTTAACTGGTTTTGTTTGAGTTTGGGAGATTGGGGAAACCATCTCAGCCTTAGTTTATTTCCCATTTGAGTTGAATTGTTACGTTGCTTGTGGATGCCTGTTTGTACATTCCCCTTATTTGGTGGATGCTGGTTTGTATTGTGTGCTTCAAATAAGCACATTCTGTGGCCGTTACTGGATCTGCAATCAACACAGACCTGTACCCGTGACTTCCCTGAATCTGCCCTCCGTCCTATTACACAGTTCACAAGCACACCTACAAGCAGTAAAGTGGAAATTAAGAATCAAAATCTACAGCCTGTCCTTCACTGGTTTGCTGGTAAGGGGGTAATGGTGCACTGGTCCAATTTGCATTGGATATAAATTCGTACAATTCAAGAAACCTTGACTTGCGTCTGTTAAGCATTTGGGTGGTTCTCTTGTTCTCTGAGTTTTAGGGCCATCACTGATACTGATTACATTGTGATGAGTGATAGATGAGTGAGCTCTCTTAAATATCAACAAATCAAGTAACCTGTGGTCAAGCAACCAGATCCAAAATGACCTCAGAAGCAACCTTCAGCTACTTGGTGAAATACAAGATAGTGTCCAGGTAAGACACTCCAGTTTGACCCTTCCAGTGGTGAGACAATGCATTAATACTACTCTTTAAAAATGGTTGATATGACAGCAAAGACAGAACACAGCAGCTCGTTTTAAATATCTCACTAGTTTCAAACACTGCAGTCACAGAGGCATGATCTGGCAACCCTGTAGCCCCGCCTCCACCAGTGCCAATGTTTCAGGGAATAACTTGCCCAAAGTAAAGTTTCTGCTTTTTATACTCTCCTAGTTGCCTGCTCCTAATCAGAATGGATGATTTGGTTGTTCATGAAAAGAGAGCTAAAGGCTGGTACCTGTCCCTCATGGCTCCAAACACAAAGGGACCAAAGTATGCATGGCTTGATCCCTCCAGACTTTACTGCAGTTCCCAGGTATGGAACAACTAGTAGCAAACTGCTTACTTGTTATATTTAGTACATGCTCCTAAAGTCAGGTGCATTCAATGCTCCTCTTTGAATTGCTTCTCTGCTGCACCCAGGCCCTCTCGGACTGTGTGGAGGATCTTCTCACACCATTCTACAGGGAGCCGATTGACCTAGTGGCTGGAATTGACGCAATGGGCTTCATCCTTGGTTGGTACATTGTACACGTTTTTTCTTTGCAGCTGAAAACTTACCTAAAAGACAAGTGACTGCTTTTATTTTTAGCTCCGGCCCCATGTTGGCAGATCAGTACACGCACGGGGCCAAAGCACTAAATATAGGACTGCATGTAAGGGTTAGTCAGTGTAGAAGTGTGCCTGGATTGAAACGAATGCTTCAGGACAGTGTATGACCAGAACACCGTGGACAGCCCTTTACCAAGAATTGCATGGATTTTACTTTGTAAGATTGGGATAAGGACGTCTGCCAAATGACTAAATGTAATGCTAATGTTGCTTTCAGTTAAATAACATGCTCTCACCAAGTACTTTCCTAGGAACACTACACTAATACACGGTAGGGTCTCCCTGTTGTGGCCCATCTTCCTCAGGGTGCACCATAGTGAGTAAACTATAGAGCCTGTACATAACCCCAGGAGATCAGCAGTTATTGTCAAACTAGTCCATCACCAACAATCATGCGACTGTCTAAATAAATTACATGAGATATTCAATACTTTATTATAAAATAAGGTATACGTTCATGATTTTGCTCAGCTGTAGTTTAATGTAGGTGTTTTAAGCATGTTTAAGGTACGCTATGCTATCATATATAGCCTACAGTATATATTAAACTCCTCGGCTTACAATACATTCAACTTATGACGGATTTGGTGGAACGTATCCCCATTGTAAAATGGGGATTACCTGTAGTCAAGACTGATCTCTGTCTCACAAAGCCACTTTTTATAAATGGAAATCTAAATCTTTCGTATTTTCAGGTGCAGCTGTGGCCACCACTCTGAGGAAAGGCTTCCTGGCTATCAGAAAAGCAGGACACTTGTGCGTGCAAACCGAGACACAGGATTACACCGACTACTCCGGCAGAGATAAGCTAATGGAAGTCCGAGTCGATGTGTTAAAGCCAGGTACTAAAACTTAGACACAGAAACAGTTCAGCTTTGAGACGAAGAAACCTAACCACTTTTTATTTTTGCTGGAGAAATGTAACAGGCTGGCATCCTAACCTCTACTGTGTTGGACTTTCCTCTCTGAATAGCTCATTGTGCTTGCTAACTGACCGTTAATGAACTTTCTCAGTGCTGTGAATCCAAATTTCTGCACTGCTGAGGTTGAAGAGGAGGCAGAAGTTTTACTGACCATTTCAGATTTGTTTCCCACTCAGTCACACTTGAGTTGTACTTTGGAGATTATCTGTTACAGCTTACATGTACATGCAAACTATACCTCGTTTAATGTCCTATTTGTGGACCATTTCTTCAGGCTGACATAGGCCCTTTGCCTGCACCTTAATAATAATACTAAAAACCGTGGGGTAAAGTTACTTTAAGAGTGGTGTAGGGTAAAAACGACTATACTCTATATTTGTGTTTTATTAAGTGGGTAAATGTTTGTTCAGAATGCATTTAATTGCACAATACCAACCCACCGGCACGTTTGGCAAAGAAAATGCACAGCTGCGTTCTTAGCAGACTGGGTATACAGCACCATCCCACAAACAGCTGTTCGTTAGCGACACCTCGAAATGCAAAGCTGCTTTTAGTACCTTCTAAGAAGAAATTCGATAAAAAGAGCTGGATTTTTGGCCAGTAATTGGATTTCTCATAACATGTATATCAGTTACCCGATTTCAGTCGGTTTTCTGAGTGTAAGAAAGAGTAACCGACACGGTTGCCATGTTCGCTTTTTCTGAAAACTAAGCTTTATTTGGCCTCTTTCGATTGCTCCGTTTGTTTTCTCGCGGGATCTGGCAACCCCAAAATGAAACGCGTCACGGAGTTAAAGGCAGCAAAACGGCTATTTAACATTTTATGGAGACTCTGAAACGCAGTATATACTCAAGAAAAAGGAGAATTTGAGTATTGAATAATAAAGTTTAATATTGAAGTTTGCGTCACATCCTTCTGTGATGTTATTGGCTGGGTGAGAAGTAGAAATCCGATTACTGCCCGAGTCAAGTAAACCCTAAGGCGTTCCATTAATCTGATTACTCAAGTGCATTTAAACTAAGTGATCAGATTACTGACAGAATCAGATTTTCGGAAGTTATTTAGGATTATTAAGTGCATGCTATTGAATTGAAATTGTCACCACACAGCATTTGTTTATTCAGCACCTCTAACAGCAGCTACGCTGTGTATATATATATATATATATATATATATATATATATATATATATACACACAAAAGGTACTATTTGATCCTTGCCTACCTTTGTCATTTACATTTACATTTACAGCATTTAGCAGACGCCCTTATCCAGAGCGACTTACAATCGATACAGTCTTACAATCCAAGCAATTGTGGGTTAAGGGCCTTGCTCAAGGACCCAACAGTGGCAGCTTGGCAGAGGTGGGATTTGAACCCTGGACCTTCTGGTCCATAGCCCAGTACCTTAACCGCTAGGCTACCTTAACCGCTAGGCTACCACAGTCCTTCCAGGGGGAGATCTGTCTGTCATGATCACAGGGGAGGGTCTGGACCCTTACCCGGAATTCAATGGGCAGTGGCACAGGTACACGCTGGGCACCAGTCTGTCATAGGGTTCACCAGCAGCCCGTCACATTACAGGCACCACCCTGGAATGGCCATTTCCAGCAGCTATACCACCCAGCCTTTGAAGCTGCACAATATTATTAATTATATAATGATAAACATATAGTTCATACTACCTTCAATACTGAGGGTTGGTATTTTTTATGTACGCCCTTTTGTGTTTTGTGTGCGTATCTTATTATTGGTTCTGGCATTTTTAGACAGAAAAAAATAAGTCACTTGTATTAATTCCACTGTAAATGAGACACGTCACTTTATTTTATTTTGTTCAACAAGAAGCTGCAGTATTTTATGAACAGTTTTGTAAGAACTACAACGTTTAAAACAAGCAGTGGAGTTTGGAATCCAAAGACGTGTACTTCTGTTCGAGTATTCTTATCTACAAAAGAGATCTACACTGCAGAAAAAATTAGGGAACCACTGTTATAAAGTCAGCCTCTGCCAGAAAGGCTGGAATACCGTAATGCCATAATGTCCACTAGGGGGCGCACCCGTCAAAGGCAACTTGTTCCAACGGTGAAAATAGGTTTGATACGACATTGCTCAGTCATCTTGTGTGTTAATTGATAATATGTTGTGGTTTCAGGTTTGCGTGTTCTCATAGTCGACCAATGGATCGAGACCGGAGGCACGATGAAGGCTGCCATCAAGTTGGTAGAGAAACTGGGCGCAACTGTTGTGGGTGAGCAAATACTAACACCGTAAAGCTATGAAGAGTCCAAAGGTTGGTCGAGTTTAATGAATGTAGCTGTTGCCCTGTAGGTGTCGCTGCCATTGCCATTGAGAACAGCGAAGGTGGACGGTGGATAAAGGAAAACTATAAGTACTCGCAGTGCATCCCTAATAACCTCCAGTCTGAAATAGACAGCCAATATCTGGAGTCGTTCAAGAACTTCAGTGATTAGACGCTAATAGGGGGGATCTGTCTGTAATTGTTTTGTTATTCATAAACAATTTGCTTGTTGCTAGACCTTTGGTATGACTGTAGATAAATAAATGATACATAAATCACCCAAAGAATAACTAAGATAAACATGAGAATTAGCAAAGGGTGAGTAATGGAAAGATTGTAAAATTTCATAATGACAAATTATACAAGTAAGATTGTTGTCCTTAGTAAAAGTAGCTCCTGTAGCTCGGAGGTAAGAGCTTGCAGTTCCTGGGTTTGGACCCCGAGCTGGACCTCCAAGGTGAAGGATGGCTAGTGCAGTAACAAGGTGTTCCATTCATCTGTGCCCAGTGAATTCTGGGATAGGTTCTCAGAAGAACACTGCTGATCTCTACTTACTTTAAAACAGCATGTTGCACAAGAACAGAAATCATGAAGATAAAAGTACTGTGGTACCTCGTTTCTCGACCGCCTCGGAACTAGTCAAATTCGGTTCTCTGCACATTTTGACTAGAAAAATCTGCCTCGGCTCTTCGGTGCACAGTGATTCAGATTCAAACTAGCCCTCGCTCAGTGAAGATCTCCACAAGGTCTTTATTGCCTTTTTATTTAGTTTTACACCTACAGGACTGTATTCTTAGTGCAAATAAAACCGAAAGGAACGGAATCTTCCAGAACATGGACTGCAGTTAGCTTAGCAGCCCTGAGTTTACCGGTGGAGTAAGTGTTTTACTTTTCACTTTCAATCCATTACTCACTAAATATCATGACATTTTTCAACACTTTATGCTAAAATAAGCTTTGTGTTCATGATTTTGGGTAACTGTAGGTTAATGCAAGTGTTAATGTGTAATCGGTTCCGCTATAATACAGTACAGACTATATTAAACTCATCGGTTCATGATGCTATTAGCTGATGATGGATTTATCTGAACATATCCCCATCATAAATCAGGGAGCTCCTGTACAATACAGCTCCATTAATGCAGATAATGCCTCATACAGGGGGGTTCTCTGGGGGTCTGGTACCCATTCATTCTATTTACATTATTCCTTATGGGAAAATTTACTCGGTACTCATCTTGTGGAATGAATCTTGCAGAACCGAGGTACCACTGTATTTTTTTTTAAAACCACTGTTGTTCTGACTATTGGCCTGTGAATGCTTGTAGTGTTTTAATACATGCACCAGACCTGGGCAAATACTGTAATAGATTTTTATTAATCCCTTTAGTTACAAAAAGTACATAATGTGTAGTACAATAAAAAATGCATATTCTAAAAATCACTGTGTAAAACAATATAAAAAATTCCCATTCTGCTATATTAGTGACATGCCTCAGTATTTAATACTGCTTTTTTATTGCGATATTAAAACTGCATTTCTGATTAAATGCCAGATTGTGCAAGTCAGTACCACTTAGTACCTCACTGTGTGTAAACGTCAAGAAAGAATCCATAATGGCTATCATTTATGTAGTACCACTCATTTTTAAATGTAAAACAGAGAAAGTGAAGAAAGCCCATTCACTCCTAAGACTGCTGTTTCGTAGAATCTCCCGGGTTCTGCTGTGCATACTGTACTTATTGCTTTGGTACCATGGTTTGTATTCGTGCAACGCCTTCGCTCCCTTCACTGACAGCAGTTCGGCTGTTTCTTTTTAGAAGAGGCGTACAAGTTGCTCGTGTTGCTGCTGATTTCTGTGGAAAACAAGAAAATTAGGAGACGACTTCATAATGTCCTTAAAGAACAGAAGTAGTTGTATTCTTCATAGCTAGCAAAATTAGATTTACAGAAGTCTGCTGTTGTTCAGTAATGCACTCGGTACTCACTGACAACCTCGCCAATGCGCCTCGAGCTGCTCTTTTCCAACTCCGCCAGCACGTTGGCCTCGAACGTCAGCGAGGCCACACGGAAGAAAAACTCCCGCACGTTTTCGCCTGGAAGCAGTGACTCGTTAAGCGACGATTTGCTAATCATTTAACCCAAAAAAACACCCAGACTGAGCGGAATTGCAAATGAGTAACGAAACACTCTCTGAGGGTCTGAGTCTGGTATCACAGTTTTGAGTAAATATTAAAAATAAGAGTAGCTAAGTGTCCTGTAAAAATATACTCGAGTACACAGTACAGAGCTCTAAGCTCTAAGCTCAAATTTACATAATTTCCAAAGGAGATCCACAAACTAATGAGCCAAAGCATACACTATATAGACACAAGTTTGTGGACACCTCTTCTAATTATTGAGCTCTGCTATTTATTGTGGCAGTAGAGTGGCAGAACAGTGGCAGCAGAACGGGTTGTACTGATACCCCAGTGACCCTCGATACCCTCGATATGACACGTTTATCGGTTTCCGCTTCCAGCAAGTCTATTCATCAACTTTCTGCCCTGCTGTCCTTAAACAAAGTCCACAGAGAATTGGTTTCCCAGCTTTGATTAAGAACTTGGCTGGCTTGCACAGAACCTTGGCTTCAGCTTCAAAAATGCCTCATACAGGGGGATTGTCTGGGGGTCTGGAACAGATTCATTCAATTTACATTATTTCTTATGGGAAAAATTTACAAGTGAACCCTTGCGGCACCTGCTGGCAGCAAAGAGAATCGCAGCCTCAAAGACCGAAAACACGATAACGTTCCTTCGGTTTCGGTAAGTGTTTTATGTTTTATAAAAGATACTGTACAGTTGTGTTTTAATTAATTTAACTGTTTAAAACAAAATACTACCTGCAAAGTATCTAAACTACTATGCGACTATGGTAATGTTCCGTCAATGTCCATTTTGGGCAATAATTTGGTCAGTTTTTGTAAAAGGAATTCTTACACTGGCGTAGAACAAGTGCAGCTTCCTTACCAGACAAAGAAGACAGAGCCCAGTATTCTGCTTTCATCTCCTCAGCCACTTTAATAGCGTCCTGCTCGATGAGCGAATACTGTGCAGGAGACTAAACAAGCACGTAAATTATTAAAGGATGACATGCACTAATTCAGATATGGCCACGACTCCTAAACAGAAACCATTTAATAAACACTCACGCTCAGATCCTTCTTTGTGCCCACCAGGAAGAGTAGCACACCAGTGGGGTCATTCTCCTTCAGAGCATCTTCTAGCCACTGCCTTTTAGCATGAAACAACCCGTCATTTCATGTGCAGTTGAAGGATTTGTATGAAACAGGTTTTATGATGTATATGCGATTTACCAAGTATGCTGCAGCGAGGCCACGTCGGTCAGGTCGAAAACAATTATTACAGCTGAAAGAGAGTGGAAAACTGTTAGTTGAAACATTTTCAGTTCAGTTTTCATCCACTTTTCCCGGTTGTGGTGAAGAACTATTATTTAGTCTAATAATAAACCACCTGTATAAAGCCACATCGCTAAAGTCGGTCATAGTTTGTCTCCTGTAGATGTACCGAGCTGCTCTTGTGAGTTACTTTTGTTTAAGGTTTATTTTTAAGATAAATGTTGTACACAAGGCATCAGTTACAAGCTTTCCTTATGTTTACGCTCCAAACTTGTAAAGGAACTGAAACTGGCACAGTAGATGATTGGTCTGTGCAACCTACAGGACCCAGTTATTTGATACTGGTAGCTTTACTGTGTCACACAAATTTGTTTAAACTTCATAGTTTAAGTTAAGGGTTGCTGTTGCTGTTGCTGTATGAAATCAGTGTTCTTTTAACATCAGACTATATATATATGAAGTGGGGCGAAAAAGTATTTAGTCAGCCACTGATTGTGCAAGTTTTCCTACTTAGAAAGATGAGAGGGGTCTGTAATTTTCATCATAGCTACACTTCAACTATGAGAGACAAAATGAGGGAAAAAAGTCCAGGAAATCACATTGTAGGATTTTTAAAGAATTTAATTGTAAATCATGGTGGAAAATAAGTATTTGGTCAATAACAAAAGTTCAACTCTTCACCAGGTTGGCACACACTGTAGCTGGTATTTTTGGCCCATTCCTCCAT
The DNA here is from genome assembly GCA_025084515.1 of Ancistrus triradiatus. Lineage (NCBI taxonomy): Eukaryota > Metazoa > Chordata > Actinopteri > Siluriformes > Loricariidae > Ancistrus > Ancistrus triradiatus. The sequence continues at coordinate 21,267 of JAJAGP010000446.1, read as the reverse complement.
GCAGATCTCCTCTAGAGCAGTGATGTTTTGGGGCAACACGGACTTTCAACTCCCTCCACAAATTTTCTATGGGGCTGAGGTCTGGAGACTGGCTAGGCCACTCCAGGACCTTGAAAATGCTTTTTACGGAGCCACTCCTTCGTTGCCCGAGCGGTGTGTTTGGATCATTGTCATGCTGGAAGCCCCAGCCATGTTCCATCTTCAATGCTCTCACTGATAGAAGGAGGTTTTGGCTTAAAGTCTCATGATACATGGCCTCGTTCATTCTTCCCTTAGCACAGATCAGTCGTCCTGTCCCCTCTGCAGAAACACAGCCCCAAGCCATGAGGTTTCCACCCCAATGCTTCACAGTAGGTATGGTGTTCTTGGGATGCAACTCAGCATTCTTCTTCCTCCAAACACGGCGAGTTGAGTTTTTACCAAAAAGTTCTATTTTGGTTTCATCTGACCACATGATATTCTCCCAGTCCTCTTCTAGATCATCCATATGCTCTCTGGCAAACTTCAGACGGGGCCTGGACATGTACTGGCTTAAGCAGGGGGGCACGCCTGGCACTGCAGGATCTGAGTCCCTCTCGGCATAGTGTGTTAATGATGGTAGCCTTTGTTACTTTGGTCCCAGCTCTCTGCAGGTCATCCATCAGGCCCCTCCGTGTAGTTCTGGGATTTTTGCTCCCCGTTCTCATGATCATTTTGACCCCACAGGATGAGATCTTGCATGGAGCCCCAGATCGAGGGAGATTATCAATGGTTTTGTATGGCTTACAAGTTGCTCCCAAAGTTGATTTATTCACACCAACCTGCTTGCCTATTGTAGATTCACTCTTCCCAGCCTAGTGCAGGTCTACAATTTTCTTCCTGGTGTCCTTCAACAGCTCTTTGGTCTTGGCCATGGTTGAGTTTGGAGTCTGACTGTTTGAGGCTGTGGACAGGTGTCTTTTATACAATACAGGTAACGAGGTCAAACAGGTGCCATTAATACAGGTAACGAGTGGAGGACAGAAGAGCTTCTTAAAGAAGAAGTTACAGGTCTGTGAGAGCCAGAAATCTTGCTTTTTTTGTGAGTGACCAAATACTTATTTTCCACCATGATTTACAATTAAATTCTTTAAAAATCCTACAATGTGATTTCCTGGATTTTCCCATTTCTCATTTTGTCTCTCATAGTTGAAGGGTACCTATGATGAAAATTACAGACCTCTCTCATCTTTCAATCCAATTTTCAGATTGTGGAACACTAACTTCAAACCAGTACGATCTAACTACTCTCCATGTGGTCATGGGGGACAGCATGTTTTACTTTTTAATCGTTTTTTTATTTAGAAACTTCAACTCATGATAAATCTAAATGTTTTAACTTTGAGATTCTGGGGAGATGATCTATGTCCAACCTTCCCCTCCCTCAGACACAAGTCCATGACCGATCTCTCACATTCGGCGACCCGAGTGCATCAGACCATAACCATATGTTTAAGACGCATACGAACCCTGAGCCCCTCTGTAATACGTGGAGGCGATGCACTTGAACCGCTCCTGACCTGCAGTGTCCCACCTGCAACAAGGAACAACCAACTTAGCGCAGTACCTCATCACCATCAATGCGTCTTACACTTTGCTCTGTACTTACAGTTGGAGGCTGAACGGAACTCCAAGCACCTCGAACCTCTCCATCTCAAAATCCACGCCAATGGTGGCTTTGTAATTTTTGTCAAAGGCATCTTTGCAAAACCTGGCCAATCGAAGCAAGAAAACGTTAGATCAATATTGACTGAGGCCAGGATTTTCATGGTTTTGCTTGGCGTTGGCTACATAACACTGCATGGCCAAATGTTTTTGGACACTTGCCTCGAACAAAGTTCACTAATGAGAAGGGGTGTCCAAAAAACATTGGCCATGTTCCTGTAATTCTGAAGCTGATTCTTAGTAAACATTAATCCGGCTTCACTCGAGCTTTGATAGGTACGGCTTACCTATTAATCAAGCAGGTTTTTCCCACCGCCAGGTCGCCCACTACAATGACCTTAGAGATTTTGAACCTGATGGACAGAACAGTACAATGAAGAGCTATTTAAACATGGTCTCACTGGCATTAATATATAATCCTCCTCATCATATCTTATATATTATAGTACATAATATGTTACATAGTATTTTACTATGAAATTAAGGATGTGTGGTCTGACAATAAAATCATATCACACCACCAATAATATCATCGTAATAATAATACAATAAATCCTGGCATCTGTCTAATCCATGCATTTACAAAAACCGGACTAGGCTCATTATAGATTCAGTCGCCTCTCTACATTTTGTGTACATCACACGGACAAAGTAGTAACAAGGAAACGAGGACAGCATCAGTGATCATTCATTTGGCTGATCTGACTTTCGGCGTACTCTTTGGGGTGCTTGCTTTTGCGGTGGTTTGTTGTTTCCACCATATGTCCCTCATGTCTGTTGCGTAAAATCCAAACCAGTCACACAAACCTATTGTTTTTCAGCCGTGGTCACCAATCAAGCTACTGGGTTGCCAAACATACATATTCTATTCTGTTCTTTGATAATTATCGATTGTATCGTTCACGATCTGAAATGGTCATGTCTCCCACCTCTAATTTGCATATATCAGGTGGTCTATTCAGAACATAAACAATGGCCCTTATGCAGTAATGGGAACATGTGCTTCGTTACACATTAGTGTGTTTTCCCTGTGCTTAATACTTTTGGAGGTCAGGGGGCGTTAAAGCTACAAACTCACCCCACTGTGCCAGTCCTCTGCTCCTGACAGGCTGTCTTCACCTTGGCATTAAATCCTTTTTCGGTGTGCAAAGCAGCAGCTTTAGTGAAGCACTATAACAAATAAGATAAGTATACTTGCTCATGGTGGAGTAACACAGTATGAAGATTTAAATAGGCAAAAATAAAACCATGTAGAATAACTTCGCAATCAAACAAAACAACAGGAAATCCTTTACTTAAAACCACAACTGCTCTCTACAAAGCTCAAGTTAAGAATAAAAATCAAACCATGTATAACAGTTTACAAGTTGATGCACCCTAACTGTCCTGTGTCTCTGCTTCTTGCTTTTGTTATATGTGCGCTACAAGTCTGCACTTTCAGCTGTGTTCATCTTGCAACATTTAGACAATCAAGGTTGTAGATGTGACACAAACCATCCTATTACACCCCCACTTATCCTCATCAGGGGCACGGGGGAGGGACTGGAGCCTAACTCGGATTTCACTGGATGCACACAGGCGTACACAGGGCGCCAGTCAATTGCAGGGTGCACCGCTTGGGCTGGGATTGAGTCCCACGACCTGACCTCAGGAATTGCCATTTCCTGTGCAAGGAGTAGGCTCTTACCAGTGAGCCACAGGTGCTGCAAAATGCCAAAGATATTCCGGTAAATGCAGCGACTGCCCTGTACCAGTTTACCCAGCAAAACAAACAGTGGCTCTGTAGTAAGAGCTAGAAACAGCCTGGGTTTAAATCCCAGATAGGCCTTGGAATGTGAAGGTCTAACCCCCCAAACCCTCATTTGTGACTCTGACCTGGTTAAGCAGGGGTAAAACAGTATGGTAACAGTATGTGAAGTCAAGACGAAGTGTGTTTTGGATAGATCGATGTATTACTTTAGGAAGTTCGGCGATGACGCGGTCTTTCCGTACAGGAGGTAGCACGCTCATGATGAAAACCCCTGTAAGAGAAACAGCAGGGTGTGAGTCACACCTGAGTAATCACACCTCTTCTGCGAGACAATGGTGACATAGCAGTTAGGGTACTGGGCTGTTGACCAAAAGGATGGGGGTTCAAGTCCTACCACTGCCAAGCTGCCTCATTTCAGGCAATACCCCAACATGTACTGACGTTTTGCTATTTCCAGAGTAACAAGGACAAGTTTTCGAAAAACAAAGTGCCTGTGGACTAAATATTCAATTAGCATCACAGGGAACTTCTCATTTTTCTCCACTCTCCATTTGTCCCCACTTGCCCTGCTCGGCGTAGAGGGGGTCACACTGGCCAAGCAAATAGGGGGAGCAGGCATAAGTGTGCCCGGGGTGGGATGCCAGTCGTGCCTCGAACTCGCACCCAGGTCACCACGGTAACCGGACCGCTGGGCCACCCGAGTGCCCGTGCTACCGATACAATGTAAAGAGATTTAAAGGACTCCTATAAAGAGACTGCTAGGGGTCGTCCCACAAAAACGTGGCCTTAAATCTCCGTCTGCTAATCCTGCAAATCTGTACACAAAGGAACAGCAGCTCATTTGCAGCAGAACTGCCACTTTCGACGATAATTATACCCTCCGAACCTTCACTTTCTTTGGTCAAAACACAAGTATTATATGAATTCGCCTCTATAGGATTGAGTGCGTACAAAACGCCTCTTAAAGAAAGCATGCTGTAATGTTATAGGAGCCTAAAAACCTAATATGCCCGTACAAATCGGGAGAATTTGCAAATACGATCCCGCACCGCTTACTACCGTACTAAACAGTACGCAGCGCCATTCACCTAGCACAGACGGCATACTATTTTACACATACTATGCAGTAGAGTAGTATGCGCTTCAGGCGTAGCTTTTTCCGCACTTACCTCAGCGCACGGACTTGTGTGTGGTTTAACTCGTCACAGCCCCGCTATCCCGAGACAGATGTGTTTAAACACCGCAGCTTCCCTGCCTTTTTCAGTCGCTATGTTTCGTCCTAACTATTCAAAGTTAGTGTTTTAGAGGCTTGGCTACGGAAGTACCGGTTAGTCACTGCATGAAAATTCATTCCAAGCCTCTTTTCCCCCCCTCACCATCCCTCTGTCCTTCCAAAAACAGCAGGAGTACAGCTGAGGCGAGCTGAAGAAGCTCACTACTGCCGCCTGGTGTCCTTATCCAATATGAACGCAAGCAGAGAACAAATATGGCGCGATCAAGGGATGGCATCCTTTGCTAATGCTAACTCCAAACCGTGCCGCAATTGACGAATATTTATATACTGCTCAAAAAAATAAAGGGAACACTTGGAGTTACATTGTGCTGTTTAAGTGTTCCCTTTATTTTTTTGAGCAGTATATATTCGTTCATTCATTTATTTGAAACAGGACGAAATATGTAAGCTATCTTGCTGTTAAGTGCAGCCCTGGTTCCACTTGGTTGTGATTTAGGGATTATGTTTAAGTAAAACATAATTTGGGACATGTCTTTTGTTAGTCAAATTGAAGCACAACAGTATCCTGTAGTACCTATTCAATCTTTTTAACCTTTAAAACAAAAGAAAAATATGTTTTTTTTTAACCCCTAGTAAAGCAGACAACCTGGTACCAGTTTTCTCAAAATTTCTATAGAGGAATGACGTCCATTTGTAAAAGGTAGATAGAAAAGAATAATGACAAGAATGAGTATAGTGTAGAAAAAAGGAAAATAAGTCAGTAAGAAAGTAACAAGTTTAAGAAGAATATAATATGGAAAACAGATGGTCATTTTACAAAATATAAACACTGACCATGAGATCAGGCGTTATTAAATCGAATTATTATCCACCATACATACGTCACCTCCCTCTTTGCACCTAGAACGAGGAACATTTTTCTGTTCTTCCTTGTTGAATTGTTCAAGTGCAGTCATCTTTGGCTCTGACTTGGCCACTCAAGGATACGAAGGTGAATGTCCTTGAACGACCAACTCAGAGTCCTAAGCCATGGTGTTGTTTTTTAGGGGGTGTGTTTACCACTTTATCTTTTGAAAGCACCTTTGCGTAACCATGCGATATTGGTAGTGAAATCAAGTAATCGAAACCACTACATGCTAGGAAAGGATATGGTGATTTTCTTTAAATACTGTATTCATCTATTTCTGTCTATTTATTGCTCTTTCTGTCTGTATAGTCCAATGCAAAGTTGGTGCACTAATGTTTAAACAGCATTTTTATGTTGATTTTCTAAAAGTTCAGACAACCTTTTCAGAACTTATATATCACACTTAAATTTATATCTCCAAATGTTAAGGAACAATTAACAGTTCAGTCAATATTTAAGACCTGCCAGCCAAAGAATTGGTAGACCTTGTACAGTTACAGGCCATATCCAAATAATGTATTCCTATATTATTCTAGATTTTAATCAGTGGTACGTTTTTGATATTTTATGTCAGTACACTACACTGTTACTACTGTGCAGAGAATGGTCCACCACCAGAATAACATCTTGTCTGCATTGGTCTGATGGTGGTTCTTGTCCACCAATAGATGAGTTAGAGGGTGGCTGAAAAACTGTGCATAGTCAGTAAATGTGTGAGTGTGCCCCTGTGGTTGACTTACCTGTTAACGGGGATAAAGGCAAGTATACCTAGTCAATGACAAAGAAATGTATTTTCAACAGTTTTACCACTGATCCAAAGTTTATTCACAGTAATTGCACTAAAATGCAAGGTAAGGTACAGACTGTTCACACTTTAAAGGCCAGTTTAAAGTCTTCACCCATCATAAGGCACACATGACTATAAGCCTTTCTACTGAGAGTCACAGCTCTGACCTGCAGTACCCAAGAAACATCATTCCCAAATGCAGATCTTCATTTCATGACTGACTGTAATGCGATGTATTAGAAAGGTATATACAGATCATGACTAAAGGTATGTTTGCAGAATCACCATCTTGTCACATGGTACATGCATCCAAACGAAATCTGCAACACAACGATAAATGACACAGTTCCATTCCAACAGCTTGCATTAGTTTCCAGAAGTATTTACAGAACTATTTAGCCCTCCCAACTGTACGGCGTCACATGTGCTGTTGGGAAAATATGAAGAGACACTCGGGTAGCACAGCTGTCTAATACAGTCCCACCACCGCACGGACTCGGGTTTGAGTCCTGACGGTGATTTACAGCTGTGTCTGAGGGAGAGGAGGCCCAGCCCTACAACCCCTCCAAGACATGCTTATGTTTACGCCCTGTGTTTTCCAGGAAAAGCCACCAGAGCCCCTGTGAACCTGACCAGGGTTCAAACATAAAATAAATAACGTAATAAATAAAGCATGTAACACGGTCGTTTGGCAGGACCTTCATTATTCTTGCAGAACCAGGGGACTGACTGAGGTTCGCTTTAAAACAAATGTCGCTAATGTTCAATTTGTGCAACTCACAACGCTCACAGAACAATACAGCGTAAGTAAATGTCCCATAGACGAGCCAGGCAGCCTGAAGACAGTTACAGGTACCGTCATAAATGACACACTCACAAGTGAACCGACACAAATGTCATTACAAGCTGCCAAACGACAAGAAGAACATTGCTTATGGTAAAGAGTTTCATGTGTCTGCATTGTAACGTAACATTATTGCTTGTCCTGTATACAACCACAGAGTCCACAACATGTCCTACTCACATCACACTAGACATTTTAAAGATGTTTTCAACCTAATTTCTCGAATACATATGGCAGTATAAGAGCAGGTACTGGGACCATGTACAGCACTGTGCAGAAGTCTTAGGCCACCATTAGATTAGATATACCATTCTGTTAGCAATAGTATAATGACCATATATAATTATTTTATCTCTTTATTAGAATACAACCAGAACATTCAGAAAATTTGTATGCAATATTAAAAATCTGAAAAAAGAGCTTCTATGGGCTACAGTGGTGAGTATTTATACTTATGCTTGAGCAATAGTAGCATCTGGCAGCTTCAGCAAGATGCCAAGTTAACCTTTCTGCAGTCTTTTGGGAAAGGTAGCAGCCAAGAAACCACTTTTTTGGGAGGGGAACAGGATGATAATGACAAGGAATGCTAACACTGGTATGAAAATCCAAGTATGAAATTGTTGGGCTCAAGTCATCGACAATATTTTATATATGGTAATTATACCATTGCTAAAACAGCAAATCTAATGGTGGCCTACGACTTTCACATAGTAATGTATACTGTATATGAAAATCATGTTACAATTCAGTCAGATATTTGTGCTTTTAACACACTGCTGTATCGGAGAGGAGAAGCAGGTTAATGTGTTGAACATGAACCAAACAGGGGAAACAAAGCAAAGCATCCTGATTAACATGGAGCCTAACCCGGAATTCGCTGGGTGCAGGCAGAGATACACCCAAGTTGCTCCTGTTTAGCATTTTGAAAAAGAAAGTGGTTTATAAAAAAAAATTCAAAAATAAAACATATGGTTAAAACATTCGGTTAAAGTATATAATGGTGTAGGCCTGTATTGATTATGTATTTGTAATTTATTTTTATTTATTATATAATTTGGGTAAATATTGGTGAAGAAAGTGTAACTGAACAATAGATTGGCCAATCAAGGACACTCCCACCAACGATTCAACCACTTTGGACAGTTGTGGACCAGGTTTAGTGAATTGTATTTCCAGATTAGGCATGAGTTTGCTGGTAACACTTCCGCAGTGCAATTAGTAATAACCTGCTGTTCCTTTCTTGGAACAGGAGACCTTTTGGTAAATTGTTTATCACACATAGTGGATGGAGATTAGGTTAAAAACACTGTGGTATTCCCTCAAATTCAATCACAAAAACACCAGTGGCAGTGATATTCTGGAGAGTTTCTTGAGAAAAGGTTGTGAGTGACAAATTCCAGTGAAATGGGCCACACCAAAACGAGTAGACCATTTACGAATGTGGGTAACCGAGCAGTGAAGTACTCCTTTGGAGCGACTGACTGATCAGTCGTCGAGAAACTGAGAGCTACTGCTGCGGTGGGTTCCATTCTGCTCGAGGCGGCTCTTCCTTCTGGGAAAGAAGTCAGCCCTGAGCAGCCGGTAGAAGTAGATGAGAATCATGGTGTCCATGAGGAGCACGGTAAGCAAGAAGCAGATGCCGTGGTCCAACCAGGAGTAGTCACGCACGATGTGGTAGGTGATGTAGAACTGGGCAGCCAGACGGAAGGCGATGTATGTAAAAAGGTTGAGGAGCTTGTTGATACGGTAGAGACGCGACGCCTGAGCTCCCGCCAGCTTTAGCAGGAGCCGTGCGTGGAGAGTTACGCTGTTGACCTCGACGAGGAGGGCGATCACTGCTCCTGAAATGTAGCGCTGGATGTACAGGGCGTACAAGAAGCACCACAGCACCTGTGGGTTACAAGCACACAGTTCATTACAGGGAACCTTTGGTCGTACAAACTAAATAGCAGAAACACCATGCGAAAAAGGAGCTTATGGGTCAATATTCACTTGGGATTTCTACATATGGTTGCAAACTGATTATTCATTAGTCAGTTATTCATTAATCTTGGTGGAATCTGGTAGTTTAGCAAATCAATGATTTCACTACGACATCTTGCCCATTGTTCATTAAGTTCACAAACCACCTGCAAAATGACCTTTGACGCCCCAAACACAACACTAATAGACACTCGCTGAAGCCTGTGCATCTCTGGGTGTATATTGCACGGTTGTGTAATTTCTAGATTTTCTTATACAAATCTATTGTCATGTTTGTCACCTAGTGTTAGACTTGCATTACATGACTACATAATGTTTTCGTATGTTTTCACATACAGCATAAATCTACAGAATTGAAAGATGGTGTAAACAGGTTCTCATTTTCTAAGTAAAGGAAATTGTATTTTTTTTGTAATCATACTCATACGCAACAGATAGAACTTAGACAGACAACAGATATTGTTAGATCCACAATATAAAGCCCATCTAACTGTACTGATGTGGTATTCACAGCTGTTCATATAAAGGCACTGTTGTTCTCTGCCATTGTGAAAACAGAGATTCCCTCAAACACAGGCACTTTTGTGCACCCAGTGTGACTCCTCCTGCCATTTTCAGAGCAATCTACGATAATACAGCTATTTAATAACTGAACAGCTAAATATTTAACTGCACTGTGTTGAAACTATGCAACTCACCAGGAAGTGATGAAGCAAGAATTCCCATGATCCTCTGGCATACCCTGAAAATATAATGTCACCTGCATCTTGTAGAAAGTAGCCTGGAACAACAAGTGCCCATGGTGAGTTTATGGTCAAGTTGTGCTTCACAGTGACGTTCACTGAATATAGTAGGATTTGTTTGCTTTGTGATACATTAAGAACAGCCCTTCTTGTTTTTCAGTGAAATAGTAAAAGACAAAGATGTTTTAAAGCCCATTCAACTAAAACAGACGTAAATCAATACAGCAATATGCAAATTAGCCACAATTTCTAATCCTCCTCCTAGCCCATAATAGCTAATAGCTATGTTAGCTTGCGCTAGTGTATTAATCCTGCAGCTTGCGATTTGAAACAAGACGGCATGCTGGAAATTGTGTGCTGGGTTTAGTGTCAGAATTTCTGTATACAATCCTCAACAATTTATTTAATGATAGTAAAAAATAACTGCCACTATTTTATGCATCACGTTAGCATACACTGTGGCTAAGGCCAGAGCTAGCAGGATGACTAGCACAGCTAGCTAGCAGAGATTTGCTAAAACTTCACAACCCTGAACTTCTTTGTCAAATGTACTCTGAAAATCTCTTTTCTAAATGAAAAAGCACCCAGTATATATCATAATAAGGCTGATCTATTTTAATAATTTACCCTGTGGTTTACAATAATATGGCAACAGAAATATCAATTCATGCAGCTCATTCAGAATTCATATAATAAAAAACGCATTACAGTTTAATCTTTAAATGAAACCATCAACCTAACTAGCGTATCATGTTTGTATTCTGTTCTATGGTTTTAAAAACTAAGCTATTACTTATTCACCTGCTTACATGAATATCATTTGAGTTCAGTCATACGCTTTTCCCAATCCTAATGGCCCACTTTACCAATCACAGCTCGCAAGCAATCTCTGGCAGACATCACGAGGAGTAATACGCAAGTAATCAGTTTACATATCAGATTAGAACTGGAGCAGTTCAGTGAGGCTTGAAAAAGCAGTCTGAAGGGAATATGGGGTTTGCTACTGACCTGAAGAAACGCAGACTAGTAGGTAGGCGACTGGTGTGGAGTAGGAATAGATGTCGCTCAGCATCTCTGGCCATAGACTCACGCTGTAGACAGACAAAATCATTGCTGATGACTCCAACCCTTCTCTTATGGGTTATTGAGTTGCATATAAACTGAAAAATGCCATGCCACACTGTCAAACTTTCCCTCAGGTGTTTTGTTCTTACAGCTCCTGGGTGGCACAGTGGTCTGACAGTACAGTAGTCCACATTTAGGGTGACCCAGGTACGAGTCCCAGCAGCCACATTCGAGTCGGATGTCACATGGCACTTAACGCCCACCATACGTTCTGTGAAACTGTGCGTTACATGATCTGGACGTTGTCTGAACACTGTTTTATGAAACGTACTTAGCAATGCTGTATGGGATCCTGTAATGTACCGCTATTGACTAAATAGCCAAGATATTTCAGTGTTTCCCATAGATTGGTGTATTTAACACCAGCATTGACCTCCACATACTGATTTTCTATGTGTTGTACCATTTAAGATGGGTAAAATCTTATCTCACTGTAGAGCTGAGATAACTCTCTCTCTCTCTCTCTCTCTCTCTCTCTCTCTGTCACACACACACATTGATGGAATGAGAAACTGTCTTTTATGTGACGGTGCAACAAATTTCCTGTCATATTTATGACACGAGCAGGCATTTCGGAAGAGAGCAGGGAACTGAGAAGTGGGCACAAACTGTGAAGAAAGCACAATGTTAGAGAAGTGCATCAAATCCTGTGCTGCGTTGCAAAAACGCAGTTCTTGTTTCTCCTCCTGTCTCCTATATTATTGCAAGAACGCCAGGGCTAATGGGACATTCTTTCCCAAAGAACAACATACCTTTCAAAACACCACACAATCAAAATCACAGCCTCAATCCATCCAAAATCAGGTTGAACCTCCAACAACTCTAAAACTCCATCCCGTATCATCTCTGGAACTTCACCTGCTCTATCCAGTAGTTTCTAAAACAGTTCCTGCCACATACCAAACCATTATCCACCATTTAATTGGTCCACCTCATTTAGTCCCAAAACTCGCCGTTCCATCCCATATTATCACTGAAACACGTTTCCTGAAACTTCATCCCGTCCAACCTCAAGCCTTTTCACACTAATGCCTCCAAAGCAGACGCTATGTCACCCACCAGGTGATGGCCCAGGGTCCAGTGAGAAGTGAGTGGACCAGAGACACGCTGAGATTTCTCCACTTCCAGGAGCAAAGCTCATCCCGCTCCACTACTTTAGGCAGAGGCAGTTTCTTCAGGAGGTGATGGACCACCCGAAACATGAGAGAGCACATCAACACGGAGACTCCAGGATTGTGATGCAACGCCAGCAACATTCCCTCCATCTTCTTCCACCCTCGTTCCTCGTTTCTCTTCGCTGCTGTTATCCACGACCGTTCCGCCTCGGGGGGTGGGTGGGGGGAACGCCAGTCCTCCAAAGCCTGGATGTATGGGTGATAGGAGGTCTAAACAGGCAGCTCCAAAGGACAAACTCTGTCTTTCTGGTCCCCCTTTGTGCACATTGTCTTGCTTTTAGCAGCTCCCCAGGGCACGAAGGCAGACTCAGTCCAGCGCATTCTTCTCTTCCCCTCGCTCGAAAAAGCCGTCTGCTGCTGCAGCTCCAGCAGACTGAAGGGTGTGAGAGGGGTGATGGAAAAAGAGGAGGAGAGTGGAGAGGACAGGAGAATACAAGCGAGGGGAGGGCTGTAGGCTCGGAGAAATGCCAGGAGCCAAGCAGCGACGACGTCACGTTATTTCATGAAATCATAACAAAGACGTCCGACCCAGAATCCAGCACACATCGCAGAATGCAGGAAGACAAAATGGCTGATTGTTCCCACCCAACAATGTGTCGCTTATGTATCAGCAATGGAGAAATTGCAGGCACTGTCACAGGACCCTCCATTGACTGTTTATTAGCTGCCACCGAAAGATGGCCATGAGGTGCTCGGTAGACGAGCACAAGCAGCGCTTTTGGTGTGTTTTGTCAAGGGAATTTTGCACCCACTTATTAAGAAAGAGACAGAGCATGTGTCTGTGCAAGTGTGGGTGATTCTGTGGGAGAGTGAGGAACCTTCATTACCACCCATCTCTCTCTCTCTCTCTCTCTCTCTCAATTCTCTCTCTCTCTCGGTGGGGGAAGGGGAGTGGGAAGAGCCATTCATGATTGGGCGAGTGGCTCCACAGCATCTAAATACAATACCTAAAACAATATGAATGTTACTAATACTTATGCACTACATGCTTACAGTATATTCTTAAATCAAATTTCACTCCAAGTGACCAATCACAAGCACTCAGTTTGAGTGCACACATGCAAGCATATGGACCCTCTCTCTATATGACACACAAAAAACATAGATATTATTAGAGTATTTCCAGATTTTGAGCTGACAATGATCAGATAAAAAAAAACGCTCGAAAAATAACCTTCAATATAAATCAACATCTAGTGGACATGAAGTGCACTACTGAGGGAGCAGCAACCCTTTATTTCTCCCCCATGTAGGTCACTTGTATAGGGAGTATTGATTATAATTGACATTTAATGGAAAGGGCCATAAGGCAATAGCTTATATTGTTTTACTGAAAAGGGTGATTCAGTAAAACAATATAAAGAAGTATTTTTTTTTATTTGTATAATCTCTATTTCCAATACTAAGACTTTTTCCAATTTAAAAATAGCTGAAACATCCTGTTCAGTCAAATAATCAAAAATATTCCTCTACGGCCCTTTACCTTAAATGTCATTTCTCTCAAATAATTGACTCCAGCACCCTACACAGGAACTAAAATAATGGTGAGCTTAGTGAGCGTTGTGTATACCGGATGCCTTTTTTTTGGAAATTCTGATGTTTATAAGCTAAAATTTGGAAAAATGACTGGATATGCTGCCATCTGGTGGACAGAAAAACGCATTACACAACGAGCATAATACAGTTACATAACAGGCTGATTCGCCTATCTTATACAATGTTTGTCCACCATTAAAAACAAATTATAAAGGAGATCATTCATCTGCAGGACCTCCCAAACAGACTGGTTTCACTCTATATATTTATCATTCATTTGTATTCATACCCCGTTAATGCGATTCAGGGTCACTGGAAGCAAGGGTCTACTATGAATTATGTTCCAGCTTAATTATAATGTAATTTATGATGGGTGGATATGAAAGAATAGCCACAAGAGGGCAGCACAAACGCACAGCAAAAAAAGAAAAAAGAAAAAAAATCTGCGTATAGGAAACCCCCACAGTTTGCCATAAGGAGGTACAGATCAATTACAATTAGATTAGATTACAGTCAAACTGAAAATTGTATGTAACGTCACTCAAGTGTGTGTGTGTGTGTGTGTTCTGAAATAACCATTATTTATAGACCATTTTACTCTGATTGCCTGTTTTGCACCATTAATTCTTCATTTCTATCCACAGCCACAGAGGCAGTTCAGCCAGTTGAGGGCTCAGGTTGTACCGCAGGCCCTAATGTACATGTAGGCCCAATAAGCTACACCTTAAGCTGAAATATAATGCTTTCCTATATATCCAGTATGGCTAAATGATTCCTGAAAGTCATTCTGATGTCTGAAACTCTCTCTTACCGAAAACCCATGTCAAGCACAATATACTGGCTGGTAGGATCAGCGGTTTGGAATGTGTGGGGACACAGCTGGCCACCTCCTTCAGACCTGAATCAGTCTGATTAATGTGTGCGGTAATACACATCCATTTTCTAAAGAACTTAGTGAATATTAATATCATCTCAAAAATGGATCTGTGAAACGTGGCCGATTCAATAACCAAGAAAGACATTGAGGGATAGCGTTTACTCTGAACGCCGCAACCAATCCACTTAGAACGCATTCATTTCTGCTTTAGGTTCTGCTAGTGTGTGTGTGTATGTGACTGTTTTAAGTGATATTGAATACAGCTACATCTGTCCTCATATTTGCTGTTTCCTAATCCGTACCACTAAACAACACAATCAGAATTTTGACTATTCTAGTAGAAAAACAGGCATCTGAGTCTAACCGAATGTTCTTATATGCACAGTAGGGACCAACGGTCTTTGAGCACTAGTGAAAATGCTTGGTCGGATCTTTATGGAGAAGGATTCATACCGCAGCAGGATAATGAGCCAAAAACACACCTCAAAGCTTTGCAACCACTTGAAAACCAAAGAAGATCAATGGCCTGTCATGGACTTTCTTCCACGGTTACCTGACTTAAGTCCTTCCAGCAGTTATGGGGGCACTTGAAGCCAGAGAAAGCAGAACATTCAGCAACATCACAAGATGCTCTTTGGAGTATTGGGAAATTGTGCTGGACATGGATAACATGGATTATCAGATTTGGAAAGCTTGTGGAACCTGTGCCAGTCTGATGTTACAGCTTCCTATTGATCATATGACTTGTGGTATGAGCCATAACTTTCAGAAGTACAAGTGTGTTAGGGTAACTGGACTGAGTGAAAACCTGGAGACATGACTAAAATATGTATTATGTATAAGTAAAATATTATGGATTTCTTTCAAATTAAGGCAAATTGGGTTGATACAACAATGTGGAAAAAATTCAGAATTCCTAAAGAATTTTAATCGTTATAGTTCATTATACAGTGTAATGTTAGAGACAGCTAACAAATACTATTTTTCAGTGTTCTAGGTCGTTTGTATTGATTATTTAAATTATATACCATAAATGTGCAACTGTATCACTGTGCAGGACACTTTGCTTAATAATAAAATGTTATTTTTTAAAGATAATTATATGAACTATCTATACATGTAATGTCCTGGGGACGGAAATGGCACCCATTCGGTGGAATGGCTCATATACTCTATCTGTAAGCACGGGCCTTTTCCTCTTTCATAAGGCTGTATTTCACATTTTATATCACTATGCACTGTATATACACAATGTACAGTCTCAGATTATCCGATGATGGAAAAATGACCACCTTTTAAAGGCTCATCATGTCTGTTTCTACTTAAGTGCTTTACTGCTGTATAGTAGAAACTCAGTCTCTACATTCTTATGAGCATAAAATAACACTAAGCAGTAAATAAAAACATTTACCCAAAAGATATGCCATAACCTCTTTCTCACACTTCAAGAACACGTCTGGCTGCATGTTTCCATTGTGCTTCATGTTGGCTGGGTGCCCTCAGGATGGGTCAGTCATCGGTGAGGAATGCACAGCATGGTTTATTCTCACTGAAACCAAGCATGTGGCAGAGCAGCCTCACTAAAAGCACACTTGTAAAAAGTGCGCATGAAAAGGCCTTCACAGCTGAAGCTCCAAACACTACTCCATTCGTTAGCGTTTACACATTAATGAGTGTCCCCAGTATTACATGCTTCACGGCAGAAGTTAATCCTAGAGAGAACAAAGACATTTCAAAACGTACGAAAAAGTCCTGGTGTGAACTCCCCATAATGTAGACCAGTGGTTCCCAACCTTTTTTCCTTGGAGCCCCCCCATGAGTAGGTAAAAAGCTGCGCCCTCCCAGCCAGAGTACACACAGACCAAAAGAAGAAAATGACTCATTGCCACCCTTTATTGGCAAAAATGAACATAAAACATAGCTTTTTTCCTTTTCTCTTGGGTTCCTTTTACAACGTTGCCTATTCTTTTTGAGTGAAAATATATTTTTCAGTAATTTTATATACGTGATTTCCATTGAGTGCATTATATTAAATTTAATTAACTGAACAAAATGATTGAATTATAGTAGATAAATAATGTTTTCTTCTTATTTAAATCAGGTTTGCTTAGCATAACTCTACCATGACCCTAATAAAAGTACATATTTAAAGACTGTATGCCATCTCGTCCATTACACTGTACCGAGAAGCAAACGTTGGTCGTTTTAACATTTGTTTATGTATTTATTATCATCATGTCAGCATCAGTGACTATATCCATGACCAGAGTAAGGTTACAGCTACACTCATCAAACACACTCAGTGTTTTCTCATTTAAATTAACCTTCTGATCTTAAGATGTCACCTGAATAGTTGGGACTGTCCCAATCTCACAACCTAATATAGTCACCAAACCAGTCCTACACCACAGAGCTTGATCTCATTAAAATGGCATTATTTATAGACATACAACGCCTATGAACATTCTCGGTTTTTCAGACTACTGACCTCGGAGGTATGTAAATAAGAAGGAGGAAGTGCCGTCTAACACAATGACGTTGCCCAGGACTGGATTAAAGAATCAACCAGCTCCATGGATATCTAGGAAACCCTGCAAGAAGTATCACAGGTTTATTATTTACATATTGCTTTACTGTTTCAAGGTATTGCAATTCAGATCATATTTACATCATTGCCTATACCTCCTGTCAAAACACAGCAGTAACACGAAGCCACTCAAACATGCACTAACCAGGTAATCCAAGCACAGTAAAGCAGTATCTACTATATTAAAAGGTTATGCAAAATGAATATACATTCAAAATGAATTACATTCAGTCACACATCTCTCAAGACTATTATTTCCACCAAGCTACACCGAACATCTGACATCTTGTACGTAAGTATTGCTCTATTTCCTTTATATTACATAAGGACTCTTATATAAGGCCTTAATCTTGTTCAGTTTCAGTCAGAGGTCATAATTTGAGCCTGGATCCTCAGGATTTTTTTTCTTTCTCACTGTCATATCTGCTGTTTATTATGGGGAAGGATCATCCACTGGTGCTTGCACAGCCACCCCTAACCACTGTGATGGACTGGGAACTACAGACTCGTCTGCTTGTCAAATAATAATTATACGCGTACCGGATACTTTATTAGGTACACCTGTTCAACAGCTCGGTAATGCAACTATGTCATTCTAGCCAATCACTCGATGCATCCAGGCACGTAGACCTGGTCAAGATGACCTGCTGAAGTTCAAACCGAGCATCAGAATGAGGAAGACAGGTGATTTAAGTGACTTTGAATGTGAC
The DNA here is from genome assembly GCA_025084515.1 of Ancistrus triradiatus. NCBI lineage: Eukaryota > Metazoa > Chordata > Actinopteri > Siluriformes > Loricariidae > Ancistrus > Ancistrus triradiatus. The sequence goes on along the minus strand of JAJAGP010000446.1, from coordinate 3,326 downwards.
ATGGTTAACCACTACAACCGAGGAATGCGGAAAAGCATCTCTAACCCAAATCTCTGAAGAAGGTTGTTCTTATGGCTAAAGAAGGTCCAACACGGGACTGGCAATGAAGATAGACAGATATACTGGGTAGTGAAGGGTTGTTAAGGCTGTCACTGACCAAGGCATTTATCCTTAGTTGCTATTCCTGTACCCTGTAAGGTTTTATCACTTCGCTCTGGTTAATGTCGCCTGCTACATACCGTAAATGTAAATAAACACCTCTCACAGAAACGCTGAACTGGCACTTTGTCCCTTTTTGCACGCCGTAGAGCTAAAGCTGAAGGCTGCGTTGCCTGGAGACCAGCAATGTTGGCGTTAGTCCGTTAGAGAACAAGATGGAGAAGTACGAGAAAATTAAAGTAGTCGGGAGAGGAGCGTTCGGGTAAATAGCTGCTTCCTGCCATTGAAACTTTATTATTGTGTGTCTATGATTTGTATATCAGGTATAGCTTTGCAAACGTTATTATTAAAGCGGGAGTCGGACACGTATATTATGCAGTCCGTATAAGTTCTACGCATGCGTCAGAAAGTTTTGTTACGCGCGGGTCCGTTAATCACCAAACAGCTAGCGTATTACTCAACCGTAAAAAAACTAACGGAGCCTCCAGTTTTCAGTATTATAGAGAAACGTCTGGTATTAATAGTTTGTGCTAATTTTTTATGGAATAAGGTGTCGCTTTTTTGAGGCAGAAATGCAAGAAACGGTGTTACGTACAGCGCGTCACGGAGTCCCATACAGCTGACTTTGTTATTGAATTTAGTATCGATTATATTGAAGACAATAAAGCTAACAAACACATTTCACACCGTGTATCTTGGTTGTAGAATATCCTTCAATGCACCAAACAGCTATACTCTCACTCTCTCTCTCTCTCTCTCTCTCTCTCTCTCTATATGTGTGTGTGTATGTGTGTGTGTGTATATATGTATATATATATATATATATATATATATATATATATATATATACACACACATATATTTACATAAGCGATATAAATAGTATGCAGATTTCATATGTTTTTGGCGCTGTACGTTTATGTGGTAACACTACCAGCGTCCTGTACAGTGAGGTCTCAGGTCAGGTTCAGGCGTTGACCTTTAACACGTCTTATTCTCTGTGACAGGATCGTGCACCTTTGCCGGAGGCGAACCGACGGTGCTTTGGTCATCCTGAAAGAAATCCCAGTGGAGCAGATGACACGGGACGAGCGTCTTGCAGCACAGAATGAGTGCCAAGTCCTCAAGCTACTCAGCCACCCGAACATCATCGAGTACTATGAGAATTTCTTGGAGGACAAGGCACTCATGATCGCAATGGAATACGCACCAGGCATCAGATTCTTCTTGCTGTTGTTTTGCATGAGATTTGAATAAATATGGATCTAACTGTACTGTTAGGTTTTGCCTGAAGGAAACCCGTACAGAGTCGAGAAATAACTGTTACAAACAAAACAATTTACATGGCGACAAAAATACTTTCAGAAATCATTTAGCACATCCTCATTTAGCACAGGAGAGTGTCGTACTGCATAATCGCCTCTCCAGGGAAAAATCGAAATAAAAAATTCAGAGTAGGGTTTCTGCTGGATGTGTATTTATGTGTTTTATCGGTTTCCCATCGTATAGGTAAGGTATTATGTCCAGACGTGTGTATAATCTGTATGCTGTCTGTACATGTGTGTGTGTTGTAGGTGGAACGCTTGCTGATTACATCCAGAAACGATGCAATTCCCTGCTGGATGAAGACACCATACTGCATTTCTTTGTGCAGATCTTACTGGCGCTCTACCACGTGCACAACAAGCTCATCCTTCACCGAGACCTCAAGACCCAGAACATCTTGCTGGACAAGCATCAGATGATAGTCAAAATAGGTGACTTTGGGATCTCCAAAATTTTGGTTAGCAAGAGCAAAGCGTACACTGTAAGTATTGGCCAGTGTCTCACTCCTGCTGATTTAGCACATATAAGCTATGATCCAACGGTATAAGAGCCCGTCCTTCATTTGTAGGTTGTAGGGACTCCCTGCTACATCTCTCCTGAACTGTGTGAAGGAAAGCCATACAACCAGAAGAGCGACATTTGGGCTTTGGGCTGCGTGCTCTATGAGCTCGCCAGCCTGAAGAGAGCCTTCGAAGCAGCTGTAAGGTCCTTCACCGCGACCAGGTTCGAATCGGTCTGCTAGGTGAATGTCTCAGGTCATTCCTTTTCCGTTTCGTAGAACCTCCCTGCCTTAGTGCTGAAGATCATGAGCGGCACGTTCGCCCCGATTTCGGACCGCTACAGCCCAGAACTGAGGCAGCTCATCCTCAACATGCTCAATCTGGACCCGTCCAAACGTCCACAGCTCAATGAGATCATGGCCAGTCCTATCTGCATCCGGCCTCTGCTGAACCTCTACACTGACATCGGCAACGTGAGGATGCGCAGGTAGGACGCCTCATTCCCTAGATCACAAATCCCGCCTGGTAATTGCATTTGTATTCATTTACTTTTTGCAACAGGATTGAAAAGCCACTGTCCACCATGCAGACGGCCACTCATGGCAGACCAGCAAGCCGAATGACCGGAACCAGAGCTAGAGGTATGAGTTCATGCCTTAACATTGTGTTTAGGGTATATCAAGTATTAAACAAAGTGTAGTATCTTTAAAGCACATGTACAGAATGTTATTATGTAGTATTATGGTATAATATTAACGCAGATTTTAGATAAGGTGTGTGTGCTGGGGGGTGGTGTGGAGGTATCGCAAGGCAAATGAATGAGGCATGTTTGAGCACTGCTGTGTTAAACACTATAAAACTTTTAAGATCCATGTCCCTTGTAATAATTACACCGTAAGGGTGATTTGTTTTGTTCATTAGGAAGTTGCAGTTTTGTATGAAGTACAGTGTTTAAAACAAATGCCAGTGGAGTTTGGATGCAAAAGACATGTACATATGTGCCAGGGTGGTTGGGCTCAAAAATGTTCTCATCTACAAAAGGGGGTACTGCAGAAAAAGTGACATAGAAAAACCACTGGTCTTGCAGAAGGTCTCATGAGCCCAATCCCAAGCCTTGCACCTAACCCACCTTTGTAATTTGGCATGTTCTGTGTTTTTGATCAGGTGGTTTGTCTACCTTAAGTTCGACCAAGATGATGCACGCTCTGCCCTTGTCCTCAGTCTATACGTGGGGCAGTGGTATCTCCACACCGCTGCGGCTGCCCATGCTCAACACCGAGGTGCTGCAGGTCTCGCTGGGCCGCACGCAGAAGATGGGCGTCACCAAATCAGGACGCCTCA